>JAZKJV010001209.1:1664553-2159850 GCA_037367405.1 Ottelia alismoides | reverse complement strand
TTCTTTTTTCATATCAGTAGTGGATATAAGTCGTCTCATTACCACCCTCTCTTCTCTTTTGAGAGATAAATGTTAAATTCATAAATAATAACATATAACTATATCTTGTAAAGTTATAAACCCTATTGAACTATTCTCCTCTCAGTTCTCATCCTCTCTCATTTCACTCTTGACTCCAAAATTTCAATCATAGTTTCATCTCCATTTAATCCATTTCAACACCTTCCTCCTCTAGCACATTGTCGTCACTCCTCCGTCGTAATGCCATTACCCCTCTCTCATGATGTCATTGCTTATTTCACACAATGTTGCATTCCCCCTCCCACGTGATACTATTTGTTCCAACCGTGTTGTCACTCATCTGATCTCTGTTAAATAAATTAGATTTAAGATAGTTGTCAGGTACATGTATTTGTTTCTTAGCCTTTTTGCATCTTACATTTTATTTTTTCCAACTTAAACCTTATCCTAATGATGAAATTGAATCAGTTGTTTTGTCTAAGAATTAATGTTTAAAATATACTAAACTCATCTAAGAATTAAAAAAACATTACTTGAATTCCTTTCTTTCCTAAATTGATATCAAAATTTGATTGTTTTTTTAAATGCATATTTTGACTATTGATATAATCTGGTAAATAAATTATATTGTAAATAAGAGACATGCTATCCAATTGGTGAGTTATATTTATATTGGACTTACTTGATACTCAATAAAATATAATTATTTTATGATCCTCGTTTGTTAATAAAATATTATATGACTTTGAAGGATGTTATGGGAAGTAGTTTGATTTGATATAGCTTAACATTTTTAATTAGCTATGGACTTCATCAATATCTGACTGCAAAGATTACATGTTTTGTTTGTGTAACTTATCTTTGGATCATTATTTGGTAACTTGTATTACTCTTACTTGAATCATTATTTGGAAATAGTTTACAAAAAATATATTAATGCAGCATTTATAAAAGGAATATCAAATTCTTAATTCAATATAATCCTTTACGTTGATTGTTTGGTCTTCAACTTGTGTATTATGGATTCATGAAGTTCTTCAACTTTAATTTGAGTGAGTAGTCTTCGTATATTCTTTTCTTTACATCTTACATATATTACCAATTTCGAGTATAATTTAAATGTTGGGAATTAGTGTGCGATAAAGAATAAAAATGAGAGGATAAACCATTGAGATGGAGTATATAAGTATAAAAAATTCGAACCAATCCGATCCAATCAGTAATCCGATAAATTTGATAGGTTTGGATTAGATATTTGATGGGTTGAATTGGATTGAAAAAGCTAAAAGTCGGATTAAGCTAAAATCCGATCTATGTGCACTCCTAGTCTTGATGGTTCTATTTGAATTTGAATAGGTAAGTTTCTTTTCAATTAAAGATGACACGCGTGCTATGTAGGTGTGAGTCCTATGATGTTTGTTGTTAGGGTGTAATTACTTTGTTGGAAGCTTAGCATTTGAATTATGGGTTTTCTTTATAAAGGTTATAATTTGCATTTATTTAATTCGTGAGTGATTTCATCTTAAGAGTTAATTTTAAATTCCTCTTGTTAGCATATTGTATGTTGATAAGTTCCTATTTAGATATACTAAAAGCATGTTTTTCAGTGATTTAGCATCATTATCCGGTAATCACAAATCATCACGTCAATTAAGAATGATTAAACCTCATTGTCAATAAATAAGAATAAAATATGTGACAATGGGGGATGTTTTACAGGGAAACAAAATTTTTTATTATATTTTATTTTGCATGTAAATACTTACTTTTCTCATTTTTAAAAGTTATTTAATAGTTCATTCAAGAAGATAAATACTTTTTGGGAATTTAGAAAAAATATGTTGAAATATTTGACATAAAAAACTAAATATAAAGTATAATTCAATAAAATTAAACCTACTTATTCAATATGCAAGAACATGGGCATATATGCCATTACGTAAACTATTGTGGACTAACTTGCAATCATTGTGCATTTCTTAAGGGGGCATTCGATTTGGGAATAAACATGAATAAGGATTGGGGAATAAGGAGAGTAATGTAGAATAAGGGTAGGTAAAGTAGAATAAAGATAAGAATAAAGGTAGAATAAAGTGAAATAATGGGATGTGAATGAGAATAACCGTACTCTTGGAAAACGTGTCGAACGGGGAATTGACCCCTTACAGTGCTTATTCTCCAAACGAACATGACCTAAAAGAAAATAATATTAGGAACCTATTTGAAATTTTAGAAAGACTAAAATGCAAATAATTTATTTTTTATTGAAATTAAAATGAAGAGAATGTGTGGTTAAAATATCTAAATTGCAGTATATGAATGTTAGACAACACATTTACATGCCTAATCATACTTAAATTGGTGATCTGACTTCAGTCTCAACATCTTCTCGAGTTGATTTCAAGCGTGAAAAATGTTTAAAGCCAAATTGCTCATAGTTATGAGTTGAGGGTTTTGTGAATTTTTATTATGCTCTATTTATAATTTGAATGCTTGATTCTAATGCACATTTATGGAACTGATCTATATACTAGATCCTTTGCAAGGACATGGATGCAAGAATTTAGTTTAGACTTCATGTTTTTATGTGGATAGTGACATTTAAGAAAGAATATAAGTGAGTAAATGCCATGCCAAACCTTGCCCTATTCATGTTGGGATAAGGCTAAAAAATTAAATGAACTTTGCTACCCATGTTGTTAATCTTAAACCCTACTCCTTATCTATAATTAGGAGGTTGCAGAGGTCAACAACCCTCCCCTCTATTCCTCAACATTTATGTACATATTTTCAGCTTTCTTGTTCCAGGGATCTCTAAAGGTGAAAAGGTAGAGAACAAGAAGGATTGTCCCTTCCAAGCACTGCTATATTGGTGTACCATAATGATATATAAAAAATGTGCATACTAGTATAGCTTGAGTTGTACAAGCTCGTGCTATTGAATTGTGATTTGGAATGATCGTATCGTAGATGAGCCTTTTGACCTTCACCATGGAGCGGAACCATGGTTTTTATCAAAGCGGGGCCAAGTATGCCCTATGCAAGAAATGAAAAAATATTGTATTTTCAAATGATACTTCAAAATAGAGTTAATATTTTAAAATATTTTTTTATTTTCGAGCTTACAATCGAAATCTATTATTAACATTGGATTTGCAAGGATATTATTACTTTCGACGGTGATTTTTAAATTTTGATAAATCTAATAATGTAAGCCTCTCTAAATCCATCCAAAAAAGTTAAATCGTCAAGGGATGTTTTGAAATAAAAAAAATCACAGTTAAAAAGAATAACAAAATTTATTACATTTACAAAGAGTGGTAGAATGCTAGAAATAAATGGTGAGATAAATGAATCCCGAATACATTTTTATATCAAATTATACTTACAATTTTATTTTTTTAAGTGATTTGATAATATATAAAAGAAATTAAAATGGAGGAGTGTAACATTTATACCTTGGTCTCCGAAACAATAACCACATCATTCTACTACTTGATTATTAAATGAATTTTTAACTTTTCTCTTACCAAATTAAATATTTTACAGTTAAATAGGGTCGTATTAAGATTTTAAATATTGCACAAGAGAAATATAATAATCAAGAAAGGATCATGGCCCATATTATATATAATGGTTCTGCCCCTGCCCTCACTTCGTAATTAAGATATTTTTCTCCTTTTAATAGAGTTGATGATGACTATATACTCTTTGTTGCCCAATTTATATTATTATGGAGACATGCACTCGTTATTTTGGATTGAAGAAAAGCACGGGCTCATAAGAATGGAGAATCACTATTTCATAACTTGAGCTTAAGCATTGTGAGTAGATGTCAATAGGTTTGATTGATCCTAGACCTGATAAGTTGTGAGGGTCAGTTTATTTTCCCTAATAACAACTATGAGCTTGGCCCAAGATGTTATACATGAAAACACCTCAAAAATGTTCGACATCTAATACTCACAAAGTGTAAGAATGTGTTATGAGAGTGTGATGTTATTATTTGCCATCTTGTGCTTAAGCATTCTGTTGTTTATCAACCGATTCATTTAGTTATGAATCTTACAAATTGTTAGGGTCATATTTCTCAATAATAGTCTGGATGTAGAGTTGGGTTGTTACAAAAGGCATCAGAAGGGTTTCTCGTTAATAATGGAAATGACTACCTTATAAGTAGGGTGAGCATGGTTTGGGCTAGGTCGAGTCATGAAGCGCACATGCCCAAAGAAATCAAGCCCTGGTCCACGTCCAAGGCCCACATGATTTTTCTGGGCCGCCCAAGCTCAAGCACGACCGAATTCTTACAGGCCGAACTTGGACAGGGCTGGCCCATATAGATACATTGTAACTACTGTCTGATAAGAGATAAAATAAGATAACTACAATAAAACATAAATAAAGATTAATGACAATGTATATGTGTCACACGTCCGAATGGTTCATGGAGTGCAATATATAGACATTTGAGTTGGAGTTAATTGCTAATTTTCAAACTAAATGCATTCAATAAGTCATGATTATAACATAAATCTATAAGATATCCAACTAAATTTATTGCATGGTTTTGAAAAAACTAATGTTTAGATGCTATAAAAAATAGAAGGTTAGTTAATAAAACATTAATTATCAGTGTAATTTTTTTGTACATGTGGATTTCATTGATATGTCCCATCGGAATTGGCATTCATGTCCAACATCCGAACATATCAAAATGAGGGATGTGGAGATTAACTTAAAGCTAAGAGGTTTGATCCGGCATGGATATCATAACAAAGTATCCAAGTATTTAGCTACACACCACAAAGCACAAGATCATAAGTGGGGAAGTTGGGGTTATGTGGAGAGGAGCATTGTGCATGTGTAACTCACACCACACCCTAAGGGTTTGTTTGGTACGTGGGTTAGGGCGGGTTAAACTGTTAGAGTGTAACCTGTTTTGTGTTTTGGTATTTGGATAGAGGGTTAAAGTAAGGATGGGTTAGAAGTGGATTTGTTGTGATATGATTGTATTGAAATTTGAAAAAGTGAGTAGTTATTGTGATGTGATTGTATTGAAGTTTGGAAAAGTGAGTAGAAGTAGAGTAGTTTATAATTTTTATATGATATGATGGTATAATATATTTTTTTGATAGAATTGATGATGGAGAATTGATTTATTTAATTTTTTTAAAAAAATAAAAAGTGGGGTCCACATAGGAAAGAGAGGGGGTGAGTTAAAGGAGGTAAACTCTCCAAAGGGGAGTTTACCCCACCATCCGAACGGCCCCTAAAAGGCCAAACACCCAAATCAATGCTCAGGCCCACAACAAGCCTACTTGATCTGAGTTTCCATATGGTTGGTGTTAGACATGTGAGCCCTGGGCGAACCATTCTTACAATAAATGTTATTGTAATATATATGTTTATCAATAAAAGTTATTGATGTTTTACTCCCTTTCTAAAGTTAAATAAATGAATGCACTATAAGGTCCCTCTGTACAATTAGGGTTATGTACCATGGCCATGTTGATGATCATATAGTTGTTGATTCATTAAATGTCATAAAGGCTGGTGTTTGGATGAATATCTGAGTTAAATAGATGACTCATCAAGCACCGTCAAATGATTATTAAGAGATGATCTCCAGTATGAGTAGGAGATGGCAATCCTTTCTCACATAGGATGATATCTGATCGATCTCTTGATGCATGTCCTCCGCATGGGAATAGTGATTCGGAGGTGTTAGATTAGTTAGGTCAATGGGTTGACTTAACGAGATCGAGATAACCTAAGTCCTATGGTGAATGCTGTCACAGCATAGGCACGCATCCTCTGATCAGAGACAGATGTGTTACTATATGTTAATTTTCTAACTTGAACTTTAAAAGTGAGTTTGGTGAATTTGGAGTTCATACGGAGCGGGAATTTGGCTTGGAAGTTGGTCTCTACGGCTTTTTCCCTTTGGGATCTAGGAGCATTATTTGAGGTAAAATTTGTTTTGTATTTTTGTATTTTTTATATACATTGATATGAACATGTTGGAGAAAGAATTAGCCAAAAAGGAGTTGATATGAAATTATTAAAAATATATGAAGTTTTGGGCTATTTACATGTAAATAACTCCTTTATTTTTGCGGCTTTTTATGTGTAATTTATTTTGTACAATCTAATATACAATAATTAGTGTATTTTATTTACAAGAGACATTTTGTTAATTTATTGATTTTATGGACATTTTTATGGGATTTTACTCGGGGATTTTGCTAAGATCAAGATATTGAGATGATGAATCGTGGATTCATCAATGTCTGAGTATGTACATTTGGTAGACCAATAGGTTGATGGCCTAACCAAGGTCTATACACCGATGAGCTAGTGTGCATATAAGGGCATATGAGTAATACAATCTCTCAAAGGGATCATACAGGTTCACTTATGAATCGGAAGACATGAGCTCACTCATGAGGTATTGGAATCGATCAAATTTCATGCATGGTCGTCATGCTTTGGAAGCATGACATGAATTTGAAGGTATGGTATATGCTTTGGGAAAGCATATGATCGATACCAACTCCCAATGACCAAGATTGAGAAAGTTGGTGATCAAACCCTGAAGAAGACAGTGTAAAATTGATCTTGATCTTCAGGTTGATCATAGGTCTTCCAGTATGCAGGATGTACAGGTATTGGGAATACCTGAGGGTGATGTGATCATAAACGATTGTATAACCATGACGCTTCCATTCCGAGGGAGTGATGAAACATGTCTGGATTTTAGTGATTCCTCTCAGTAGAGAAGCAATCTGATCTTGGTCCAAATGTTGGACATTGGTCTGAATGAGATTCAGATGCAATGAGAAGATTAGATTTGCGGTCTTGATTTAATCAAGCATCTGTGGGAGGTTCGTAAGATCTGGATTTGAGATGAGATCTCAATATCCAAGTCACTATACGTGGAACAATACAATCGCCTTGTCCTTATCTCCAAGTATCTGCGGAGAAAGCACATTATTCTTGAAGGAGTTCAAGAATAATTCCTATGATGAAATGTGTGTCCAAGCAAGAAGATCTCGATGATTAAATGGGATTTAATTGTCAAGTATAATATGAATGAGATTCATATTGTGAGAATGATTATCCAAGATAATTAAATGGGATTTATTTATCAAGGATTACGTAATATGGATAACACTATCCATAATATCAGTATATTATAAATCTGATTTATAATATATATATATATATATCAGAGAGAGAGAGAGAAACTTTGTAAATAACATTTGTTAATTAGTAATGTGGATAGGATTCACATTAGTTAATTAATTGGAAATGTAATTTACAAATTAGTTTGGGTTGTGAATATGATTCACATATTTTTCAATGGCATGATTGAAATATTCACAAATTAATTTGGAATTAATTTGGTGAATATTTTTGTGATAATGATTATTACAAATTCATTAAGAAATAATAGTAGAAAAATAAAAAGGAGATAAAAACCACCAAATGAGGTGGCGTCACCAATGACATAGTCAAAGGTGACGCCCCCTCATTTTTAGGGAGTGATTTGTTATCTCCCCTTTTGTTATATTGTTATCTTTTAATAATTGATTTATGTTAAATTAAATTATGTTGATAATAATATAACATAATTTTGATTTAATATAAATTAATGTTGTTGGTTTTTAACCAACAACAATCATGGTCATTGATTAATACATAGATCAACTTGGTCGTTGGATCTATGTGTCCCATGGATTGAGATCCATTGGATCCCAAACTAATATATAAGGAGGGCTAACCTAGGCTTTCAAAGGTACATGAACAAGAGTTGTACAAGGTTACTACTCTCTCTCTCTCTCTCTCTCATTCTCACCTACTCTCTCTCTCTCTCTTCTTCAAGGTGACCGACCATCTTGTATTGAGAAAGAGAGTCTCTCGTCTTCGCATTCGACGACTCGAGGATCTCCTTCTTCTTTGGGGTTGCTTGCTCTAAAGGAAGACGATGGATTTCATTGGACGAAATCAGGGGTTTCGTTGCTTGGATCTTCATCGAGGATTGCGAGAGGAACTCGTCTCATCATTGCGCCCGCAAATGCATTCTTCGTGGATCGGACCTAAGACAGGGGGTTCTCTTGTTTTAGAGATCTCGTGATTACAATCACGCTTCAAGAGGTATTTCTTATATTTTGTGGTTTGATGAAACGATCCGAAAAATGTTCTCGTGATCATGTAGTTTCATCACTTGATTAAAATTTTTAATTTCCACCGCATCTAGAGACTAGTGCGATTAGTCGCCCCGATCGCATATGATGCGATCGACACGCTTCCGTGATGCGCTTGAGGATTCTCAATATCATTCAGTTGGGTCGGGCTTGTGGGCGATGCTAGTTGGGCCAAGCTATTGATGAATACCCATTCATCACTCTTTATTCTTTTATTTTAGCTACAAAACCTTTGCCAAACACATGTATATTCCTGTAAATACAAATAATTGTCAATCAGCATGCATTTTGTAAATATGCATAATTAGCATGTTTTTGTGCATAAATAAAAAAATAAAGAAACAAAAGGAAAAAAGAGGGAGATATTTAGAACAAATATTGAGCGACCTAATCCCAAGGGAGGGCTCAGCATGGGCCTGACCGCATAAAAGCCAAAGTAGAGAGAGATAAGGAAGCTCACATTGTGTACATATACCTGTAATGAAATATTCTCCTCTAAAAATAAAAATAAGAATGGGTTGTATTTATTTGTAAATATTTGTAAATCTAAAATTAAAATAAAAAGGAGAAAACTAAAAAGAAAATAAAAATTCCTTCATCATTGTAGATACACCATGTACATAGAACCACTCTTCTATTTATTTATCCCTATAAATAAATAAATTAAAATTCCATAAAAACATGTATATATTCCCTTATCCCATAAGGTATATAAATAAAATAAAAACCACAAAAATAAAATAAAAATAAAAATAAAAATAAATAAAAATCAAAAGTCACTTTGTATATATATCACACATGTATATAAATAAAAGTATTTATTTAACCCTTGTATAGAATTAATAAAAATAAAATAAAAATACCATGTTATTCCAAATTTTTCCTATAAATAAATAAAATATAAAATTGGAATAATTTTTGTAAAAATAAATAACTAAAAATTAAAAATAAAAAATACATATGTATATACATGTATATAATAATAATATTTTGTAAATACCTTATTTATATTTCAAAAAAATAAATAAAAATCATAAAAAATAGTTTATAAATAAAAAAACATTTTTCATGTTTTAACTTTTTTAAAAATCGGCCATTTACTATTTTTAAATAAATAATCAAATAATTGGTATTTGGCGGGCTCTGATTGGTCCACGGGGGATTGTTGACCCCGGTCAACTTCCCCCCCCCCCAGGACCACCAGAGCCGAGTTCGTTGCGCCCGACCCGTTTTCTCCAAATTCTTCCCGCTCGACCCGATCGCCAAATCACTAAACCCCGAGCTCCGATCATTCCTCTTGCATCCGAGATCCACGCCATCATATCCGCGTTGGGATCTGTGCTTCGCGGAACCCTGCCCGACCTTCTCTTCTCGGACCTGCACTTGTATATAGCCCAGCTCCGTTGCGCGATTTCACTCATGTTTGGCTTCGCATTTTCCATCCCAGGACCTCCACCACCTTCTCCTTAGTGACAGCTCGCGTCCGGTGGTGTCGCAGTGAGGAGAGGGTGTCCAGCCATCGATACGGCGACCTAACGCCGCCGTATGCCGCCCCTTGCGTAGCGCTCGAGCCTCGGGCATCGACGGCCCTCGAGGCAAGGACCCAGATCTTCAGCAGCTCGTCCACAGTCGACTCCGACCATCTGGTAAGCCTAGTTTCCCCTGTCTTTCTCCAATTTCCATTTACGCCTAAATCGGCCATTCGCCGTCGACCTTCGATTCCGACCATACCCATCACTATCTCGATCATCGGAACCGACCTTCATCTCCGCCTCACTTCCCCGCACGTTCTTCGCCCTTCATTCAACCCAGTTTGCCACGGAACTGGGAGTCGAGCTCCTTCGCCGTCGCCTCGCCGGAGCTCCATTGTTCCGACGCACCGTTCACCCCCCTCACCTCTAACCGGGTCGAGGCATTTTGCCCTCGACCCAGGAGGCTTTCTGTGTCACTTTGCATGTCAGAGGAGGACCATCTGAGGTCCCCCACATTCAGCACAGGAGCTTGAGCTCCACCGTTGTCGCTTGGGCTCCTCAGAGATCCTTGGTGTCGTCAGAGGGGTTCTTCAGACGCGGGAGGCTCCAACAATTCTTTTCCGATCTTCAGCAGCCCCCGAGGAGGTCCACCGCACACGTATCGGGCCGGCGAACCTCGCCGGCCACCTGTTCTTCCTGGACCTTCAGCCACCATCCATCCAGCCTCGCCGCTCTAGATGTGATCTCAGCCCTTGACGTGAGGAGCAGCAGCACCCATTCGATCATTGGAGGTTGGATCTGGACCGTCAGATCAGCGAGGTTTAACCCACAACACACCACAGCCGCACGATCAGCCACGTGGGTACACCTCTGCCGTTCGATATGCGCCAAGGGTTCTTAGAGGAGGCGCCACTGATCCAAACCGTCAGATCATCCACGTGGAGTCATCACAGTCCTTGAATCATAATAAGGGGTGATTTGCTCTTAGGCCCCTCCTGCTTTGTCATTTACGTTCTAGTCTTGTAAATATTTTTCGCAGTGTATTTTAGTTTGGAATATTTGCATAGAGGACCTGTTCGTTTACTTTTATTGCATTTCTACCCCTGTGTATTGTGGACACGTGCTTCGTCACGTGTATTTTTGGTGAAATTGCATATTGTGGCCTGTAGTTTCTAGTCGTTATGGAATGAAAAATCTTTTTGTATAATTGCATTTATGCCCCTGTGAGTGTATTTATTTCCACATGTGTTGAATTTCGTGGGCTTTTTGCAACTTAGCCTCTGGACTTTTAGCACCTGTTGCTAATAGGTCCATGGACTTAAGTTAATTGCATATAGGTCCCTAAGTGCCCAGAACACGTGCGTAGCACGTGGGAACCTAGACTTTTTGCACCAGGACCCCCTAGACTTTGGTTTTTTTACTCTTAGGCCCCTTGAAGATACTTTTATGACAAATAGGTCCCTGTGACTGTGGGCTTTTGTTTGTTGTAAATAAAATATCAAATCTCATCCAAATTAAGTGAAAATCTGACACGTGGCTCTCCGCCACTGTGTAAAATTTTCACTGATTTTTGGAAAATTTTTGGAGCCCTTTTCAAAAACCCCTCTTTTTCTCTCTGTCCCGATGAAAAAATCACAAAAAAATATTAAAACCTTCTGAAAAATTCTAAAAAAACCAGATATTGTTTGTTTTGGTGTACTTGATTTTCTGACCAATTTTGGTCGTTTTTGGATTTATAAAAATTATAAAAATTGAAAACCCCTAAAAACTCATAAAATTCTAAAAAATCATTGAAAATTCCAAAAATAATAAACCCTTTTTCTGAATTTTCGTTGTTGTTTCTATTTTCCAAGAAAATTACCTTCTGGCTCTATTGAGGCCCTTTTATATTTTATTTTGGTCTTAGAAGCCTGACTGGATAGTGTTCTTGTGTTTCTGCCTTATTTCATTTTTAGAAAATTTCCTAAAAATCAGAAAATTATCAAAAATTCACCAAAAACAGTAAAAAATATAAAAATCATAAAAATATTTTTGTTGGAATTTTTGGATCAATTTTGGGTGTTGAAATAATTTCTTGAAGTTGCTTATTTATAGTGTTTTCTCCTTTTATTTATACTTAAAAATTCCAAAAAAATATAAAAATATTAAAAATCCACCAAAAAATTGCTTGTCTATATTTTCTTCATTGTTTAACTACTTCGAAGGTCGCAAGGCCATCTCGTGCTCCCTGAGTCCGACCCTGGTCGCTATACCAGACTAATCCAATAGCCAGGACAACTATTTGATTTTTCATGTTTTATCTCTTTTTGGCGGTCTGCTCTTATAATTTTCTTGTTGACTGATTGATTTCCGAGACTCAGATCGCACCGACCCTAGCTCTATTTTCTTTACGTGAGTCTTGGTCATTTTTCGGTCATCAGAATGGCGCCGTTGCTGGGGAGCACAGCTTAGTAGTCGTATTTTTTCGCGGTTTTTCGTTTTCGTGGTTTTCTGTATAGATTTTTGTAGATCTTTTATCTAACTTGTTTATATCTAATAATTTGGTCTGATCACTCTGTTTGTTTTCTTGCGAGGGCTTGAGGACCGAGGCGGCGACTTTCGAGGAGCCGGCGCAACCGTGGCTATGGGAGGCGGCTCCCTTCTGCGCGGAGCCGCAGGATAGCGCGAGGAAGCAACCGAGTGTGGGAGGAGTAGATTAGAGTAGATTATGTTATTTTTAGCATTATTTGGATTATTGTAATAAAACAGGGACAGGACTTAGACTCTTGAGACTCTCGGGGTCTGTTTCGCCGAGCACCGGTGTGCTCGGGGGACCCCATGGCTTTTTCGCGGTTTTAGCGGATTTTCTCGCGGCTTTTACCATTTATTTCCTACCTTTCTGATTCTCGCGGTTTTGAGCCCTAGCCTTAGGATTTTTGCTTGATTGTGACGTAATAAATAGGATCCAAACACCCTAATAAATTTGCATGTACCTATAGATCGGTAATTGGACCAAAAATAAAAAGATTAATAAAATAGTCGATCCACTACCTTTGAGCCTACGCACCGCGAGCCCACCCCGTCAAGCGTTACTCCTGAACTCGACTTGTCGAGAAGAGGAGGGGTGGGTCTAGACCGGACTCTAGGATTGGAGGCTGGTGGTCGATTAGCTGTTCTCTCGAGTAGAACTGCTTGCTTAGGGCTCGGTTTACCGTTTGCATCATTTAGGTAGTTTTATTTCAGTCTTTAAATTATGCGCGGATCATTTTGTATGTAGACTGCTGGAGTCAGGTACGCCTTCTATCTCGTGCATGCATCATTGATTTTTTCGCGCATCGGCTTTTTCGTCTTTCCCCCTGTTTTGGATTAAAAGAACCAGGAGAACCTAAAATTTTGTTAGGTGATTTTGTTTGATTATTGAAAAATACCTAAAAAGGGAAATCATAAAATTGGGACTGGTTAAATCTATTGACCCTAAAAGACGCTCACTGAAAAATTTGTCTTGGGAAGAGCAACCCCCTCCTTGTCTGGTTTGCTTGCGCGAGAGAGTGACCCGCACACTAGGTAGAGCCATATCAGATATCTTTCTCGACTGATTACCGGCTCTTTCTGTACGGGACAGTCGGTTGAGAAAATATCGGATTACCCAACAGGTCACGTTAATCGCTCTGCTATCCTGACTGATCACCTAATAAAATTGACAAGATAGTTGACCGAGCCTTTACGGTCTTGGCGCCGTTGCCGGGGAGCAACAACGCGTAGTTCGGGTTTTTGCTTGTGCTTGTGATTATTTGCCTATTTTTACCTTATTCATTTGCTCATTTATTTGATATAATTGTTTTACTTGTCTAATCATCCTCTCCTGTTGACTTTGTGCGAGGAACCACAGATCGAGGGAGGCGCTCTACCCTAGGCGCCTACGCACCCACGTGAAGCCGGCGTCAGCTTGCCAACCTAGCATCAAAGGAGGCTTGGAGGATTTGAGAAGACAAGCACATTCTTGAGCATTTTTTGTGCATTATTTGTGTAATTTCAGTGAGAGAGAGAGACTCTATTGTGTAATAATACAGGTATTCGGACTTTGGACTTTCGGGCCCAATTTCCAAGTGTTTGTACACTTGGGGGCTCACCGCGGCTTTTCGTCAGTTTTCATCGCCTTTTTCTAATTTTGTTTTCCGATTTTGTTTTCCTTATTTTGTGTGATTGACCCCCTAGTTTTAGGATTGCTTGCGATACACTAAGGCCAAACACTTAATATCTTGCATGTACCTATAGACTCGTTTGGACTTAGTCAAATTTAAACAGTCTGTTCATTTATCTCTTAACCCGTGTGCCGTGAGCGAGCCCCATCAAGCACTACTCCTGAACTCGAGTGTGTCGAGAAGAGGAGGGGTAAGTCAAGACCGGACTCTTAGGTTACAGATAAGTGGCCGACTTGTGGTGCTTCACGTTAATAGCAATTTCTGAAACTTAGGGCGATTTCATCGGCTTGCATTTACATATAGATAGGTTTCAATTCTGCTGAGCATCCTTGCATGTAGAGTGCTGGAGGCAAGGTGAGCATTTATGCTTTAGCATTCATCATCGTTTTGCCGCTTGCATTGCTTTTCCGCTCCTCTACCTCTGATTTTGATCACCTCGGTGCTAAGTAAAATTGACTCCTCGATAGGTTCGTGCATTTCTTACTAAAAATCCAAAAAAAAGTGATAACGATAAAATTGGGACTGTTAATATTACTTGACCCTAAAAACCGATCAAAAGAAAAAACTTGTATTGGGGCGAGTAATCCCCTCATTGTCTTCGCTTTTACTTGCTCGCGCACACACTAAGGATTAGTGCCCAAATCCCATTGAGCCCCTAAGTGTTTGTGCAACCTTTGGACTTCTCACCTAACTCTAAAATAGACAAGATAAAAAGACCGCTCTTGTGGTCTCTACCGAGTTGAGTAGGTGAATTGAGGGTTTGATTGTTTCATTTTTGTTTGTGGTTGTTTTGTGTGTGTCCTAGATCGCTTCTGCGCACTTGCGCCTTTCCTCCCACTTCTCTTGACTTGACCATCGTGCTCTCCCGATCATTGTCTTTTGTTTTCGAGATGGACCCCTGGAGCGTATTTTATCCGGACTCTGCGGATCCCTCGTTCACTCCAGCCGGTCCACCTCCTTTTTTCCAGGAGGACTTTGCTCTTGATTTTTGTACATATCCGCTTCAGCCACAGTATCAGAACTCGGATTTCTACCCACATCCCCTTCCACCTGTATATTATCCTCCTCTACCTTCACATTCACCCGAGGCTGAGCTGTTGGAGTTACCTTTCATGGAATCCACCCTTGAGCATTTGACCCAGATGATGGATCATATGAGACAGAGGATTGACCACCTCACTAGCACAAATAAGAGCGACCATGATATTCCACCATTTGATGATATGGGTTCATTCGAGGATTTCCATGAGAGCTTGCAATCGCCAAAATTACAAAAAAATGAGAAAAATTTAAAAACACAAAAAGAGATTGGGAGACTTTTGGTCGAGTCAGACTATGAGGAGAGCGCTCACTAGCCAGATCCTTTGTCCACACATTCATTCACAACTTGTCCCACCTTTGACCCCGAGGATGCCGCTGTACAGACTGCTCTTGGCAAGCCTCGTGTATATGTTGATTCCGACCTTCTCCCTTGTATGGAGGAGGTCCAAAAATTCAAAAAAATGTTATCTGAACCCGAAGTAGTGGCTACTATTCATGAGATCATCCGTGCCCCACTTCAGCAGGCCATGACCCATATGTCTGCTCCTCTTCCCAAAAAGAGAAAGCGGAGGAGCAGATCTGAGCGTCACATCTTGACCATGGCCACTGCCCACGCCATCACTCATCGTTCCATTCCTCGGAAGGGGAACACTGCCACACCTTTCATTACCTGCACAATCTCTGACCACACATGTGATCACACTCTCCTAGACGGCGGTGCATCGATCAGTATCATACCCTTCTCGCTGGTACAGTCTCTTCACTTAGGGCCTCTCAAGAAGACCAGGATGATCGTACAGTTTGCTGACTGATCAATAAAGAGGCCGAAGGGTATCCTTGAAAACGCCGTCATTTCGATTCAGGGCACGAGCTACATAGTTGATTTTGTCGTATTGCCCATGGAGACCTCCACTGGGGAGCACTCTCCAATCATCCTGGGACGACCGTTCCTCGCCTCTGCGAGGGTCGTTATTGATTACGGATCAGGAGAGATTCGCTTCCGTCCTGCTGATGAGAGCGAAGCGTTGATCACCGCACCTACTGCCGACCAGAGACCTGCACCTGATATGACTTCACCTATCTTGGCTGACCCCGAGGACTATAATCTATATGAGGATATCAGAGAGACCTTCTTCATGACCGATGATGAGACCCGAGAATTCCTCTCTAAGGAGGAAAGCTCGGAAAGCATAGACCTTGGTGTTGCTGCTTCCTGTGATTGGCGATGTGTTGATGACATCCGCGGGATTTACACGATCGATACCATTGAGCGGAGGGCAGATTTAGAGACTATACAGGACGGACATGCTTTGACTACTTTCACCGATGGATCCGTCCCTGTCCACTAGATGCTGATGAGCCAAAGGCCGAATTTGATTTAGTTGCTTTTCTTCAGAAATTTGGACCTTTTGATGAAAAAGATGATCCAGTTGAGATTATAGAGGACGAACAGAGTTCGACTACTTCCACTGATGAGTTCGTGCCTTTTGGTTTTGACCTGGACGACACCTCGCAGGATGACTCTGATTACACTACTTCCGATGATGATGAGTTCGTCCCATTCCACTTCGATATAAGCGAGACTCCTAAGGCCGGACCTAGCCGCACTTCTTTCACTGATCCGTCTGTGCCTTCACACCCTAGGGCCACTGAGGACTTACACCCCGTCGACCCTGATCGGATTCCGTCCACTGTGGACCCCGATGTCGACCTACATCACACCAGATCCATTCCTCAGCGGTCCCGCAAGAAGGTTCGCTTTCGGCCTTCTTGATCCTATGTACATCCACATCTGTTGTACATTCGTTGTTCATCTCTGTCTCTCCTGTACTCCTCGTCCATCCATTCTCGTGTTTGCCTTGCTTAGGACGTACTCTGTCCTAAGTATAGGGGGGTGGACGAGTCGAGTGTTCATTCTTCGTTTCGTGTGATCACTCCTGTTGTTGCCTATACCTAGGGATTCTTTTACCCTAAGTATAGGGGGAGTGATGTGTACATCCTCACGATCTTTTCATCCATCTTCTGCTTTCATTTTCTTCTTTTCTTCTTTTCCTTTTCTATCTTCTTTATCTATCATAAAGGTGCCGCCCTTGTAGACAGTTTTCCATACTTAGGACATACTTTGTCCTAAGTATAGGGGGGTGTGCACCCCGAGTTTCTCTATTTTTCGATCCTCTCCATTGTCTCCTCTTCTTGTCTATACTTAGGGATATCTTACCCTAAGTATAGGGGGAGACAATCTGAGTACGATCTGTTCATTCCCACCCTTGACCCTCCCTGCTTTGCGTACAGTCTGCTATACTTAGGATTATTTGATCCTAAGTATAGGGGGGACGGTCAACTTCTCATTCGTTCAGTTATTTCTTCGTTCATTTATTCTTTAGATTTTCGTATACTCAGTACGAGTTATGTCTTCTCTTTTCTCTCTGATCTATGAGGGCATAGCTCAAGCTAAGTATAGGGGGGTCGTATATACTGCGTATATACTTTAGCCATAACTCGTACTTTCGTATTTTCTTAAATATGGCTAATTATTCTTTCAAAAATTCATTAAAAATCACTAATAAAAAGGTGTTATCATTCCTCAAATTCTTTTTTGTAATTACTGATTAATAAATCAGGTGAAAATGTTTTTTGCAAAATGTTTGAAAAATAGTTTGAAAAACTTTGTGAACATCTATTGAAAACTATTTTGAAAATATTTTGTTACATGTTTTCAACCTTTGTAAAAAGGTGTGGTTTGTAAAATTTATTTTCTTTGTGTGAAATAAAATGTTTGAAAAAATGATTTGCAAATGGTTTGAAAAATGGTTGCAAAAATATTTGAAAAACCTATATATACTGTTTTGAAAACCTTTGCAAAAATGATTTTCAAATGTGTGTACATGTTGTAAAATGTTTGTAAAAATTATTTTGAACTATAGTTTTCAAAAAATTGCTTGAAAAACCTTGTGTCAAATAAGTTTGAGGAATACCTACATCACACCAAAATCCACTATATGTACTTATAAAATTGACCACTTACCCTTGTAAATTCTTAAAATCCACTTCTTGTATATATAAGAAACACGCCCGTGTACATATTTTTCACCTAGCTTTTCAGCCAAAAACTTTTTGCTTTCAAAAATCCCAAAAACATTTGCAAAATTAAAATCCAAAAACATTTGTAAAATCTTTTTGAAAAATACAAAAAATGCATGCATCATCTTTTCAAAAATCCATAAAAAATTCAAAATCTTGAAAATTGCATCACAAAAATATTTCTTGCATAGCATAGCATGAGCATTTTTCGGATTGAGTTTGATAGTTGAACAAGTCTAAGTAAAATCCGGAGATTGGAGCTTGAGTGGACCTTAAAATCTACCTAATAACAGGAACCTTATAGGAACTGGGTTTGAGGTACTTCAGGTCTAGTTGACTTAATTCTTTGAGGATCACGGGACTTGGTTCAATGGATTCTTGACTGCTTAATTAGAGTATTTCGGAGCACATGCACGACTCTTGTTGATAATGACCTAACTTGGACACCTGCACCTTTCACATAGCTCTCCACGGATGAGGTGGTGAGGAGGCAGTTTCCTTTGGCTTGGGGTAGCATATGAGGGTAGTACTTCTAGGCGGAACCTCTCTTCTTCTTCTAGTGAAGGAAGTGCACCTCAACTTGGTCTAGTGGTGATGAAGGCTAAAGACAGATGCCGTGGGTTACAATAAAGCTTCAAAAGAGGGATAGTCTACTAGCTCAAGAGGAAAATTTCTTGTATATATGCTGCACCATGTAGATATGTTGTACAGATGCAATTTAAAAAAAAGAAGAAAAAAAATGCAAAAAGAACTCCAAAAAAGTGGTGGGTCGGATTGAAAATTTAATAACCCCACCGGAGTGTATATAGTCCAATAAAGCAAAAGCTTATGGTATCCATGTTACATCTCATGAAGCTTGCAGCGGGAGACTTAGCTACACTGGTTAAGCTCCCAAAATTCTATACCTCTTATTCCCCCTCTTCTTGAGCCGGTTGCACTTGAACTTAGAAGGGAATACCCCGCTTCTCGAGGAAAGAGTTGCTAGACCGAGGCATTAGAGTTACCAGGTTGGGGGAGGTTGTTTTTTTGTTACACTTAAATATATTTTTATTTAATTTTTCTGAGATGTTTTGTGTGTTAAATAAAATATGAATATGTGTTGTATAGGTATGTATATAAGTATTGTATCTAGTATTCTATATACAAGTATTTTATTTTGTGTTTCTTTTGCATTTTAATTCTGATTTTAATATACATACTTATCATTAGTAATATTTACAATATTATAAAAATATAAAAATAATAAATAAATAATAAATTGAATATTTTATTCGGTACACTGTACAATGTGGATCCAAAACTCAACTTTCAAATTGTAGCTTCGTCAAATGCGAAACCACCACCATTGGATAGATTATTTTATTCTATATACAATTAAAGGTGAGTATGCTGCATTTGGAGTTGTCAGTTGTGAGATACGGGTCTGGGAAGTTGGGATTCTGGATTCTTATTCAGACCATAACTTTTTATCTGTATATTATTTTTCTGTGAAATCAATTTTGTATTTTTCTTTATTTAATTATCTACAACTTTCATGTACAAAGTTTCTTTATTTGATGTATAAAAAGTGGAACCAAAAATAGGCCCCAAAATGAATAAAGAATGAATAGAATACATATAGGTATTTGGCCCTTATCTCCCCCTACTTCATTCCTTGTCGACCTATTCATCAAGATGCCTAGGTCTCGGGGTTTCGGGTCATAAAATATTTACAATATTTTATTCTTTTTCTTTTCTTTTCTTTATTCTATAATTTTGGCTTTAAAACCGCATTTTATACAATATTTACACACATATACATAGATGCTAAAATGCATGAATTAATGCTATTTACACGCATTTACTAGGGTTTTTAAGGCCAAAATGATAGAATAAAGATGATGAAATGTAGCTTCATCAGGTCTTCAGCTCGCGTTGCGTTGGTGAATCGGGGGTTTGCTTGTGATCATTATTGTTACCAGATCTCATCCGCCCAACTCGCCAGATCACGATGATGGGCAGGAGGTCTCTTAGGTAGCCTTTGGTTGCACCGCTTTTCAGCACTCCAGCCCATTCATCTAGGTCGGTTCGTGAGAGCTCAGACCCGCTCTCCGAACCCGAGTTCGACTCCGCCCTGTTCCTCCTCGACCACCCTTCTACCGGTTCCGAGATACCAGTGCCAGATGAGAGACTACTGTCAGATGATTTATCGGCACCTGAGTTTGGGTCTTTTTCCTTTGCAGAGACATGGCCGGCAACAACGACGAACGCGCCACAGGTCCCCGAGGAGAGCAGACTTTTGTCCTGTACTAGGGTGCGATTAACTCCACCCTGATCGCCTCCCTAGACTCAGTTCAGCAGCAGTTGAGAGATCAGGGAGCATTCATGATTGAGATGAGTCGCGAGATGGTGCAGATGAGAGCCGACCGCGAGCAGCGTAGCCTAGGGGCAGACCCGACGATGCGGCAGCAGCCGCAGCAGCAACAGGAGCAGAACCACTGAGACCGATGTGGGAGTTGCACAACCCCGGATCGACTTTGACGCACCGTTGGGTAGTACTTCCAGCTATCGTGGGGGACTTCAAGTTCCCCCCGAACACTCTCCATCTTCTACCCCGGTTCCATGAGCTGGCTACTAACCCCATCTCCACCTTCACGAGTTTAAGATGATATGCAGCAATGTCTACAACCGTCAGGTGGACCAGGATACCATCCGCATGATTGCCTTCCCCTTCTCACTAGCCGACAGAGCAGCCACCTAGCTGAAACATCTGGGGAGATCTGTATATACCTGGGAGCAGCTCCGCACCGAGTACTTGAACAAGTATTATCCACTCGGGCGGACGAATGCAGCGAGGACCCTGATCAGCAACTTCTCCATGCTCCCCAATGAGCAGTTTCACGAGGCATGGGAGATGTTTAGAGAGCTTACAAGCAGATGCCTGCACCACGACATCTCGAAGCCGAACCTTGTTCAGAGCTTCTTCTATGGGTTGACACCAGAGCTGCAGGGCCTGGTGAACGCTTCTTGTGGGGGGTCCTATTTCGCCAAGGACCATGATCAAGTCTGGGTCATTGATAATCACGTTTTATCGAGGGTCTAAATAGTCCACACAAGGCGGGACTACTACGCCGCTGTGGCGACCCACAATAAACCGTAATTAATCAACAGTTAACCCACACTATAGATCAAACAATCAAAAATAAATGTGGAGTTAAAATTTATTTTTAACTCTGCACAAAAGATGTATAGCAAGCAAGTATGCAGAGAGTTCGAACACAGGGAGCAAACAGGGTAGATCAAACAAGTGCATGCGTGAGTGAATGTGAAATGTAGTCTACACTATGCAATGCAAATATTTTTGTGGGTTTTTAATTTTTATTTTTTTTATTTTTTTAATTTTTAATTTTATATTTTGATTTTCTTTTTACTGATTTTATATTTTCTTTTTATACTTTATGTTTTTATATTTTCTTTTTCAATATAGGGATATATGTATAATATAGGGAAAGAGAGTAGTAGAGTATTTATAAAAATAGGTAAAAATAGGCAAAAATCAAGAAATAAAACTTTTTGGTATTTTTATAATTTTTTACTGTTTTTGTGATTTTTGGGTGTTTTTCAAAATATTTTTGGTATTTTAAATAGGCAAAACAAGGGAAAACAGTGAAGAAACTTGCTGGCCGAAATTTAATTGGGAAGGAAAAATATCAAACAGTGGCAAAATTTTCCCAAATTAATTTTAAAACAAAGAGAATAAAGTATAGAACCTACAGGACTTGAGTTTCTATTTTTCTGATTTTTTTATGATTTTAAATATATATTTTGAAGTTTTTGTGTATTTTCAAATTTTTAAGGTTTTTCTTTTGCAATTTTTAGTGATTTTTGGACTGATACTAGTAGATGACAAAACACACAAAATATATTTTTTTGGAATTTTTCAAAATGTTTTTATAATTTTTATGGATTTTCTAATGCAAACAGTGAAATAAATGCATGTTCTTTAATTTTAATAAATATGAAAATGCAATAAAAATGCAATGCAAAAATATGGCGTGAAAGAACAAGCACACAGGAGCTTAAGTTTAATTTTTGAGAATTTTTCGAATTAAAATGAGGCTCCAAATAAATAAGACAAGTTCACAAAAATATCACAGCCTAGCTGGGGTATATATGCAAATATCCAAAAGTCCAGAGGCATACAAGCAAATTTCCACAAAATATTGCACTTAATATTTAATTTCAAGGACCAAATACAAATTCCTATACCCGCAGGGGTGTCTTCACAAAATATCCACCAGGGCGCGTGACTTGCTCGCGCCTAGCGAGGACTGAAATGTAATTTCCACAAAACCCGAGGGCTTACATGCAATTATCCCAAAAATATAACACTTAAACTAAATTTTCTGGTACTAAAACGAAATATTCAAAGGATCGAGGGCCTCCTTGCAAAATGCCCACACCTCACGTGAACAGATCACATGAGGTGACTTGGTAGAGGGGCGAAGTGCAAATATCTGAAGTTCGAGTGCCCAGTTGCAAAATTTACAAGATATTTAAACTACTAAATAAAATTTCAGGACTAAAAGAAAATTACAAAAATGACGAGGGTATACTTGCAAAAATCCCTCGCTGAGGTGATCCTACGGCGCTGGGTTCTTCACTTGACACATGGCGCGGATCCAATGGTTGGTGACGCTTCGCGTTGGACGGCGAAGATTAGATCGTTGGGAGACGATCTGACGATGGCGAGCTTTGCACGATCCAACGGTCGGTGTTGAATCTGGGGCTTCTCCACGATCCAACGGTGCGGAGGCGGGGACCAAGAACAGCGAAGAGCGCCGGCGAGGGCGAGCTTCTCCGCCCGAGATCTCCGGCCTCCGATGACGGTTGAGCTTCAAAATGGATGTGGAGACTCCTGGAGGTCTCCTCTTGCTGCTGGCGGCGTCAGAAAGCCTCGGCGATGACCGAGGGGCTCGCGGGAGGGTGGCGGAGCTACAGAGCCCCATTAGCTCCAGCGAGGCTCCAAAATTGCCTCCAGGCTCTAGTCAAATCCCGTGGATCTGCAAAAAATGGTTAGAAAGTCCAGGGCAAAATGCCCGGACCTTAGGAATACGGAATCGAGGCGTAGCGCGACGTGGGTGTGGCTGGCCGGAGGTGCGCTCCGGCCAAGATGGGGAATTGGTTGATTCGAGCGATGAAACTTCGATATTTTTGAGGGCTTTTGATATTTAGACTATGACCAACAAAATGCAGATGAAAAATAGGGGAGAGAGGGTCCTCAATGGCCGGAACCAGAGGAAGAGGTGTACCTCGACCGTCGGTGTTGCGGGAGGTGGTGGAGATGCCTCCGACCTCGTACGCCTTGGCTAATGAGCTCGCGGTGGAGCTGTCACCTCCAGGAAGCTTCAGAGCACAAGAGAGGCGGAGAGGGGTGGACCGAAGGGACTCAAAATCGAATTCAAAGTTGGGGCTCCATTTTATGCAGTTTGACTGAGTTGCTGAGGAGCCCCAAAGATCAAGGCGCCCTGATCGCCACAGTGATCCAAAGTCCAAGGTTTCACTTGGACGTGATTCACCGCATAACGAGGAAGAAAAGATGTGAAGAAATCACCATGAAAAAATGCAAGGCGCGGCTGGAAGATCTCGATAAAAGTGGGTGAAAACCCAGGTCTGACAGGAGGCAGGCGGGGGAAGGAAGGCAGTTGACCTAGGGTCAATGCTGACTACCTACTTGTTGGTCCACGTGGACCAACCAGAAAAAACCCTGCGAAAAAATTTTGAAAATTCATTTAAAAATCGAAAATGATTTTCTTATTTTTAGGTTATAAAATAAAAAATATTTATTATTTTATGTAGTATTTTATTATGATTTTTAATTAATTTTATGAGGTATATTTTTATAAGTTTACTTTTACACCCCTTGTAGGTATAATATCTATATATTTTCGTATTTATTTTTATTCTGTGTATTTTTTATTTTATTTATTTTTGTCTATTATTTTATAAAATTATAAAATACATTTATACACTTACTTATATTTTTATTTTAATTTTCTGATGTGTTTTGTATATTTAATAAAATATAAGTAGGTATTGTATAGGTATGTATATAGCTATAATACTTGTGTATCTTATATACATATATTTTATTTTGAGTTTTATTTGGGATTTTATTCCTGTTTTAATATACATATACATTATACATAATAGTTACAAAATTATAAAAATATAAAAATATAAAAATAATTAATAAAGAATAAATTGAATATTTTAATCAGTACAATTGTACAATGTGGGTCCAAAACTCAACTTTCAAACCGTAACTCCGAAAAATACGAAACCACCTCCATTAAATAGATTATTTTGTGCTATATACAATTAAATTTTTTTTTTTTGAGTTTGGTATATTTCGAGTTTTTATTTGCAAGATACGGGTCTGGAATGTTGGAGTTTCAGAATCTTATTCAGACCATAACTTTTTATCTGTACATTATTTTTCAGTGAAATCAATTTTGTATTTTTACTTATTTAATTATGTACAACTTTTATGTACAAAGTTTCTTTATTTGATGTATAAAATGTGGAACCAAAAATAGGTCCCAAAATGAATAAAGAATGCATTGAATAAAAGGTATTTTTATTGTATTTTGGCCCTTATCTCCCCTTACTTTATTCCTTGTCGACCTATTCATCAAGATGCCTAGGTCTCGGGGGTTTGAGTCATAAAATATTTACAATATTTGACTCTTTTTCTTTTCTTTTATTTATTCTATAATTTTGGCTTTAATTACAGTATTTTATACACTTTTTACACACATATGTATGAATGCTAAAATGCATGAATTAATGCTATTTACAAGCATTTTCTAGGGTTTTTGAGGCCAAAATGATAGAATAAAGATGATGAAATGTGGATTCATCATCCCCCTATACTTTACCTTTGCTAGTCCCTAGCAAACACTTATGCAATAAGTGCAAAAGAAAAAGAAAGAAAAGAAAAAGAAGAACTTGGATTTAGTTTAATTGTCACACTTGTCTTCAAAAAATCAAAGTTTGGAGCTTAAGTCGGAACCTTTGGAATTTTAGTGCGGGTGGAGACTTAATGAGAACCAGATTTGAAATCCAACAGTCCCAGAGAAATCCCACAACTCTGTTCAAGTCTCCTCAATAGCCAGGTCAGAAATACTTCAACTCATACGCAAACCCTTATGACTATGAATCTGACTCGTACAGTGTAAGTGATGGTGGCTCTCCCCAAATGAAGTGACAAAGAGACTGACTTCTCCAATATGACAACCCAATGATTCCCCAATCCAACAACTCATCCCTCGAGGAGCAGGGTATTCCCTTCTAAGTTCAAGTGGCAACCAGCCCAAGAGGAGGGGGTGAAGAGAAGAATGGATGGTTGCCAGTGTAGCTACCTATCCTGGGATGCAAGACCAGTGTAGTCAAGTCATCCAGCTGCAGGCTCACATGATTCGACTTTGAAGCTCAAGCTTGCTTATTTGACTTTACAACATATGTACACTCCTGCAGGCATTTTTATTTTTGTACAGGCCTGTCCACTTTTTTTGGAGTTTTTTTTAATACTATATACAACAGCATTTACATCGGGAGTTTTTCCTCTTGAGCCAGTAGACTATCCCTCTTTTGAAGCTTTATCGCAACCCATGATCTCCTATCCTCGAAACTCATCATTATTGGATGGGTTGGGGCGTACTTCCCTCCCTAGAGGAGGACAAATGTTTCCACCTGTGTGCGTCTCATACTGGCAAATCCAATCCCCTCACCACTCCAATTGAGTTGAGCCATGTGAAAGGTGCAGGTGTCCAAGCTAGGTCATTATCAACAAGAGTCGTGTGTGTGCTCCGAAATACTCTACTTAGGCAGTCAAGAATCCATTGAACCAAGTCCCGTGATCCTCAAAGAATTAAGTCAACTAGACCTGAAGCACCTCAAACCCAGTTCCTATAAGGTTCCTGTTAATTAGGTAGATTTTAAGGTCCAATCAAGCTCCAATCTCCGGATTTTACTTAGACTTGTTCAACTATCAAACTCAATCCGAAAAATGCTCATGCTATGCAATGCTATGCAGAAAATATTTTTGTGATGCAATTTTCAAATATTTTGAACTTTTTATGGATTTTTGAAAAGATGATGATGATGATGCATATGCATTTTTTAGATTTTTCAAAAAGATTTTTCAAATGTTTTTGGATTTTAATTTTGCAAATGTTTTTGGGATTTTTGAAAACAAAAGACTTTGGCTAAAAACTGGGTACAAATATTTACACGGGAGTGCTTCTTATTCTTATAAGAAGTGGATTTTAAGAATTTACAAGGGTAAATGATCAATTATATATATATATATATATATACAGTGGATTTTGGTGTGATGTATGTATTCCTCAAACTTATTTGACATAGGTTTTCAAACAATTTTGAAAACTATAGTCCAAAATAATTTTTACAAACAATTTTTACAAACATGTACACACATTTGAAAATCATTTTTGCAAAGGTTTTCCAAACAGTATGTATAGATTTCTCAAAATATTTTTGCAACCATTTTTCAAATCATTTGCAAATAATTTTTCAAACATTTTATTTCACATAAAGAAAATAAATTTTACAAACCACACATTTTTACAAAGGTTGAAAACATGTAACAAAATATTTTCAAAATAGTTTTCAATAGATGTTCACAAAGATTTTCAAACTATTTTTCAAACATTTTGCAAAGAGCATTTTTACCTGATTTATTAATCGGTAAATACAAAAAGAATGTGAGGAATGGTAACATCTTTTTATTAGGGGTTTTTAATGAATTTTAAAGAATAATTATCCATATTATTAGGAAAATATGAAAGTACGAGTTATGGCTAAAGTATATACACGGTATATACGACCCCCCTATACTTAGCTTGAGCTATGCCCTCATACATCGGAGAGAAAAGAGAAAACATAACTCGTACTCAGTATAGACAAGTCTAAAGAATAATTGAACAAGAGATGAATGAATAAACCAATGAGAAGTTGATCGCCCCCCCCCCCATACTTAGGATCAAATAATCCTAAGTATAGCAGACTGTACACAAAGCAGGGAGGGTCAAGGGTGGGAATGAACTGATCATACTCAGATTGTATCCCCCTATACTTAGGGTAAGATATCCCTAAGTATAGACAAGAAGAGGAGACAATGGAGAGGATCGAAAAGAATAGAACAACTTGGGGTGCACACCCCCCCTATACTTAGGACAAAGTACGTCCTAAGTATGGAAAACTGTCTACAAGGGGCGACACCTTTTCGGTAGATGAAGAAGATAGAAGAGGAAAAGAAGAAAAGAAGGAAATAAATCAACATACGAAAGAATGATATGAACAGATGGATCTGTACAGCGGAAGATGGAATTGATCACCATGTATGAGATGCAGATGATATGAGTCAAAGAACACATCTCATACCAGAAGAATGGGGGCAACGTCAATGGTCGGCGGATCATGACCTAGATATAGTTTCAGGCGTTGACCATTGACACGGAAGGTGGAAGAAGATGACGGTTCGGATATGTCGATGATGCCATTGTCATGTACCTTCCTGACCATGTATGGACCTTTCCACTTGCTCTGTAATTTCCCTGGGAATAATTTTAGCCTGGAATCAAACAACCATACTCTCTGATCTGGCTCAAACTGTTTATGGTTGATATGGGAATCGTGCCATGTTTTCACTTTCTCTTTGTACTGTAGGCTGTTGGAGAAGGCTGTGTCTCTCAGTTCTTTCAGGGCTGCCAACTCTGCTCTTCTCTGTTCTCCTATGCTCTCTGGATCTAACAGTAAATCAGTGACTGCCCAAAAGGATTTGTGCTTGATCTCCACTAGCAAATGGTACGGCTTTCCATAGACGAGTCGAAAGGGAGATGTCCCCAATGGATTCTTGAAGGATGTCCGATAGGCCCACAAGACCGAGTCCAAAAGCTGTGACCAATCCTTTCGTTCTGGGCGGATAACCTTCTGCAAGATAGTCTTTATCTCCCGATTCGATACTTCGGCAAGACCATTAGTCTGAGGGTGATACGGTGTGGCAACCCGATGGTCAATGCCGAACTCGTCTGCAAGGGCCCTAACTTTGTCATTGATGAAATGAGACGCCCCATCTGAAATCAAGACTCTCGGTACCCCGAACCGTGAAATGATATTTTTCCTCAAAAGTTGGCATACGGGTTTAGCATCTGCGGCTCGGGCGGGGATGGCCTCAACCCATCGGCTGACATAATCAACATCGAGCAAAATATGCCTGAATCCCTGACTCTTAGGAAATGGGCCCATGAAATCAATCCCCCATGCATCAAAAAACGTCACAAAAGTGAATGGGTTATATGGGCATCATGTCTCTCTGTCCGCAGGTTCCCATTTTCTGACAGTCAGTACATCTCTTCACGAACTCATCAGAATCTTTGAAGAGAGTAGGCCACCATAGGCCGGATTGAAGCACCTTCTGTGCTGTCCTTTTTCCAGAATGATGTCCTCCTGCCTCAAGCTTGTGGCAATATGTGAGGACGCTATGCTGCTCTTCTTGAGGAATGCACTCCTCCAGATGTTATCCCCTCCTTCATGATAAAGGACGGGATCCTCCCAATGGTAAAACTTGGCCTTAGCTAGGAAGGTCTCAAGTTTCTGCCTGGACCAACCCTGCGGGACTGTCTTGGCAACAAGATAGTTTACAAAGTCGGCATACCATGGGAGTGAGGCAACAGCCAAGATCGCCTCATCTGGAAATGTCTCTGTAATAGGTGCGCTGGGCTCAGATTCCTCAATATTCTCCAAACGGGAGAGATGATCCGCCACCACATTCTTGACTCCAGGTTTATCCTTAATCTCAATATCAAATTCCTGGAGTAGAAGGATCCATCTGGTAAGGCGTGCTTTGGCATCCTTCTTGGCCATTAAGTACCGGATGGCGGTGTGATCGGTGTAAATTGTTACTCTAGATCCGAGAATATAAGATCGATACTTATCCAAAGCAAAGACTACAGCCAGCATCTCTTTCTCAGTCACAGTGTAATTCCGCTGAGCGGCATCCAAATTCCGGCTGGTGTAGTGAATGGCAAACGACAATCCATCCCTCCTCTGTACAAGCACAGCCCCAACGGCAAAATCTGAAGCATCCGTCATGATCTCGAATGGGAGAGACCAATCAGGTGGCTGAAGGACAGGAGTTGAAACAACCATATTTTTGAGTCTCAAAAGATGCAAGACACTTATCATTGACAATAAACTCGGTGTCTTTTGTCAGCAAGTCAGTAAGCGGTCGGGCAATTCGACTAAAGTCCTGAATGAACCGTCGGTAGAAACCGACATGCCTCAGAAAAGACTGCAACTGACGCAAATTGGACGGTAGATTGAGTTTTTTGATGATATCCACCTTGGCCGGATCGACCTCCATGTCCCTGTTGGAGACGATATGACCAAGGACCGTCCCTTGAGTCACCATAAAGTGGCTCTTCTCCCAAGACAAAACAAGATTGACCTCAATGCAGCGCTGAAGCACACGGTCTAGGCAGTCAAGACAAGCATCGAACCCTTCGCCATAGACCGAGAAGTCATCCATGAAGACCTCTAAACAGTCACCGACCATGTCCGAGAATATGGACAACATGCACCTTTGGAATGTCGCCGGAGCGTTACATAGACCAAAGGGCATCCGTCTGAAAGCATACGTCCCAAACGGACAGGTGAATGTCGTTTTCTCCTGGTCATCGGGCGCAACGGCCACTTGATTATATCCGGAGTACCCGTCAAGAAAGCAGTAATGACTCTTCCCAGCTAGCCGCTCGATAATCTGATCAATGAATGGCAGCGGGAAGTGATCCTTCTTGGTGGCCTCATTCAATCGTCTGTAGTCCACACAGACCCTCCAAGAAGTGGGTACTCGGGTAGCGATCTCCTCTCCAGACTCATTCACAACTGTAGTGATGCCCGTTTTCTTGGGCACCACATGTAATGGACTAACCCACTCGGAGTCGGAGATGGGGTATATAAAATAGGCGCTCCACCACCTTGATATTTCTTTCATGACCACATCTCGAAGATTCGGGTTCAACCGTCGCTGGAACTCACGCGACGGCCTAGCGTCTTCCTCAAGATAAATGTGGTGGGAGAACAGAGCCAGACTAATCCCCTGGAGATCAGCTATACTCCGTCCTATTGCCTTGCGGTTTCTTTCAAGAACCTCCATCTGAAGAGATTCTTGTTCTCCAGTCAAATCTGCTGAGATAATGACTAGGTACATGTCTGACTCACCTGCAAGGAATTTATACTTCATCGACTGCGGCAAAGGTTTTAGTTCTGGACAACTGGGAGGTGGCAGATCTGACTTCTGATATGTCTGTGTGAAGGCGACCAGGTCTGCATGGGAGAACTCTCGCTCCGCATTAGTCTCTGACGAAGGGTGGCCTGCTGAATCATCAATGAACTGCACTGGCTTGCACTCTGTCATGGTTGTTGGCTCAGAAGGAATCAGACAAAGCAAATAGTCATCAAAATCATCCCAGTCAATGTCTGAATCCGAGGGATCAGAAGAAGATGAGCAAGAATGAAAATCATCAGCACCACTCGTCCCAACACTGTCAGCCTCAGGTGTATACTCATCCAGGGGTGTGCTCTCCCGGCTCTCGACTGCCATGAGCTTTAGATATTATGAATCTCTAGGCAAGGCGAGGGTCGGTGCTACAGGGTCTGTCCAGTTGGATTCATCATTGGTCATCACGAAATCACACTCCTGGTGGATGTCTAGCTCTTCTTCTGTCATCTGCGTGGCTTCGCTGGACTGCTCTGAGCATGCTAATTCTCTAGCTCTGGTCTCATCGATCGTCTCTATTTGTATGGTTTCACCCTCCACGCGAAAGCATACCTTCCCGCTATCATGATCGGTCACCGCCTTGGCTGTGGCCAAGAATGGGCGTCCAAGTATGATGGGGGTATCGGTTACCGACTCAGGGATCTCCATGTCCAACACAACAAAGTCCACGGGGAATTTCAGACCCTGAATGGTAACGACCATGTCTTTCAATAAACCCTTCAGCCTCTTAATCGACCTATCAGCAAACTGAAGGACCGTCCTGCTCCGAAGAAGAGGACCAAACTCGAATTGGCTGAGTAAGGCTACCGGAAGAAGGTTAATAGAAGAGCCGTTGTCTAATAGAGTACGATCGAACTGCTGCTCCTGAATCTCCATCTGACATAGGAAGCTCCTGTGTCAGGTCTCTTGGCTGGCAATGTGTTCTGGATGGCGCAGCAAGTGTGATGGGTGAGCACATGGATCTGATCTCTGTACCTCCTCTTCCTGCGGACTGTAGTTTCCTCTATCAAGTTCTTTTTGAGGAAGGGGATGTGCTCAAGTGCTTCTCGTAGAGTCAGCTGAATGTGGAATCTATCAATCATCTGGTTGCTGATCTCTACCTGCTGGGTATTTTTAGGATTTTCTTTTTTATTCCCCCTTGCCTGGCGGAGTGCCTCAGGGAAGGGGATGGTAGGGGTCTCCACAGATGGAGGGGTAGGAATAGGTCCCTGTGCCTGTGAAGGAGGAGAATCCATATAATCATCATAATGCAACACATATGGATCCGCAATGTGAACAGAAACCTTTCCTTTATTCATATTTTTGTTCTTTTTGTTGTTACCACAGTCCATAGATACAAAAGGTGGTAACATCACAGAGGAGGTCTCAACAAAAGTAGATGTGGTGGCCTCAATACCACCACCGGCACCTGTCTCCGTGGCATCAGCACCGTGCTCCGTCTCGGTATCCAAAATGGTGGCATCAGCACCACCGTCTGCATCTGGCATCACGACGGCATCAGCACCGTCGTCGGGATCTCCATCCTTGGTGGCTTCAGCACCACCGTCTCTAACATCATCGTTAGCGGCATCAGCATCACTACTCTATTCCTCTGGCGCTCTTGGTTCAGCGTGTGATTGTCGCTCAAAATAGGCGCCGCCGGCTGGCATCCTACCGCTCCTAGTAGTCACAAAATCAACATCATACAAAGAAGAAGATATGCCACTCAAATAGTCACTAGGAGAGGTGTCCTCTATAAACTCTACCTTCTCAGACTTTCTTTTCAGATTGTTCGGGTTAGGTTCAATCTGGGCGGATATGGTGGCCTTGCCTTTGATGATTTCCCTCATCTCCTGCCGGAATTCATCCATTTCTTGCCTGAAGGATGCTCGCTGTTCGGAGATCAAGCGGGCAAGATCATCGAGAGCTGGGTTCTCAAAAGCCGGGGATTGAGAACCGGATGGGTTCCCTTGCGGGAAATGAGGTTGATGCTGCTGGTACTGGGGAGGATGGGGATATGACTGATGAGGCTGCTGACGCTGCCTCCACTGTTGTCCCTGATAGGCAGGATGAGGACCACTCTGGTATTGCTGCTGCTGGGCATATTGGGGTTGTTGTTGCTGCTGCTGGCTGCTCTGCTGTACTTGAGCTGGATTCTGCTGCTGGGATGAGGAGCCACCGTTGCCCCAACGGAATCTGGGGTGATCACGATGAATCCCGGGCTGAGGGTATCGATCGTACCATATCCCATTGGCTTCCATCAATGGTTCCTGCTCAAAGGAGGGTGGAGGAAGAACTGCCAGTGGCTGCTCCGGCTGATAGACCACCATCTGAGTGTCTGGAGATGGCGGCTGCGCTGGGTAGTACTGTAGCAGTGGAACCGGCTCTGCCTAGATATGGTTGACCTAGCGGTACGAGGTAGAGGGTTGGTTGGAACTGCTACTGCTGGGGTCAGCCCGTGACCTGGGAGGCTGCTGGGAAGAAGTCTGTGCCTCCTGGACGCAAAGGATGTGCGTCTTCAGGTCACTCATGGTCTTGGCGATTTGGTCCATCTGGGCCATGCCTTGCATCTGTTTCTTCTCGAGGATCTCGAGATGGTCCAGTTTCTCACTAATAATGCCCATGTCGGCTGCGGCTGATTCGGCTTGGGCCGCGGCTACCCAAGATGTGTTAGGACCGGCATCGATGTGGGCGATCCTTTGGAATGATCACGCTCCTTGCGGGGGCTTCTGCTGTATGTAAACACGGGCTTGGGCCATCACAGTTGAATTCTCTGTCATGCCCTCGTAGATGGCCCAAACATCATCTTCACCCTTTGAAAAGTAGGATCCACCGCAAGAGGCGTTGACAAGCCCCTGCAGGTCCGGTGTCAGCCCACAAAAGAAGCTTTGAACTAGATTAGGCTTGGATATATCGTGATGTGGACACCGGTCAATGAGCTCTCTGAATCGATCCCAAGCTTCATGGAACTGTTCATTTGGGATCATGACAAAGTTGTTGATCATGGCTCTAGCTGCATTCGTCCGGCCGAGAGGGTAGTATTTCTTCAGATACGCGGTCTGAAGATCTGCCCAAGTATCTATGAATCGCCCCAAATGTTTGAGCCAGTATGCGGCTCTGTCAACCGAGGAGAAAGGGAAGGCGATCATCTTGATTGTGTCCTCGGTCATCAGCCTATCGTGGATCATGCTGCATATCATCTCAAATTCTTGGAGGTGGAGGTGTGGCTCTTCGGTCGGCAACCCATGGAATTTGGGTAGAAGCTGAATAGTATGGGGCCAAAGCTCGAAATCTCCATGGATCAGCGGGAGTCTGATCCAACGATGAGTGAGGGATGCGGCTGGATTGTGCAATTCCCTTATGATAGTCTGTGGTGGTCTCTCAGCGTCGGGATCACCTCCTCCTGCACCAGGTCCTCCTCCTCCACCACCACCGCCACCGCCCCCAGGTCGGTTCTCTCTCAACTGTGCTATTTCTCTCATGAGATCACCCATGAAGGTACCCTGGTCACGAATCTGCCTCTGCATGGTCTCCAGGGATGCTAGAAGTGAATTGTTGATGGCGGCTTGATCAATGAAGTATGGAGGGTGCTCATGGTCATCTGGATGCTCGCCTCTGTCAGCCATCTCGGGTGCTGTCGAATGATCTGAGCTCTGTGATGCACTGAATTCTGAAACTATTGGACTGATAGAAGGAGAATGAGAAGGGTGGTCGAGGGGGAACAGGGTGGAGGTAAACTCAGGCTCGGAGAGCGGACTCTCCGAGGTTGTCCTAAATGAATGAGGAGGAGTGCTGGATAGCGGTGCCGATAGAGTCGACCTGAGAGATCTCCGTCCCATCATCTTGATTATTGGGAAGAGCAGAGTGGATGCAGAAGAAGAACAGAGAAATGAGGAGCAAAAATTGCGCACAATTGTGCTGTGTTTTTTATCTTGACCTAAATAGAACTAGCAATCAAACACAAAACAGGGGTAAATTCACCAACTCAACACATGAAGCCGTGAAGGTTTGGCTTTTATCTTGTCAGTTTTAGCTCGAATTCAGGAATTAATCTTTTCACGAGTCCTTAGAGTGCTACGCCTAAAGGAAAGAGAGTACTGCCGGAAGAGTATCCCGTACTTGTCCTCCTCCTGTGTAACCTGTAGCTTGCGCTTTTTGAGGTCCTTGTAACCCTTCCTGGATCCCTACTCAGCCAAAGAATAAGAGAGAGGAAGCTAATAGGCGAAACCGATACTTCGAAACTCGCTCGCAACGGAATCACCCGTGAGCGTGCAAGAACCTACTCGGACGCGAGACGATGAGACAGACACCCCCGTGAAGGCGTGGCCTAGGCTCGATACTTCGGACAAGGTCGATGCTCTTCACAATAGAGAGTCACCAATGTTGACCAAGCCCTACTCGTCCACGTACGATAGAAGCACCAATACTTCGGAAATCCAGGCGATACACAAGGCAGCCACAAGCTGGGATTTTGGCTCTAGTCCTTACGAAGCACTCAACTCACTTGGAAGGAGACCTTCCCATGCAACCTGAAAACAAGTGAGGGTGTGATTCTCCCCAATCAATGAATCCAATTACCAATTTTATTTTTGGTCAAGGTTTTCTTAGCAGACCGTTTTTTAATTTTTTTGGTGTTATCGCTTCTTTTGAGTAGATTCAAACAAGCGCCTAACGATTTTTGTATTTTCTTGATCCTACTTTATCTAAAAACAGAGGGAGAATAGAGTCAGAAAAGCCGTGCAAGTCGACACAAAGATGGAAATCTCACCTTTGTGCCTAAATGATGGATGCAAAGTAAGAAGACTTACAGAGAATCCCAGCTCTCTCCATGCGGGATGCAAAGCAGAAATTTATAAACCTAATCTACATGCCGGTATGCAATGCAGAAATTGTCCTGAGATAGGCAACTGCTAGCGTTAAGAACCACAAGTCAATCACCAATCCTCGATCCTAAGAGTCCGGTCTAGACCCCCCCCCTCCTCTTCTCGACACATCGAGTTCAAGAGTAGCGCTTGATGGGGAGGGCTCGCGGCGCGGCGGATCTAAGAAGGTGAGCTAACTGTTTAATTAAACTAAGTCCAAATACGATCTAGAGGTGCATGCAAAGGTTATTTGTGTATTTGGACCTAATCTAATCGAACAAGCAGACCTAGCACTAAAGGCTCAATCCACAAAAAAAATGTAAAATGAAAACAAAACCAGAAAATGACTGTCGAAAAATGCGATGAAAACCGCGGTGAGCCCCCGGGTGAACAAACACTCGGAAATTAGGCCCGAAGTGTCTGAAAGTCCAAGTCCCTGTATTATTACAAATTATGAATCACTCTCTCGCAAAATAAAATGCAAACTAAGCTAAGCACTCTCTCACTCCTCCTGCTCTCTCCTGCCGACTTGGCTAAAGAAAAGATGGCTCCACCTCACGTGGTTGCTTCGGATCCCCTAGGCGATCTGCCTCGCTCCGCGGTCCCTCGCAAGAAGACAAAAAGAGTGGTCAGACGAGCTCAATAAGATATGTCAAAAATGCAAGAGAGATAAAATGAAGCAATGGTAGACAATCAACACAATCAAAAAAAATAATGAACTACTCGCTGTTGCTCCTCGGCAACGGCGCCATTTGATAATCACGTTTTATCGAGGGTCTAAATAGTCCACACAAGGCGGGACTACTACGTCGATGTGGCGATCCACAATAAACCGTAATGAATCAACAATTAACCCACACTATAGATCAAGCAATCAGAAACAAATGTGGAGCTAAAATTTATTTTTAACTCTGCACAAAAGATGTATTGCAAGCAAGTATGCAGAGAGTTCGAACACAGGGAGCAAACATGTTAGATCAAACAAGTGCGTGCGTGAGTGAATGTGAAGTGTTGTCTACAGTATGCAATGCAAATATTTTTGTGGGTTTTTAATTTTTTATTTTTAAATTTTTAATTTTTAATTTTATATTTTGATTTTCTTTTTATTGATTTTATATTTTCTTTTTATACTTTAAGTTTTTATATTTTCTTTTTCAATATAGGGATATATGTATAATATAGGGAAAGAGAGCAGTAGAGTATTTATAAAAATAGGTAAAAATAGGCAAAAATCAGGAAATAAAATCTTTTTGGTATTTTTATAAATTTTTACTGTTTTTGTGATTTTTGGATGTTTTTCAAAATATTTTTGGTATTTTAAATAGGCAAAACAAGGGAAACAGTGAAGAAACTTGCTGGACGAAATTAAAATGGGAAGGAAAAATATCAAACAGTGGCAAAGTTTGCCCAAATTAATTTTAAAACAAAGATAATAAAGTATAGAACCTACATGACTTGAGTTTCTATTTTTCTGATTTTTCTATGATTTTATATATATTTTTGTAGTTTTTGTGTATTTTCAAATTTTTAAGGTATTTCTTTTGTAATTTTTAGTGGTTTTTGGACTGACACTAGTAGATGACAAAACACACAAAATATATTTTTTTGGAATTTTTCAAAATGTTTTTATAATTTATATGGATTTTCTAATGCAAACAGTAAAATAAATACATGTTTTTGATTTTTAATAAATATGAAAATGCAATAAAAATGCAATACAAAAATATGGCGTGAAAGAATAAGCACACATGAGCTTAAGTTTAATTTTTGAGAATTTTTCGAATTAAAATGAGGCTCCAAATAAATAAGACAATTTCACAAAAATATCACAGCCTGGCAGGGGTATATATGCAAATATCCAAAAGTCCAGGGGCATACAAGCAAATTTCCACAAAATATTGCACTTAATATTTAATTTCAAGTACCAAATATAAATTCCTAAACCCGCAGGGGTGTCTTCACAAAATGTTCACCAGGGCGCGTGACTTTGGCGAGGACTGAAATGTAATTTCCACAAAGCCCGAGGGCTTACATGCAATTATCCCAAAAATATAACACTTAAACTAAAATTTCTGGTACTAAAATGAAATATTCAAAGGACTGAAGGCCTTCTTGCAAAATGCCCACACCTCACGTGAACAAGTCACATGAGGTGGCGTGGTAGAGGGGCGAAGTGCAAATATCTGAAGTTCGAAGGCCTAGTTGCAAAATTTACAAAATATTTAAACTACTAAATAAAATTTCTGGACTAAAAGAAAATTACAAAAATGGTGAGGGTATACTTGCAAAAATCCCTCGCTGAGGTGATCCAACGACGCTGGGTTCTTCACTTGACACGTGGCGCGGATCCAATGGCTGGTGACGCTTCGCGTTGGACGGCGAAGATTAGATCGTTGGGAGACGATCTGACGGTGGCGAGCTTTGCACGATCCAACGGTCGGTGTGGAATCTGGGGCTTCTCCACGATCCAACGGTGCGGAGGAGGGGACCAAGAACAGCGAAGAGCGCCAGCGAGGGCGAGCTTCTCCGCCCGAGATCCCCGGCCTCTAGTGACGGTTGAGCTTCAAAATGGACGTGGAGACTCCTGGAGGTCTCCTCTTGCTGCTGGCGGCGTCAGAAAGCCTCGACGATTACCGAGGGGCTCGCGGGAGGGTGGCGGAGCTACAGAGCCCCGTTAGCTCCGGCGAGGCTCTAAAATTGCCTCCTGGCTCTAGTCAGAGCCCGTTGACCTGCAAAAAATGGTTAGAAGGTCCAGGGCAAAATGCCTGGACCTTAGGAATGCGGAATCGAGGCGTAGCGCGACGTGGGTGTGGCTGGCCGGAGGTGCGCTCCGGCCAAGATGGGGAATTGGTTGATTCGAGCGATGAAACTTCGATATTTTTGAGGGCTTTTGATATTTAGACTATGACCAACAAAATGCAGATGAAAAATAGGGGAGAGAGGGTCCTCAACGGCCGGAACCAGAGGAAGAGGTGTACCTCGACCGCCGGTGTTGCGAGAGGTGGTGGAGACGCCTCCGACCTCGTACGCCTTGGCCAATGAGCTCGCGGTGGAGCTGTCACCTCCAGGAAGCTTCAGAGCACAAGAGAGGCGGAGAGGGGTGGAACGAAGGGACTCAAAATCAAATTCAAAGTTGGGGCTCCATTTTATGTAGTTTGACTGAGTTGCTGAGGAGCCCCAAATATCAAGGCGCCCTGATCGCCACAGTGATCCAAAGTCCAAGGTTTCACTTGGACGTGATTCACCGCATAACGAGGAAGAAAAGATGTGAAGAAATCACCACAAAAAAATGCAAGGCGCGGCTGGAAAATCTCGACAAAAGTGGGTGAAAACCCAGGTCTGACAGGAGGCAGGCGGGGAAGGCAGGCAGTTGACCTAGGGTCAATGCTGACTACCTCCTGGTTGGTCCACGTGGACCAACCAGAAAAAATTTTGCGAAAAAGTTTTGAAAATTCGTTTAAAAATCGAAAATGATTTTCTTATTTTTAGGTTATAAAATAAAAAATATTTATTATTTTATGTAGTATTTTATTATGATTTTTAATTAATTTTATGAGGTATATTTTTATAAGTTTACTTTTACACCCCTTGTAGGTATAATACCTATATATTTTCGTCTTTATTTTTATTCTGTGTATTTTTTATTTTATTTATTTTTGTCTATTATTTTATAAAATTATAAAATACATTTATACACTTACTTGTATTTTTATTTTAATTTTCTGATGTGTTTTGTATATTTAATAAAATATAAGTAGGTATTGTATAGGTTTGTATATAGGTATAATACCTGTGTATCTTATATACATATATTTTATTTTGAGTTTTATTTGAGATTTTATTCCTGTTTTAATATACATATACATTATACATAATAGTTACAAAATCATAAAAATATCAAAATATAAAAATAATTAATAAAGAATAAATTGAATATTTTAATCGGTACAATTGTACAATGTGGGTCCAAAACTCAACTTTCAAACCGTAACTCCGAAAAATACGAAACCACCTCCATTAAATAGATTATTTTGTGCTATATACAATTAAAGGTGAGTTTGGTACATTTCGAGTTTTTATTTTCAAGATACGGGTCTGGATTGTTGGAGTTTTGGAATCTTATTCAGACCATAACTTTTTATCTGTACATTATTTTTCAGTGAAATCAATTTTGTATTTTTACTTATTTAATTATCTACAACTTTTATGTACAAAGTTTCTTTATTTGATGTATAAAAAGTGGAACCAAAAATAGGTCCCACTATGAATAAAGAATGCATTGAATAAAAGGTATTTTTATTGTATTTTGGCCCTTATCTCCCCTTACTTTATTCCTTGTCGGCTTATTCATCAAGATGCCTAGGTCTCGGGCGTTTGGGTCATAAAATATTTACAGTATTTTACTCTTTTTCTTTTCTTTTATTTATTCTATAATTTTGGCTTTAATTACAGTATTTTATATATTTTTTACACACATATGCATGAATGCTAAAATGCATGAATTAATGCTATTTACAAGCATTTGCTAGGGTTTTTGAGGCTAAAATAATAGAATAAAGATGATGAAATGTGGATTCATCAGTCATCTACGAGGAGATGGCAGAGAACTACATGGTGATGTCCCAGACCCGATTGTACACACAGGGACGCCCCCAGCCACAGACCGTACAGTACCAGAGGATAGCACGGGTAGACGTCGGTCCATCCAGTTCGTCAGCGGCAGTAACACAGGAAGAGAGTTAAGCCGCAGACATGGGTATTATCAGCGAGAAGCTGGATCGGATGGAGATCATAGAGAAGAAGCAGTGCCAGGGTATTACGCAGATGGAGCAGATGGCACAGACTCTGAGTGACCTGAAGACACAGCTCATGTATCTCCAAGAGGCACAGACGGCTTCCCAGCCCCGTCTTCAGGAACGAGGTGATCCGAGTAGCTCCGGCAGCTCGTCCCAGCGCTCCAGCCACCAGCAGCCTAGACAGGTCCATCTTGTACAGGCGGAGCTGTACCAGCAGCCGCAACCCACCTACCAGTCACCGCCATCCCCAGACATGCAGATGGTGGTATACCAATCGGATCAGCCTCTGGCAGTGCTCTCGCTACCCCAGTACGAGTCAGAGCCGTTGATGGATGTCAACGGAATTTCGTACGACCGCCCCAGCCCGGTATCCGACGAGACCATCCTAGATTCCGTTGGGCGACCGGAGGTGCCCAGCCCCAACAGCAGCCGTCCGAACAGGGTGGCCAATACAGCCATCAGAGGGATCACCAGCAACAGCAGCAACAACCCCCAGTGTACCCACAGAAGCAGTCACAGTCGTGTGGTCCTCGTCCCTATCAGCAGGGACAGTCTTGGAGGCGTGATCAGCCTCATCAGCCGCAGCATCATCCACAGTCGTACCCCTCTCACCCACAGCACCAGCAGCAACAGCCTCACTACCAGAGAGGCTACCCGTCAGGTTCTCATGGGCCATCCTATGAGAACCCCGCCTTAGATGACATAGCTCGCCTCCTTACAGATCAGCAGGCTACATTCCAACGGAAGATGGATGAGTTCCGCTAGGAGATGCGAGACATCGTGAGAGGGAAGGCCGCCATCCTTGCCCAGATAGAGCCCAATCCGAACAACCTCAAGAGGAAATCTGAGCAGGTAGTTTGTACTGAGTATGCCACTCCTAGTGATACATTTGGAGATATGTCCGCATATTTGTTTGATACTGACTTTGTCACACTTAGGAGCGGTAGGATGCCAGCAGGTGGTGCCTCGTCTGAGCGACACCCCGAGGCCACTTCCAGAGCGCCAGACGAGGAGGAGAGCGGTACTGATGTCGCTAGAGATGATGATGGTGGTACTGATGCCACCACGGATGCTAATCCCACCAGCGGTACTGATGCCATCGTTTCACCAGTTGGAGGAGGTGGTACTGAGGCCACCCATGTTGCCGAGCCAGAGCGCGGTATTGAGGCCGCCCGTCTACCAGCCGATGGTGGTGCTGATGCCACCGATTTTACTTCTGAGATTCCTGTAGTTTTCCCTTCTGCTGATGTACCTCGAGACATTTCTGGCAATAAAGGAAAGGGTTTATTTTCTTATGGTCCTACTGTGGTGCTTGATGTATGTGTGGATCCGGCCGTCGAGCCGTCTAGACCCTCTCCTAGTCCTTCATCTGAGAAGTACCATGTGATCCCCTTCCCTAGAGCTCTTCAGATGGGGAAAGGGAAGAAAATAGAAAACCCCAAAAAGAGGCAGCAGGAAGAGTTAAGCCAGCATATGATAGACCGTTTTCACATTCAGCTGACTCTTCAAGAGGCTCTGCAGCACATCCCTGTACTCCAGCGTTCACTTAGAGACAGGACCACAGTTAGGAGGAAGAGGAGGAACCACCAGTCAGAGATCCATGTGCTGACCAGAGCTACTTGTTTCGCGATCCAGAACCGTCTTCCGGCCAAGAGGCCAGATTCCGAAGCCCCTTATGTCAGATGCCACATTAGAGAGCATAGGTTCAACCGCACTCTATTAGACAGCGGTTCATCGATCAACCTACTTCCGGCAGCCCTTCTCGACTGCTTCGAGTTGGGCACTCTACGATAGAGCAGGACAATCCTTCAGTTTGCTGATAGATCTGTCAAGAGGCCGAAGGGGTTGCTGAAGGACGTTGTCGTCACGATTCAGGGCCTACAATTCCTCGTGGACTTCGTTGTGTTGAACATGGAGATCCCTGAGTCTGTGACCGATACCCCCATCATTCTAGGTCGCCCGTTCTTGGCCACAGCCAAGGCAGTGACCGACCATGACATCGGGAAGGTATACTTTCACGTCGAGGGCGAAAGTGTACAAATAGAGACGGTCGAGGACATCAGAGTCAGAGATTCAGCTTGCTCAGAGACTACTTCCGATTCAGAGCAGATGACAGAGTCAGGGCGAGACATCCACCAGGACTGCGATTTTGTGATCACAGATGACGAGGCAGTTTGGGCAGATCCCGACGCACATGCCATCCTATCACCCTCAGATATTGCTGATGCAGAGACAACAGCAGAGGATAGCTTGGAGAGCGCATTCCTGGTCCAGGATACTTTTGAGGCAGCAGAGCCGGTTCGAGACCGCGAGACAGACTTGTTTTTTGATGACGGTGGTACTGAGGCCACCATGGATGATACAGATCCCTCGGAGTCAGATTTTGATCGGGCAGAGTTTGAGGATTGTATACCAGATCTGACTTCCACTGAGCCTACAGTCAGGGAGGAGGTAGATGCCATGCAGAGCAGAGACAGTCCAATTAAGCAGTCTTTCCCCGATCCAGTTTGCAAGAGAGAGCTCTCACTTTCCCGAGCAGATTTGGCCGCATACACTCGGATTCTCCAGAAGCCAGATTTGCCAGCACCAATTTGTCCAGAGCTGAAGCCACTACCTGCGTCGTTGAAGTATAGGTTCCTTGCGGGTGAGCATGAGATGTACCTAGTCATTATCTCCGCTCAGTTGACTGGAGAGCAAGAATCCCATCTGATGGGGGTTCTTGAAAAGAACCGCAAGGCGATAGGATGGAGTGTAGCAGATCTCTAGGGGATCAGTCTGGCTCTGTGCTCTCACCACATCTGTCTCGAGGATGAGGCAAAGCCGTCGCGTGAGTTCCAGCGGCGGCTGAAACCGAATCTGAGAGAGGTTGTCATGAAGGAGATCTCGAAGTGGTGGAGCGTCGATTTTATCTACCCCATCTCCGACTCCAAGTGGGTCAGTCCGTTACATGTGGTGCCCAAGAAGACGGGCATCACTACAGTGGTTACGGAGTCCGGAGAGGAGATTGCTACCCGGGTACCCACTTCTTGGCGGTTTTGCGTGGATTACAGACGACTCAACCAGGCCACCAAGAAGGATCATTTCCCCTGCCCTTTATAGATCAGATCATTGAGAGACTGGCAGGGAAGAGCCATTACTGCTTCTTGGATGGGTACACCGGCTATAACCAGGTGGCCATTGCACCCGAGGACCAGGACAAGACCACCTTCACTTGTCCCTTCAGCACATACGCCTTCAGACGCATGCCATTTGGGTTATGCAACGCCCCTGCGACCTTTCAGAGATGCATGTTGTCTATCTTTTCGGACATGGTGGGGGAGTGCTTGGAGGTCTTCATGGATGATTTCTCGGTCTATGGCGACGGATTCGACTCCTGTCTTGACTGCCTAGACCGAATCCTTCAACGATGCATTGAGGTTCGCCTGGTATTATCTTGGGAGAAGAGTCACTTCATGGTGACTCAAGGGACAGTGCTTGGCCACATCATCTCCAACAGGAGCATGGAGGTTGATCCGACCAAGGTGGATGTCATTAGCTAACTCAATCCACCGTCCAACTTGCGGCAGCTACGGTCTTTTCTGGGGCACGTTGGTTTCTACCGGCGATTCATTCGTGATTTCAGTAGGGTTGCCCGACCGTTGACTGATCTGCTGACGAAAGACACCGAGTTCCTTGTCGATGACAAGTGCCTTTCGTCGTTTGAGACTCTCAAGATATGTGTGATAGAGGCTCCTGTCCTTCAGCCACCTGATTGGTCTCTCTCATTCGAGATCATGACGGATGCCTCCGATTTTGCCGTGGGGGTCGTGCTAGGACAGAGGAGGGATGGAGTCCCTTTTGCTATTCACTACGCTAGCTGTACATTGGATGCTGCGTAGCGGAACTACACGGTCACAGAGAAAGAGATGCTAGCCGTAGTTTTTACCCTAGATAAGTTCAGATCGTACATTATCGGATCTAGAGTGACCATCTTTACTGATCATACCGCCATCAGGTACCTCATGGCAAAGAAGGATGCCAAAGCTAGATTGACCAGATGGATCCTTCTACTCCAGGAGTTTGACATAGAGATTAAGGATAAGCCTGGAGTCAAGAATGTGGTGGCAGATCATCTCTCCCGATTGGAGTATCTTGAGGATTCTGAGCAGATTGACCCCATTTGTGAGACCTTCCCAAATGAGGCGATCCTTGCTATCGCCTCGCTCCCATGGTATGCCGATATTGTGAACTATCATGTCGCCAAGAAAGTTCTACAAGATTGGCCCATGCAGAAACTTGAGACCTTCCTTGCGAAGGCCAAGTTTTACCATTGGGAGGATCTCATCCTTTACCACGAGGGAGGGGATAGTATCCGGCGTAGGTGCATTCCTCAGGAGGAGCACCATAGCGTCCTCACTTACTGCCACAAGATTAAGGCAGGAGGACATCACTCTGGGAGGAGAACGACACAGAAAGTGCTCCAATCCGGCCTATGGTGGCCTACCCTCTTCAAGGACTCTGATGAGTTCGTGAAGAGGTGTACTGACTGTCAGAGGATGGGTACTTGTGGACAACGTGATATGATGCTGATGCAGCCCATTCACTTCTGTGAGGTTTTTGACGCATGGGGCATCGATTTCATGGGTCCATTCCCTAAGAGTCAGGGATTTGAGTACATTCTGTTGGCCGTTGATTATGTGAGTCGTTGGGTTGAGGCCATCCCCGCCCGAACCGCAGATGCTAGGACTGTTTGCAGATTTTTGAGGAAGAATATCATTTGACGGTTCGGAGTGCCTAGAGTGTTGATATCAGATGGGGGGTCTCATTTCGTCAACGACAAGGTAAAGGCCCTTGCTAGCGAGTTCAGCATAGACCATTGAGTGCCACTCCATACCACCCTCAGACGAATGGTCTTGCTGAAGTGTCGAGTAAGGAGATCAAGACTATATTGCAGAAAGTCATCCGCCCTGACCGAAAGGATTGGTCACAGCTTTTGGACTCTGTCTTGTGGGCATATGGGACGTCTTTCAAGAATCCTTTGGGTACATCTCCCTTTCGCCTCGTTTATGGCAAGCCGTGCCATTTACCTGTTGAGCTGAGACATAGGTCACTTTGGGCAGTCACTGATATACTTTTGGATCCAGATAGTGTAGGAGATCAGAGGAGGGCAGAGTTAGCAGCCCTGGAGGAGCTTCGAGATACAGCCTTTTCAAACATCCTACATTATAAGGAGAGAGTGAAGGAGTGGCATGATTCTCATATCAGCCACAAGCAGTTTGAGCCAGGACAGAGAGTATGGCTGTTTGATGCTAGGTTAGATTATTCCCAGAGAAGCTACAGAGCAAATGGAAGGGACCATATTTGGTGAGAAAGGTACACGACAACGGGAGTATTGACATATCTGAGTTGTCTTCTGAGAGTACCTTTCGAGTGAACGGCCAGCGGCTCAAGCCATATCTAGATCATGAGCCGCGGGTCGTTGATGTTGCCCCTATTCACTTTGCGTGAGATGTGGTCTCTTGACTCACATCTATTGCATCTCACGCCTGATTATCACTGTTCTTCCAACCTGTATAGAACTAGTTGTCCATATCACTCTATTCTTTAGTCCCACATCCCTTTTCTCATCTTATGATTATGTTATACTTAGGGTGTACTTTACTCTAAGTATAGGGGGGATGTAGGACCTTCGGGTATTATTTCGATTCTTTCTACCCCTGTTTTGCTGCCTATACTTAGGGATATTTCACACTAAGTATGGGGGGTAGACTCTGTACATCCTTCACTCGGATTTCCCTTCGTATACAGCTTGCTATACTTAGGATTACTAGATCCTAAGTATATGGGGAAACATCGAGTTCTCCTCATTCTATTCTTTCATTCATCTCTGTATATAGCCATTCCTTTTCACTTTCCTATACTAAGCACGAGTTATGTCTTCTTCATCGCTCTTGATCACTCTGAGGACATCGTTCGAGCTAAGTATAGGGGGGGTGTATATATTTCATATATACTTTAGCCATAACTCGTACTTTGTGTGAGTGTGTGAATAAATAAAAATGGCTAAAAACCCATAAAAATAAAAAAATTTCCCTTGTATATAAAATTCATTTTGCACATACCTATTTATTTATACAAACTATTTTTGTACAAATGATTGTAAAATGATTTGTGTAAAGGATTTGTAAATATTTTCATAACAAAATCTACGTATATAGTACAAATTTTTTGTAAAATGTTTTGAAAACAAAAAGTTTGCAAAAACCTTGTGTAAATGTTTGTAAATATTTTGCAAAACTTCGCATTCATGCATACATCCATGTTTTCAAACATTTTTCAAAAATTTTGCATAATTGTAAATATTTGTAAAGTGCACATTTGTAAATAGCATCTTTGTAAATATTTGTACAGTTTTTCCTGGATTATAGTTGACATTTAAACTAGCCTGGAATTAAATTGGAAAATGGAGCTTGATTAAGATCTTAATCCACCTAATTTTAAGAGGAACCTCATAGGGCTTAGGGTTAAGGCTTTTCAGGTCCATAGTGACTTAATTCTTTGAGTCCACTAGGCTATAAGCATATGTCATCTTGATGAGCCTAAGTAGAGCACTTAACAACACGCGCATGACTCTCAGAGACAATGACTTTACTTGCACCAGCACTTTACACATAGCTCTCCACGGATGAGGTGGTGAGGAGGCAGTTTCCTTTGGCTTGGGGTAGCATATGAGGGTAGTACTTCTAGGCGGAACCTCTCTTCTTCTTCTAGTGAAGGAAGTGCACCTCAACTTGGTCTGGTGGTTATGAAGTCTAAAGACAGAAGCCGTGGGTTGCAATAAAGCTTCAGAAGAGGGATAGTCTACTGGCTCAAGAGGAAAAACTCCTTGTATATATGCTGCATCATGAAGATATGGTGTACAGTTGCACAAAAAAATGTGCAAAAATAAAAGAATTCCAAAAAAGTGGTGGGTCGGATTGAAAATTTAATAATCCCACCGGAGTGTATATAGTCAAATAAAGCAAAGCTTATGGTATACATGTTTCATCTCATGAAGCTTGCAGCGGGAGACTCAGCTACACTGGTTAGAGCTCCCAAGGATACATGGCTACACTGGCCATGATCCATTCTCTTCTTCCCCCTCTTCTTGAGCCGGTTGCACTTGAACTTAGAAGGGAATACCCCGCTTCTTGAGGAAAGAGTTGCTAGACCGAGGCATTAGAGTTACCAGGTTGGGGGAGGTTGTTTCTTTGTTACTTCTGAGGTGGAGAGCTACATATCACTTACACCGTACAAGGAAAGATTCATGGTCATTAGAGTTTGTGTATGTAGACTTGTTCTGATCTGCTTTATTGAGGAGTCTTGTCCATAGATTGGTGGAACTTAGAGGCTGTTGAGTCTTAAACCTAAGTCTAAATAAGGTTCCGACACATCAATAATCCAAAGATCTGATCGAGCTCCATATTTCAATTTAATGAAGGCAAGTTTAATAATCAACGTCGATCCATGCATATTCTCCTCTTTTTCTTTTTCTTTTTCTTTTTCACTTCTTTTTCAAATAAGTGTTTGCTAAGGGACTAGCAAAGTTAAGTATAGGGGGGTGATGAATACCCATTCATCACTCTTTATTCTTTTATTTTAGCTACAAAACCTTTGCCAAACACATGTATATTCCTGTAAATACAAATAATTGTCAATCAGCATGCATTTTGTAAATATGCATAATTAGCATATTTTTATGCATAAATAAAAGAATAAATAAACAAAAGAAAAAAAGAGGGAGATATTTAGAATAAATATTGAGCGACCTAATCCCAAGGGAGGGCTCAGCATGGGCCTGACCGCATAAAAACCAAAGTAGAGAGAGATAAGGAAGCTCACATTGTGTACATATACCTGTAATTAAATATTCTCCTCTAAAAATAAAAATAAGAATGGGTTGTATTTATTTGTAAATATTTGTAAATCTAAAATTAAAATAAAAAGGAAAAAACTAAAAAGAAAATAAAAATTCCTTCATCATTGTAGATACACCATGTACATAGAACCACTCTTCTATTTATTTATCCCTATAAATAAATAAATTAAAATTCCATAAAAACATGTATATATTCTCTTATCCCATAAGGTATATAAATAAAATAAAAACCATAAAAATAAAATAAAAATAAAAAGAAATAAAAATAAAAATCAAAAGCCACTTTGTATATATACCATACATGTATATAAATAAAAGTATTTATTTAACCCTTGTATAGAATTAATAAAAATAAAATAAAAATACCATGTTATTCCAAATTTTTCCTATAAATAAATAAAATATAAAATTGGAATAATTTGTGTAAAAATAAATAATTAAAAATAAAAAATAAAAAATACATATGTATATACATGTATATAATAATAATATTTTGTAAATACCTTATTTATATTTCAAACAAATAAATAAAAATCATAAAAAAATAGTTTATAAATAAATAAATATTTTTCATGTTTTAACTTTTTTAAAATTCAGCCATTTACTATTTTTAAATAAATAATCAAATAATTGATATTTGGCGGGCTCTGATTGGTCCACGGGGGATTGTTTTACCCCGGTCAACTTCCCCCCAAGACCACCAGAGCCGGGTTCGTTGTGCCCGACCCATTTTCTCCAAATTCTTCCCGCTCGAACCGATCACCAAATCACTAAACCTCGAGCTCCGATCATTCCTCCTGCATCCGAGATCCATACCGTCATATCCGCGTTGGGATTCGCGCTTTGCGGAACCCTGCCCGACCTTCTCTTCTCGGACCTGCACTTGTATATAGCCCAGCTCCGCCGCATGATTTCACTCATCTTTGGCTTCGCATTTTCCATCCCAGGACCTCCACCACCTTCGCCTTAGTGACAGCTCGCGTCCGGTGGTGTTGCAGTGAGGAGAGGGTGTCCAGCCATCGATCCGGCGACCTAGCGCCGCCGTGCGCAGCCCCTTGCGTAGCGCTCGAGCCTCGGGCATCGACAACCCTCGAGGCAAGGACCCAGAGCTTCAGCAGCTCGTCCACAGTCGACTCCGACCATCCGGTAAGCCTAGTTTCCCTTGTCTTTCTCCAATTTCCATTTACGCCTAAATCAGCCATTCGCCGTCGACCTTCGATTTCGACCATACCCATCACTATCTCGATCATTGGAACCGACCTTCACCTCCGCCTCACTTTCCTGCACGTTCTTCGCCCCTTTATTCAACCCAGTTCTCCATGGAACTGGGAGTCGAGCTCCTTCACCATTGCCTCACCGGAGCTCCATCGTTCTGACGCACCGTCCACTCCCCTCACCTCTAACCGGGTCGAGGTATTTTGCTCTCAACCCAGGAGGCTTTCTGTGTCGCTTTGCAGGTCAGAGGAGGACATCTGAGGTCCCCCACTTTCAGCACAGGAGCTTCAGCTCCGTCGCTGTTGCCTGAGCTCCTCGGAGCTCCTTGGTGCCGTCGGAGGGGTTCTTCAGACGCGGGAAGCTCCAGCAATTCTTTTCCGATCTTCAGCAGCCCCGAGGAGGTCCACCGCACGCGTATCGGGCCGGCGAACCTCGCCGGCCACCTGTTCTTCCTGGACCTTCAGCCACCGTCCATCCAGCCTCGCCGCTCCAGGTGCGATCTCAGCCCTTGACGTGGGGAGCAGCAGCACCCATTCGATCATTGGAGGTTGGATCTGGACCGTCAGATCAGCGAGGTTTAACCCATAGCACACCACAGCCGCACGATCAGCCACGCGGGTACACCTCTGTCGTTCGATCTGTGTCAAGGGTTCTTAGAGGAGGCGCCACTGATCTAGACCATCCGATCATCTACGTGGAGTCATCCCAGCCCTTGGATCATAATAAGGGGTAATTTGCTCTTAGGCCCCTCCTGCTTTGTCATTTACATTCTAGTCTTGTAAATATTTTTCGTAGTTTATTTTAGTTTGGAATATTTGCATAGAGGACCTGTTCGTTTACTTTTATTACATTTCTACCCTTGTGTATTGTGGACACGCGCTTCGTCACGTGTATTTTTGGTGAAATTGCATATTGTGGCCTGTAGTTTCTAGTCGTTATGGAATGAAAAATCTTTTTGGATAATTGCATTTATGCCCCTGTGAGTGTATTTATTTCCACATGTGTTGAATTTCGTGGACTTTTTGCAACTTAGCCCCTGGACTTTTAGCACATATTGCTAATAGGTCCAGGGACTTAAGTTAATTGCATATACGTCCCTGAGTACCCAGAACACGTACGTAGCACGTGGGAACCTGGACTTTTTGTACCAGGACCCCCTGGACTTTGATTTTTGTTACTCTTAGGCCCCTTGAAGATACTTTTATGACAAATAGGTCCCTGTGACTGTGGGCTTTTGTTTGTTGTAAATAAAATATCAAATCTCATCTAAATTAAGTGAAAATTTGAAACATGGCTCCCGCCACTGTGTAGAATTTTCACTGATTTTTGGGAAATTTTTGGAGCCCTTTTATTATTTTTAAAAATTCAAAACCCCCTCCTTTTCTCTCCGTCCTGATATAAAAATCACAAAAAAATTTTAAAACCTTCTCAAAAATTCTAAAAAATTCAGATATTGTTTGTTTTAGTGTGCTTGATTTTTTGACCAATTTTGGTCATTTTTGGATTTACAAAAATTATAAAAATTTTAAAACCCTAAAAACTCATAAAAATTCTAAAAAATCATAGAAAATTCCAAAAATAATAAACCCTTTTTTTGAATTTTCCTTGTTGTTTCTGTTTTCCAAGAAAATTACCTCCAACTCTGTTGAGGCCATTTTATATTTTATTTTGGTCTTAAAAGCTTAACTGGACAGTGTTCTTGTGTTTCTACCTTATTTCATTTTTAGAAAATTCTCTAAAAATCATAAAATTATCAAAAATTCATCAAAAACAGTAAAAAATATAAAAATCATAAAAATATTTTTGTTGGAATTTTTGGATCAATTTTGGGTATTGAAATAATTGCTTGAAGTTGCTTGTTTATAGTGTTTTCTCCTTTTCTTTATACTTAAAAATTCCAAAACATATATAAAAATATTAAAAATCCACCAAAAATTTGCTTGTCTATATTTTCTTCATTATTTAGCTACTTCGAAGGCCGCAAGGCCATCTCGTGCTCCCTGAGTCCGACCCTGGTCGATATACCTGGCTAATCTAATAACCAGGGCCACTATTTGATTTTTCGTGTTTTATTTCTCTGTTTGGTGGTCTGCTCTTATATTTTTCCTGTTGACTGATTGATTTCCGAGACTCGGGTCGCAACGACCCTAGCTCTATTTCCTTTACCTGAGTCTTGGTCATTTTTCGGCCATCAGCTATGCCCGAGCTTGATCCTAAAAATTGGGCCTAAAATCGAGGTCCAAGCCGACCTATGTTTTCTTAGGGCTTGGGCTGGGCCGGGTTACGTGGGTTGAGCCTTGGGTTGGATCGGGCTAGCATGACCCAATGCTCATCCCTATGGATAGATGGAGCCGCCCCTGCAAAGAGATATGAGGAAAGTGATATTTGGAGCATGCAAGTACCATTATCATTAGAGTAAGTGATGGACCATATTACAGCAACGATATTGCAAATATAAGTAGAGGAAAGTCGATCAAACACAACACAAAATGGAACCATGATCAGAGAAGAAATCACACACAATCATATAAGACAAGAACTTATTGTGGTTTGACAATGTGTCTACTCCACTTTATCACACGAAATTCTCGTTGTTATTATCTGAATTATTTGCAATACAATATTTGGTGACACCTAGGCTCTTTTATATTGTAATAAAAAATATCAATGGTACTCAATAATCCCCACCATCAACACAACCAATCAGGATGCACAAAGGGGATCAAAAATCTCAGGAATCCATCCCATTAACTCTCAATCAATTCAGGATGCAGGAAGGAGATCAAAAAATCTCAGTAATATATCCCATAGGCTCTCAGGAAATCAATATGCAAGAGGGGAATAAAGCATCTTAGCAATCCATAATCCATATCATCTGCTCTCAGCCAATCAGAATGCGTGAGGGGGATCTGGTATCTCAATAATTCATCCTTTCATCTCTCAACCAATCAATGGGATGGAGATCAATCACATCAGCAGATCTTCTCTACAAGCTCTCAACAACTCGATCTTCATAGGATAACTCCCTATGATCTTCCACTTGAAGGTTGATTTGTGGATCTTCATTAATTATGTTTGTTGTGAGTGTCCCCCTATCCTCCATGCTTGAAGATCACAAGAAGCTGAACATGTATTCATCTTCTCCACATTCACGAGATTGGTAAACATGTTAGCGGAACTTTCTAATAGGTGGATCTTTTTCAACTCAAAATATCCATCTTTTTAGCTGTGTCTGAATGAGTGTACTTTACATCCATGTGCCTGATCATCGAGTACAAGACGAAAATCTTTACATGACAAAATTGTACCTTGACTATTGTTGAATAATTGAAAGTCTTCACTTTATTTATTACTTTTTCGTGAGACCCTTCAACCATATCATTTCCTTGTAAGTTGTTGTTGCCGCACATATTATACTTTTGTGATTGAGATGGTCACAATTTTTTATAGTGTAGAGATCTTTACGATGCTCCACTCAACAAGCTAATGTAAAGTCATGGGCTTAGATCCATGAACTGTTGTCGAGAAAGACTCAGGAAATGTGAAAGTGTGGTGTAAGTGACGGTGAATACTACTTGTCAACTTGAATTTAAGCATTTAGGGTTGTTGTTGTTAACATTTTTAATAGGGCCTAATCGAATAAGTTGTCAAAGCTAGTATTCGACGATAACGGTATGTGGACCTAAGCCCAAGATGTTACTAATTGATATTAGAAAAGATTATGTAACACCCCAACCCTTAAACATATGGGGATTATGACTTGACAACTTGAGCTTAAGCTTTTTAGGTGATTGTCTATGGGTCCATTCGGGGTCCAAATCCAATAAGTTGTTAGGATCAGTTCTCTCCCTTGACAGACCGGGGACCTAAGTCCAGCCGATGATAGTGGAAAAGGTCACCCGGTAGGCGGATCCACCCCTACAAAGAGATAGGAGGAAAAGTTTATCCGAGGCGTGCAACCATCATTGTCATTGAGAATAAGTGATGGGTCATGTTGCAATGAAAACGTTGCAAATATAAGTGGGGAAGGTTGTAACACCCCAACCCACAAGTGTAGACCTACATCTAGTTATCACTAAGTGTGGGTATGAGTTATAAGTACTGGAGATTACTACTTGACAACTTGGGTTTAAGTATTTTGGGTGGTTGTCAATGAGTCTAAATGGGTCCAAATCCAACAAGTTGTCAGGGCCGATTTTCCTCAATAATGGACCGAGAGACCTAAGATCGAGATGTTACAAATAGTTTTAGAGCGGGTTCCATCTGAAAAATAAAAGGGCTAAATGGATCTAAATCGTGAGTGTGCATTCGTCACTGTTGTTGGGGATAAGTGACAGTTATAAGTGGGGGGAGATTGTAACACCCCAACCCCCAGACATAGCCTCACATTTAAAACTCACAAAATGTGAAAGTGGATTATATGTAGTGAGGATTACTACTTGACAATCTTAGCTTAAGCATTTTGGGTGGTTTGTCAATGGGTTCATTCGGGCATGAACCCAATAAGTTGTCAGGGTCAGTTCTCTCCATTAACGGTTCGAAGACCTAAGCTTGAGATGTTACAAACTTACAAATGGCATCAGAGCCGATTTTCCTATAATAGTTGAATGTTCTAACAGAGAGGTGGATCCACCCTACAAAGAGATAGGAGAAAAAAGCTACCCAGAGCGTGCAACCACCACTATCATTGGGAATAATTGATGGGACATGTCACAACGAGAATGGGGTGAATATAAGTGGGGAAGGTTTTAACATCCCGATCCCCGACCATAGTCCCACATACAATTATCATGAAATGTGGCGTGGGTTATAAGTAGTGGGGATTATTACTTGAAAACTTGATCTTAAGCATTTTGGGTGATTGTCAACATATCCAATTAGGTCCAAACCTAACAAGTTGTCAAAGTCAGTTTTCTTCGATAACAGACCTAAGTCTGGGATGTTACATATTCTCTCTAATAGTGGAAAAAGATGTCCATGAGGTAAAACAACCTATACAAAGAAATATGAGGAAATGACTACCTGAAGTTTGCATTTTTCATTGACATTGTGCATAAGTGACAAGGCATGCAATGGGAGAGGTATAACACCCAACACAGTCTTGCATCAGAAACTCCCGAAGTGTGAGAGTGGGTTATAAGTGGTGGGGATTATCATTTGACAACTTAGGTTTAAGCATTTTGTATGGTTGTCAATGGTTCAATCAAACCTTAGTTAGTAAGTTATCAGGATCAGTTTTCCTCAATAATAGTATGGGGACATATGGTCAGGGCCTTACTGACAAAGACGTACCCTATTGTATTTTCTGGCCATCGATGTCTCCTACAAAATCCAAGTCAAAGAAACCTCAAATAGAAATGCTAGTGTTTCTAACTCTCCATGGATATCCATGTTTAAGATAACAAAACCCATTAGATATTACAAAATACCATGTTAGAGATACCTCTCATATATTGTAAAATCCACTTTAGGGTTCCCAATTCTCCTTGGCAGGATTCACCATGAATCTTCTCACAATTCTCACTGCATGGGAGATGCCTGATCTTTTCATTAAACTACTAACATTAGATTAGTAAGGTACTATGGACATGTGTTCATGCTCCTCCTTCTTAGCAGATTGTTTCTCCTCTGAAAGTCTAAAGTGGCTCCCAAAAGATATCTGTGTAGGTTTTGCATTTTTCATATCAAAACTCTCCAATACCTTTTCAATGTAATATAACTTGGACAATCTCAGCTTCGTATGCTCTACCTTTGCTAGTTTACATTTCGATAATTTTCTTTGCAGAGTCTAGATCCTTCATCTCAACTCCTTAGAGCACATTGCATTAAGATTTACCGACTCTTATGTGTTAGAGCATGCAACAAGTACGCCATCTACATACACTTGTAGAATGATGTAGAGACGCCAAGCTTCTTGAAGTAATAACAAATGTCAACATGATACTTGTATAATGTTGTGTTTGTCATGAAATCATTAAACTTTGTGTACTATTACCTTGGTATCTGCTTTAAATCATAAAAACTTTTGTCTGAGCTTGTATATCGTGTCTTCTTTTATGGTAAACACATAGTCATGTGGTTGTTGAATGTAGATGTCCTCCTCAAGATACCTATGGAGAAATATTGTCTTAATATCTATCTACTCCAAATGCAGGTCTTCATCTACAACAATGCTCAATACCACTTTGATGATTGATATCTCTATGATATCAACTCATACTTTCTGCTGAAAATCCCTCTTCAGTGATTGGCCCTTATATCCATTAGCCTCCTCGTCACCATCTACACTCACTTGTTGTAAAAAGACTTATTTTCTAATCGGTAGTGAGACTAAAATCTAAATTTTATTGCTTATGAGGGAGTCCATCTATGGCCAACTCTGACTACTTCTTTATCTCATGGTGGCACTTCATTGAAGCATTCATGCTCACTATTATCATTCAATAATAAGTAATTCAAGGAATGTGAGTATCTTGTAGTTGGTTTGTTAGTTATGGTAGACATTCATAACACCAGAATTTACATATTATTTTGTGGGATGCGTTCTCCATTCTCATCATTTTAAATATGACATGCTTCGTTCAAGAGTTTCATCAAACTCCACACAATCTGATTCTTCATTTTTTTTCTTTTGTTAGTCCATCCTTGCATAAGGATATATGATTTAATGTAACATATATGCTTCTGACTGTGTTCTGTTCTCCAAATACCGCATTATATATCTGTAGTTATATAAACCGTAGCCAATAAAGATGTACCTCCTTACTTTCGGGTGAAGTTATCCACTACTTCTTAATCATTGTGAAAATAAGACGTGCATATGAATACATGTAAATAGAAAAGTGTTACCTCCTTTCACATCCATGCCTATTATGGAAGTTCTTCGTCTAATGCAGCAGATGGACCTCGGCTAATTAAGTATATGTTGATGTGTTCGCTGCTTCAATTGATGCCACTTAGGTAGGCATGCATATATCCTCATAACTATTACACGCTTTAGAATATTATTATTCATGCATTCAACAATACCATTATATATGGGTGATGAACACAGATTTCACATCTTTAATAATTGTTAATTGTAGTATGGGAGATAAAAAGCAATCTATCAAAAAGCACAAATTTTGAATATTGTGAAATAATTTTTACTTAGTAAGTTTACCAAGGTCGAACACAAGGAACAATGTTTTTTAATTCATAGTTCTCAGTTGATTTTCAATAATTAATTTAATACAATTAATCTCCGTGTCAAGAAATAAAGTTAAAATAAAAGAAGCACGATGTTGAAAACGCAATGCAATGTGAAAGAATGACATATATGATTATAAGATTTAAATACTTAATTAAAATGATCAAATAATCATCAAAATTAATCATAGACCAAAATATATTAAAAGAGATAATTATCCAATCAAATTCAAGCTGCGCAGACAAGGAGGTTACTCAATGAATAATTATGTCAATAAGGAGATCAAAAATAATCCTTAAATAGAGACGATGATCTCAAAATTCTCTCTAATTTAATCCTCAAGTAACTAGAGTTTAATGACATAAAATATCGAGGGATTAAATTAACTCCTTCTCAATTATGCCCCTACAAAGATTAATTTCTCGAAGAATGTGATCAATTATCAAAAGAGAATCAATTAAATTGAATATCTTCTTAGCAGAGTCCCCTACGAAGATCAAATCCTCAAAGAATGATCCACAAGAATCATAAAGGATTAATCAACTTAAAATCCTCAATAGAAACCCTGCAAAATAGATCAATAATCTCCTCAATGTAAAATAACAAAAATCGGTCAAAATGCAGCCTGCATAGATCAATAGACAACTAGAATAATAATAATGATAATAATAATAATAATAATTAATAACAAGCCTCTAATCTATCTACAAGATATATGAAATGATAGAGCATTCAACACGCTTCAAAATGACATATTATGCATAAAAATCAGAGTCTAGATGAGAAAGTTATTCTAGATTGAAGTTTTAGGGATTAAACTGTAATCAGCTACTAATTTTTGTCTAAAAGAGGTCAAGTGAGGACTTATCCGTGATTACTAAAAATCGCATGGGTTTCCTTGTAATTTACCCAGACATATACTTGCTCCTCACGTGCGGTGGGTGGTAGGGGTGCTTTTGTAATTTCTAGAAATAGTGGGGGCTCTCCTGCAATCTGCCCTGAAGCGCACGTGCTTCACACGTGCTGAGGAGGGTTGGCAGTGGATTAGAGCCTCGAGCGCCTGAAGCTCTGACGAATCCACGATTCATTAGAGTAAAAGATGAAAATCGAGCTTTGTTCCTAAGTAATTAGTTGCATTTCATTGTTTATTCTGCATTTTTATCATTCATGCACTTAGAATTAATTTCTGCATTTTAAAACTCATAATTGTATTTATAATCATCTTCACATTTACATCCAATTTCATGCATTTTTTATCTAATTCAAGCTAACTCCAATTGACCTCAAAATACATCCATTGTGTACATATTACTAACAAGATTAAAGGAAAAATACAAAAAAATTACTCCCTCAAATAATTAGCCCGTGAGACAAAACTCTAATTTCAGATTAGACAGACTAAAACGCTCATATCTTACTCATACAGTGTCTGATTTAGGTCTACCCACTTTTAAAGTAATACATATTCAAAGATCTTTGAAACAATACTAATTAGATAAAAATCGGAACTCATATGTGAAAGTTGGGTTTTGGGCCTCTTTTGTGCGTTTTGAGTTTTCCCTGACTTTGACTTGATATTTTTTGTATATAATTAACTCATTTTATCTTATTTCCTTTTCTTCTATATACTTTGATGAACGTTTTAATAAAATCCATAAAAATCCAAATTGAAAATAAGATTGAAATCAAAGAAACCGACCAAGTATGAGTGTCCTAAGCGAGTATGTACAAATGTCTCATGTTTTCTTCTTTATTTTATTTCCCTATTTTTATATTTACTAAAAATCCAAAAATAGATTATTGTGTAAATAGTTTGATTTTATCATTATTTTTCTCGATTTTTCTCTTAATTAAAATTATTAAAAAATTACAAACCCCAAAAATCAAGGTATTCTATGTATAATAGAGTACCCCAAAAACATCAGTTTGCACAAATGACCTCTTTTGCTCTTGGCCTCTTCATAAAAGTTGTAGATCCCATTGAGACGAGCAATTTTTGTGTTGAGCAGTTTTTGATACGAGGTTATTTGCTATTTCTTATAATTTTTTTTTCATTTCTTGATTTTTCTGGAGCTGACACGTGGCAGCTCCTGGAACCTTCGGTTTATAAAGAAAATTAAATCCATTCCACCTCACGTGCCATGCACGTGAGGGCTCCCTATTCCTCCCCCTTCTTCTTGGTCAACACCCGTGTGTGCCTCCTTCTCTCCCCAGTCAACGTAGGTGCCTCCGCAACCTTCGCCCGTGCCTCGCGCACAACCTCCTACCGACCACCATCTCAACCACCCGCTTCGCATATGTCATCTCCCCGCTTGTCAATCTTCATCTTATCTCTTATTCCCTCATCGACCAACCTTCCATTGTCCTCTCCTATATAATGCCCTTCAGCCACAACCAGGAAATCCATTCGCCATCTCCAGGAGAAAAAGCGAGCTTGAGGAGGAGGTGGTGACAACCCTCTCCTCTCTGGTTACAACCCACTAGCGTGATCAAGGAGAGCTTCTCGAGGCTTTCGTCGGCCTTCAATCAAATCAAAGATTAAGGAGGAGTGACACATCCCCCTCCGAACTCAGGAGAACCCCTGCTTCTTCTTCTTCTCTACATTTTCCCTATTTTTGCACCATTCCTTTGTTCACTCCATCCCATTGTTCTTCCACCTCTCAAATCTTCTTTGCCACACCCACGAACACCATCAACAACCTGCCAGCGCCACTCTGACTTCACACGACGTCCACAGGGGAGCCATCGTGCTCCTGCTAGCCAGCGCTCCGGCCACGCCTCCCCTCATCGGAGCACATGACCATCCTCGACAACCGTGCACCGCTCCCACTCCAGCATGAACCAACTTCCGCAGCAGAGCCTGCGGTGTGTGCACGCCAGCGAACCAACATCGCCTCCACGATAGGGATCTGCCACCGGTCGCCGCTCTTCACTGTGCCCCCCTTCCAGCGTTGGTATCTCTCATGCTCATCATCCATGACAACCACTCACACCGCAATACCCCTACTTAACCACTGACCTGGAGGGAGCCCATCCATCTTACCACCACTGGAATCACCATCGCCTCCTTTTGCCTGGACTAGCAATCACCTCTGTCCGGCCGTGCGAGGAGCTCCACCACCGCGAACCACTCGTGCATCCCCAGCTGCCTGCGCACTTGTGCCCAGCAACGTCACCTCCTATCGGATCAAACGAAGAAGAAAGGGGCAAAAGCCTGCTCACGTGAGGAGCAACTGCTCCTTGGGAAATTTGCATTCACCCCCGGAGGTCTGCCTAACTGCAGAATGGCCCCTGTTGCTGAAGATCTACGTGCACAACACGTAATACAATGAGCATATTGCGGCCAACCCCCTGCAGATCCAGAAAATCATATAAACGTCCAGGAAGCATGTGAGGTGCACGTGCCTTTGGGAAAATTGCACATCCGCCCCTACAAGTGTTAGTAATTGCATTAGATTCCTGCCTGCATTTTTAGTATTTTCTTTTATTTCTGTAATTGCATTGAGACCCTGTGTTCACCATTTACTTTGAACCTCATTCTGGCATCTTTTTATTTATTAAAAATTAGTACTATATTCTACAATTAATTCTCTACAATGTGGCATGTGCTTTATATTTTTCTTCTTTATGGTTAACTAATTAATATTATTCTTGCATAAAGTTACATATTTTGCCCAATCTGTGCTTAGAATTTCATATTTAATCAACTACGGCTCCAAAAATTGCTAAAAATTCATAGATTAAGAAATAATTGTAGTAGCATTGTACCCAAAAAGATTGCATTTGCATGCGTATTTTCTCTAAAAATCATTTCGTGCATTTCACGAATTAATTTTTAATAGGTATTAAATTCAATATTTTTAGGGTTTAGGATTTTGCTGAGATAGATCATCTCGTGATATATCTTAGATAATTTATTTCCTGAAAATAACTAGATTTAATATTTATTATAATTAATTATTGAAACTTTCATTGTTTGCATTCATATATTCACAGAAAATTTATTTTGCATATAAAAATTCCGAAAAATGTAATAGCTTAATTTCATTGCATTTCACATTCTGGCCAAGTTTGAGGATTTTTGGATGTAGTTTGATCGAAAAATACATTTTGGTCCTCGGACTTTGTCAAAATTACATTTGTCTCATTTATTGCATTTAAAAATCAAAAAATACCTTTTAAAAACCTAATTTCTTGGTCGACTTTTAACCAACCTAAGGAGACAGTTGCCTCCTTAAGTTCAACCTTGGACTTATCCAAGTAAAAAAAAAGATTGATCGCTTGATTTAATTGGGCACTAATTAAATAAGTGGTTTTTGATCAATTGTGAAATTTCCCACCTACAACGAACATATCTCTTAATATTTAATTCCATTGAATTAAGAGGGTAAATTCACGGTTCTTCAAGCTCCACGTTTAGGTTAAGGGAGGCTCGGGCCAACTCGAGTCTCGAGGCATGGGGGAGGCTCGAGGCATCTACGTGGATGAAGGTGGGGCATCCAACGGAGGGAGACATGAGGGTTGTGGCAGAGCTACGATGACAACAAGGGGATGAGGTGGGCCCAAGCGTAAGGGAGGTGGAGGTTGGGCGGAGCTGCATTGGCATCAGAGGAACTGCTAAGATTGAGGAGAAGAGCAGTCGTGAGGGTTAATAAAGGAAGATGCGAGGGCGGAGGGAGTCGCCTGGTGAATGAAGGTGAAGGACGTGTTTGATTGGAGTGAATCAGGTAGAAGAGGGTGAAGGTCGATGAGCTCTGTCATCGTTTGAAGTCGAGGTGGAGGCGACGAGCTAAGCAGCTCGATGAGGCTGCATCAGAGCTCCTTGAAGCTCTGGATCTTGCCACAAGGAGGGGCGTCGAGTTGCTATCACTGATCGAGCTAGAAAAGGCGGATGGCTTGATCAGAGGCGAGGGTGACAACTTTAAAGGAGACGGGGGTGGTAACAGTTGAGGGAGGTGACAGGGCACCGAGCGTTACGCTGCGGAGGCGTAACGATCGGGGAAGGAGGAGGGGAGCGGGGTCAGTAGGGGATCACACACGTGCACGCAGAAGGAGATGGCGGCATGTACGTGGCATGTGCGGGCAGAAAAGGGAAGAGGGTCGGGTCACGTGATACGCACATGATCAAATAGAGAAGGGAAGAGAGAGAGAGAGAGAGTGAGTGAGGAGGAGAGAGTGAGGACATGAAAATGGAAAAAGAAAAGAGGAAAATAAAATAAATAAAAGTTAATTTAAATATATTAAAAATAATTAAAGTAAAATTAAAATTAAATTATTAAGGATTAAAAAAAGTAAAATAAAAGTAAAATATAAAAATTGAATATAAATAAATAAATAAAAATCATAAAGAAATAGTAAATGAAGTTATATAAAAAAATGATCAATACGAAAGTTGTTCGTCTCAACGAGATCTATACTTTCGCAAAGGACTTAAAATCAAAAGAGGTCAACTGTGAAAAAAGTTTTTTAGAGGTACTCTATATATAATAAAATACCGCATTTTTGCATATTGCGATTTTTTATATTTTTAATTTACTTTTAATTAATGTATTAGTTTATATAAAATATATACATAATTAATCTATTTTTTATGGATTTTTTATAGGTTAAAAACTGTAGAATAAAAATGACAAAGACATAGTATAAAAAGTCAGATTTGTATGTTTTCTCTTGATTTTCGTATTTTTGTGGGTTTTAATTCTTGATGCCATGTTAGTTAAGTAATCAAAATAAATAAATTTTGTTCATAAAATAATGAGCTCAAACTAGGTAAAAATAAGGTTATTCAATTACACATTTAACTCTAATTTTAGAACGATTAATGAATGTTAATAAATTTATTTAAGGGGTATAACTAGTGATTTATTAAGAGGATTTTGATTAGAGGTCCATATAAAGTAGATGAATCATGGATTCATCAATGGGCTCTCTTGGTATCATTTCCTATCTCCTTATTCTATTCTTGGTGCAATATGATTCAACTCCTTGATGTAGTATTCTCTCTCATTTTATGATTTGAGACATTTCAACTTGAAACCTATCTCAATTTCAATTAACACCTTCCGCATCTTGAAGGTCTAAAATATATTAGATTTATGCATGATAAATTAAGCCATAACTTCCCACTTGTATTATTAATAAAGGTAATGAAATAACAAGATTGACCAATGAATGATACTTGAGGTAACTCACTCGATGCCCACTGCACGTCTGCAAGAGTCTTCGATGGAAGGAACAACTAAAGTAAAATCTAAGATTTAAGATATGGTTTTCAACTTAAATGTAGTCAGACCTATGACCACCTTTCGTATTTCTCCAAATACGGGCAAACCGGTAACAATACCTTCTTCACTAACTACATCCCGGAACTCCTCTCATAGAACCAAGACGAGTAACCAACTCGAGTGATCAACCCTCATCAGCCAATCGTGTTAATCCTATGACACAAAGTGATTACTAGACTTAATAACAATGGTTTCATTAAAAAATGGAGTTAAGATGCAAAAGCAAGTTTTCTAGGGTCCTACGATACTATGTACTTGTATATTTTATTTATATATTTTATTCGTTGCATTTTTACTCTTCCTATATTTTTTAAATAATTGTAAATATTATTCGAAACATATAAACTTATAAACATAAAATAAAACAATTAAAATACACTTAAAATAAACAGTATCATAAAATATATATGTATACTATACCTCTAATGTATACACGTATATTTATTTATGTATGTAAATAAAATGATACAAATAAAATAAGAATATGTAGTATGTATTTAATTGTATTATAAATATATAAAATATGTAATATAATAGTTAAAATTGAAAATACAAAATAGAAATAAAATACTCAAAATATAGGTAAATATACCCGTATATATGAAGCAGCTCTTATCTTTTGTACTCTTTGAGGTCTTTGCGAAGCTGACTTTCTTCTGCTTTTCTAATATACAATATAATATTAATAAAATTCTAGATCGATAATCAACAATCTTGTCAACTTCTCTTTCTTCTATGTGATCTCCATGCTCATATGACTAAGTTGTCTATGCCAAGTGCTAACATCACCCCAAAAGATGAAACATTTACCTACCATGTGAGAACATTGTAATATACATGGTTCCTTTTTCTTATCTCGAGTCATAATCAATGATCCTTTGTATATCTTCCACAATTCTGCATCGAATGATGTCACCATACTATTTTCTGATCGTTTTTGACATATATTGGATTCCTGGTTAGATTGATTACATGTTTAATATTCTTTAATTTTAAGACATCGCCATTGGGTTGGGAGATGTCAATGTCTCTCTTTCCTGCTACACTTCATCATTCATCATCTCTTGGGTGCACCTTTTCAAAATTACCTTTCACATAATTTTGGAGGATGTCCATTTGTAGGGTGGTATGAAATAAAGTACCCGAGTCCATAGCTCATCTCGAGCATCTACAACACAAACCCATGAATTGCTATCCTCATCATCGGTAAGATTTACATTATTTTTACCTTTGTCATTTTTTCCCTTTATGCTTGTTTATTTCTTTGCACTCTAGATTGTAATGCCTCTTTTAGTTGCAATTCAAACAAACCGTAAACTTCATATCTCTAGATTTGGATCTTCATTTTTGTGACCTTCTTATGGAATACTTTTGAGCACATGCCTTTCCCGTTCCATATTAAAGGCAAAACCTAATGAATGGTTTTCTCCAGATGTCTTTTGTCCCGCATCTTCTTGTAGAAGAAGACCGAAAATATCCTCCAACTTCAACTTTACAGAACCAGATGAGTTACTAATTGCTACGACTAATGCATTCCAACTAACATGTATATTATAAAGAAGTAGAACTTCTTTCACGTCATCATCAAACACGATCTTCACAGGTTCCAACTGGTTGATGATACTATTCAAATTAATTAGGTATTAGTTCACCATGAAGTTTTTGCTCGTATTTAAAATAAAAAGCTTCTTCATCAAATAAATATTTTGATGTAGATCAATTCTCACACATCTTTTCAAAGACTTTGAAGATATTTTGTTGTCGTTGTCTCCTTTACGATATTTGATGCTACTGATGTAGCAATTATGAATGTTATTGTTCTTAGTCTTTTGGTCTAAGTACATCCGCTCCTTGTCCTTCATTGATGTGGGCTTCTTTCCTTCAAAGAACAACTTCTATCCGCATCTTCCAGAATACAATGTTCGATCAATAAAACTTTTCGATCTTGATCTTCGATTCTTCTATCATCTCTGTGTAGGTTGATATTCAAATCACTGTTATGATCGAGCACAACACATAGAACCACAATCAAAGAAGAAAAACACATACAACCATACAAGAGAAAAATATAGTGGTTTAGGAATGAATCTACTCCACTTTTTGATATTAGATTGTCTCTAATATTACTTGAATGATTCACGATACACTATTTGGTGGCCCCGAGACCTCTTTTATATTTAAAAAAATACTAATAGTCTATACAATCCCCACCATCAGCATTCAACTAATCAGGATGCATGAGATAGATCAAGCATCTCAACAATCCATTCCTCTAGCACTTTAAAAATCATGATGCATGAGGGGCATCAAAACATTTCAGCAATTTTAATCCATTAACTCTCGACCAATCGGGATGCAAGAGGGATATTGGACATTTCAACAATCTAGTTCATCAACTTTCAACTTACCAAAAGGTAGGAAGGAGATTAGTCACATCAGTAGTCCTTTTCACAAGTTCTCAAACCAATCAGTATTCACATGGATAAATCCCAACAGTTGCAGCACCCCAAATCCCACATCTAATACTCACGAAATGTAAAAGTGGGTTATAAGAGGAGGACATTACTATTGAACAACTTATGCTTGAGCATTTTGAGTGGTTGTCAACAAGTATAATTGAGTCTGAGCTCAACAAGTTGTCAAGACATTACATAATTGCTCAATCAAATTATAAAAATACGTATCATATGACATTGACTAAGCTATAAGAGTTGAAGATTTAGCTATATGACTTGTTGGAGAAAAGCTCAATTAAGATAATAATCTTAGCTTGCAAAGCTCCAGCCCTTTGTTTCGATAAAAAGTGGATCAATGCAATATCTACAAAGAGTATTTCCAATAAAACAAGATAACCATTAAGAATCACTATATGCTAACCGTAATCGATAATTTATTTAACAAGGGGCACGGAATTGATAGTAATGGTATCTTAACTTTAAATTAAGTGGATATTTTTGATACTACTCTAATGAATACAAGATTCGTTAAAAAACAACTTGACTGACATTTTTCAATGTAAGATTCATGCATGAATATCTACTTCTCAAATAAATATTAAACAACAAGCTTACGAAAGGAGCGTTTGATACATAAAAAATATGATCAGGTCCCTCTTAGTTACATATCAAGTTTGTGGGCTTAAATTGGAAAAAATGCCATAGTTGTAATTATCCTTTTTGAAAAACATGCAAATATATTTTACTTTGCATCACTTTTTCCCTTAAAAAAAGTGACATTAGTCCATCGAATAATAATGAAATATCTTTTCTTCTCTTGTATCAAGTTTCCGTTTGTAATTTCTTTCTTCTTCGGATAAAAAAGTATTTGATAAAACTTGAAACCTAACCATTTGCATGAAATACATAGTGACAACCATCGAACTATTATATACAATTGCAATTTTCATGCCACAATAACCCATCTCCTTAACCCCCTTGTGCAATTGTATCTGGGCGGGCTTTACATTTTTGTAAGAGAAAAACACTATGCTTCATTTGCTTTGGTGATGAATGATATTTCTTTAGAAAAATTAAGGGTTTCTATCAGTTGTGCCCCTTTGAGATATTCCGATATCAATTATACCCTTTCTTTTTTGAAAATACCAATTGTGCCCCGACTTCTTGCCAATCATCACTTGTGCCCCTCGGGTTAGTGACCGTCCAAAACCAACACAAACGAACATTGACTTTGAGGACATAAATGAAATTAAATAAAAAAGGTCTGAAAAGTCTCCTGCATCCACTTCCTCCCTTCTCTTCCTCCTCCCCCATCTTATTCCTCTTCCTCCTCCATAGCTTCTCCATCCTCCCCCGTGATTCCCCCTTTGCCCCCACTGCTCTTCCACCTTGAGCTCTCCTGCAACCTCCCCCGACCCCCTTGCTCCGAACACAAACCTCCCCAACTCCTTCCCCCCCTCCTCCCCCTCCTCCCCTCCGCCAACATCATCCCCCTTCGCCCTTGCGCCTCCCAACCTCCGTCCCCGTCCCCGTCCTCCTCCCCTCCCCCATCCCTAGCCTCCTCCGTCGCCCCCTCCCCCTCCCCCCTCAGTCATCCACTGACCACCACCACCTCCTCCTAGTCCCGCCACCTCCTCCCAAATCCACCCCTGCACCTCCTCCTCAATCCTCTCCTCCCCAGCTCGTCATCTCCAGCCCAACCCCTCCTCCCCAGCCCAACCCTCTCCAGCCTCTCCCTCCACCCTCCTATGTCTCGAGGTCCTCCATCGGTGCCTCCCCCTACGCCCTCCTCCACACCATCCCTCTCTCCCACCCCCCAGATCCACCATCTCGAACACATTCAGGTAGAACGACGGTCACACGAGGGCCCTTCCCCTCATCCTCTCCAAGAAACCATCATGCAGAACGTCTTCCAGACCATCGTCTCTCATGTTTAGTTAAGATAACATTTTGATTAATCGATTCATAAAAATTCACCGAAAAAATCAATAAACTTATCATTTGATCCGCAATGACTGATATATTCGTGAAAATATAAAAATTTTAGCGATTTGATGAATGCATGAATGTGTAATTAAGAGAGAGAAATTATGAAGAGAAAAGAAGAATAACAAATGGAAGAGGAAGAAGATGAAGAAAATCTCTGAACAATCATGCCCCTCTTAACTGCATCATTATTTTGAAAATATTGTTTTGAAAAAATCATGGTTGAGTTCAACTCATTGATGGTTAAACTAACAGAGGGACATAAGTGATAGAATGACAAGAAATCGAAAGCACAACTGATATTCCAAAAAAAGAAGTATATCTGATATTTGAATATCTCAAAGGGGCACAACTGATAAAAACCCAAAAAAATAAACCGTCACGTCACCGCGCAAAACAATACAAGCTCTCAGTCCAAATCGCCACATGCCGTAATTCCTCTCCTGCCCCCTTGCAACGCACCTCTTCCGCACCGTCAGATCCCCCATCCATCCCAACCCTTCCCCTCTTACCACCGTCCGATCCCACATCCCCCTCGCGGCTCCCACCTCGCCGACCGCGCACGTGGTCACCCCTACGGACGGTTGCGATGCCGTTTGCCCCACCTGCTACGCCTCGTCGGCCGCTCCGATCCCATTCCAACGACCTCGGCACGCGCCGCGCGCGTGCGCCAGCGCGAGACGCAGAGAGAACAAAGCATCGCGCAAGAACACCCGACGCGCGAAGCAACCAAAGCAGAGGGAACCCCGTCCCCATCTCGCCCTTCGACAAATCTATACCCAAGTGTGTGTGGGACCCACAACTCCCCACGCCATATCTGATATCTCCCCTTCCAAATTATTCCCCACCCATTTCTCACCTGCCGACGGTTCGGCATTGGCTTGGAGATGGGGTTCTTTCTGGGGATGGTGATGGGGCTGCTCGTCGGGGTCGGTCTCGTGGTCGTGTTCGTGAGGTCGGAGAACTCGAGGTCCAATAGCCGCTCGCTGCTGGTCAGTGTTCCATGTTTTGGCGATTCCGATGTTGTGTAGAGGTTGTTGTTTGGTTTTAGCTGTGATTTGTGTATTCTCTTGCTCTGTTGGTAGATCTTACGGTATCGATGGGACTCGTGGGTTAAGTGTGTGATTCGTTGGGATAAATTGGAAGCATGATGAAAGTGTAGGAGAACTAGAAATGGTAGCAGACGAACACCACCTCTTGTTAACTTTTTTTTTTCTCGAAGCTTGAGTTTTTTTGAGGAATTACGCAGAGATACCTGCGTCTCCTATAATCACACACGAAAGATAGATGAAGATGATTATGCCAAATGGGGCTTCAGTGTTAGATAAGATAGGAAAGGGATGGCGCTGTAATGTCGAGGCTTTTCGACGATTGCCTGTTGAGGCCAAAGATGATCGAATATTGTTTGAGGCCTTGGTGTTGGCAAAGTGAGTCATCCAGTTGCTATATGTCTTGAACTCGTGGAAAATGGTAGGCGCTCTCAAGGTCCTAAATGTCGGTTTCGGTCACCATTTCAGTGACTGATCGAAACGGAATTTCGGCCGAAATTTTGCTCATTTCGGTCATCTTTTGTACTAGGCCCCCCATATTTCGGTCATTTCGGTTCCAATTCTTTTCTTACAATTAAATATCATCAATCGACGATTCTGTTTTGATTGCAGAAGGGTGGGAAATCAGTCAGCATGTTGTTCTTCATCACAATAGTTGTAATGTTTGGAAGGGGAGTATGGGAGTTTGAGTCTGTTGGTGATATCTCTCCTTGGAAGATTGCTGAGAAAGAATTTGAGATGCAGAAGGTGGACAAGGAAATCTTCATGGATAGCGCTAGTGCAAGGTCCTAAGATGCATGGGTTTTGTAGATTGTTAGCGTGAATCTGAGGGTGGAGGCGGTGAATGGATGTTTGTTTCCTTACTTTTAACTGGCTAGATGTATGAGGAGTTCTTAAAAAAAGATGTACGGGGAGTTTCTGCATTTACTAGAGCTCAATGTTGGTTGTCCTCCAGATATTTCTCTTGATAACTACTGATTATGGGGATTAGGGGAATTGTTAGTTGCCTCTTTTTATGGGGATCTGCCTACATTCATGCAGGGCATTGGTCAACTTCTTTTCAGATATTGCCGGCATATTTGAAAGTCCAAGATGCCTTTTGTAGTTATATACTTATATGTATAGAAGCAATGGGCACCAATAACAAGTACATGCTGCTCTTTCTGTTCTATGGACCAAGACTATGTCGATTATCTCTTCTTTGCTTACCCTTTTTAGAAAGAATTTGGGCTGGTATGACCTACGCATACCAGCCCAAATTCTTTCTAAAAAGGGTAAGCAAAGAAGAGATAATCGACATAGTCTTGGTCCATAGAACAGAAAATGCCTGAAGATTGGAGGAGGAGTATCGTGGTGCCTCTTTATAAGAATAAAGAAGACATTCAAAATTGTTCAAATTATAGAGGTATCAAGCTGATGAGTCACACTATGAAAATTTGGGAACATGTGATCGAAAGAAGGTTGAGGCAAGTTTCCAACGTAAAAGAAAATCAATTCGGATTCATGCCAGGTCGCTTAACGATTGAAGCCATCCATTTACTGAGGAGAACAATGGAGATTTATAGAGCTAAAAGGAAGAACCTCCACATGATCTTTATTGATTTGGAGAAGGCTTATGATTCTGTCCCACGAGAGATATTGTGGAGAGTGTTGGAAAAAAGACAAGTACATGTCCTATACATTAACCTCATAAAAGACATGTATGATAGGACTTTATCTTGTGTAAGGACCCCGTCTGGGAAGACTGGATATTTTGGCATCAACGTTGGTTTACATTAAGGTTCTGCTTTGAGTACATTTCTTTTTATTTTGATTATGGACGAGTTGACAAGTCACATTCAGGATGAGTTACCTTGGTGTATGTTATTTGCTGATGATATTGTGTTAATTGACGAGACTAGAGATGGAGTAAATGAGAAGCTTGAGGTCTGGAGACATGAGTTGGAGACTAAAGGATTTCGTATAAGTAGGGCTAAGACGGAATATATGGAGTGCACCTTTGATGGAAGCAATGTTGAAGGAATCGGGGTGAAGATTAGTGACGATAACATTTAGAAGAGAGATTCCTTTAGATATCTGGGATCTATTCTGCAACATGATGGGGAAATTGATGGAGATGTTACTAATGGAATAAATGCAGGCTGGCTAAAGTGGAGAGGAGCCTCTGCTGTTCTCTGTGATCAGAAAATTCCTTTAAAAATTAAAGAAAAGTTTCACAAAGCAGCTGTGAGACCTGCTATGTTTTATGGATTTGAATGTTGGCCTGTGAACCATAGACACGTGCAAAGAATAAATGTAGCAGAAATGAAAATGCTAAGGTGGATGTGTGGACACATACGTAAAGATCGGATTCGGAATGATGCAATCAGAAAGAAAGTTGGTGTAGCTCCGATCGAGGATAAGATGCGAGAAAACCGCTTAAGATGGTTTGGACATTTGCAAAGAAGATCAGCTGATGCACCAGTTAGGAGATGCGAGTGTTGGGATGTTGAGCCGGCTAAAAGAGGGCGATGACGACCCAAGAAGTGTTGGAAAGAGACCATATGAAGGGATCTTAGTTTTGTGGATATAAGCCCGAGATTGAACCAAAATAGATCTGAATGGAGGCGAAGAATCCATGTGGCCAACCCTACTTAATTGTGGGAAAAGGCTTTGTTGTTGTATGCGTAGGTCATGATTAGGTAGCTCCAATTTTGATTTTTTTCCGGAGAAGCTTCCACTTGAGGAGATCTGATTCAAGTTTATCCACAAACATGAGGGATTCAATGAGAATGTGCTGTTCTTTGACAGTGTTGGGTGCAAGGGATTACCTTCAATTCACGAACTATTCTGCATGGGAATTGTTATTGCACTCTTTGTCACAACGTTCATCTTGGACGTGATGTCAGGTTGTCTAGGAGGCTGCCATCGAGTCTCGTAATATCCATTTTTTCTGAGTGAAATCTGAATGACATTAACCTCACACAGTCATCATTTGGCCTACTTAAAAAATGTTTCAAGTTAGATAAAATAGAAAAGGAGCATTATGTTTTTTTTGGGAAAAGTAGTTACTTTGAAAAATAAATGTCAAATTATAGTAACTGTCGAACACTTTAGCAAGGAATGAATATTAGGCGTGGATTTATTTAACACTTTTCTCTATATCAACTATACAACCCCTCCGCATTTGTTTTGAAATTGGGAGAAAAACCTGACTTTCACTGAGAGGCCACTAGATCATCGTTCCAGTGGTTCCCCTTGTTGTATAAGAGGGCTTTCATGCAGATTATGCGTCCTCCATGCATGAGTTTTTTTTGAGTAAAAAAGAGAGAAAACACACATAGGTGTCCGTCCTAGGAGTTTTATTTAAAGAATTTTAGCACTACAAAAGCCAAGACCTGAGAAGAGTCTTAGCATGATGAACAATATTTTCCACATAAAACCACTATGCATGGAAAATAATACCATTACGAGAACCAAGGCGCCAAAATCACCGCAAGTGGCAAAAACATCTCATTATTAAGATGAAAACGAGAGTTAAGAAGAGATTCCCAGAAATTACAACGGGGTGCTCCTTGGCTTGTCGGAGGAGATTTCAACATTTCGCTCTTGTCCACAGACCGCCCAAGATTTCTGGGAGGTCGAGATGTAGGATTAGAAGATTTTGCGAAGCTGATAGCAGAGATGTAGTTGGAGGTGGTTGATGCCCACGATACTCGTTACATTTGGAGAAACAATGGGTCTTGATTGAGAATGTATCAGTTTCTTGGATCAACTGAGCTGATGGAAGCTTTTCCTTATCTTATGGTACATCTAGACCATGGTATAGGTCAGATCACACCCATCTCATATGGGAGTTGGGAGAGGGAGTTCATCCACACTCTTTTTTCAAGTTCGAGAGGGCTAAGCTTCTCGAGGAAGGTTTCAGAGATTTGGTGGTGGAGTACTGGAATACACATGCTTACTCGGGGTTTGCGATGGTCAAACTAATTCAGAAATTGTACTCTTTGAGAAAGAAACTTTGCCATTTCAAGGAGCTAAGGGAGAAAAGAAATATCCGTCACACTAATGCAGAAAGTGAGGTCCTGAGACTAGACATGGAGGAAGATTATGGGGAACCGAGAGAGGATGATCTTAGACTAAGAGTGGAGGCCATGAAGATTATTGAGGAAGAAAGAAAAATATCGCTGAATGGAAGCAAAGATCCAGAGTAAAATGGTTCAAGGAGACAAATTCTTAGTTCTTCCACAGAGTGGCCAGTGGAAGATGCAGATACAACTACATCCATGCAATTGTTATGTGAGAGAGGAGGATCGAGAGTGATGGAGCAATGGGTAGGGATCTAACGTCTTTCTTTCATGGGCTCTCTTGTAGATTGGAAATTAGACCTTGGAGATGGTTCGAAAGTGGCTCTTCAACTCTTTTTGCAGAACATTCCAATACGTTGACTGTGTTCTTCTCCCCGACAGAGGTGAAATAAACAATGGGAACTTGGTTTCAGATGGGGCACCTGGACTAGATAGGTTCCCTGTATGTTTCTACAAGGAATTTTGAGATATTGTTGGCTCGGATGTGTTGGCAATACTTGAAGAATTTGCTGTGGGGAATGCAGGTTTTGATAGATTAAACATGGACCTAGTTTTTCTTCTGCCTAAGAAAGAGGGGTCTGAAAGAGGAGAAGACATGAGACATGTAGAGATATATATTATTATGTTATGTACCTGTTCGTTATTTCTTTGTTTTTCTCTGGACTACTTTGTACTTTACCCTTAAGGTCTCTCCCTATATAAGAGAGCCTAGGGTTTCTTTGAATAATCAATCTCTGTTTTTCTCCCAACATGGTATCAGAGCCCAAGCCATAGGGCTCTCTCCCTACCCCACCCGCCGCCCTCTCCCCTTTAGTTTTTTTTCCGCTGATGCCGCCAACTCTTCGGCTGCGCCTCCGCCTCCCGGGCACGCCTCCGCCTCCTGTATCTCTCACCGCCGCCCGTCCCTCTCGCCGCCAACCCGGGCCCCACCGCCTCCTCGGGGTTTCATCACCTCCCCGGGCTCCGCCACCATCTCCTTGTGCCGCCGGCCATCTTAGTGTTGCCGGCCCCCTTGGTGTAGGGAGGAGCATCCAGTCCCGCCGTTCATCCATTGTCCCGCCGTGCCCTAACCGTCTTCTCCAGATATATGGGTTTGGGTGTGTAAGTTTACATACACACTCAAATCCTATGCAGTTTGTGTAGACATTTGTTACTTTGTCTACAAACCCTAGTTCTTCTCTCGCAGCGATATGTCAGAATCGAAGGTTGATATGCCGTCCGTAGGCGCTTTCAAAGGTCGTGCGCCAATAGTCAAGATGGACGGGTCGAACTATGAGATCTGGGCGATGCAGTTCATGAGCCTCATGAAGTCGAATGGTAAGAAGAACATTCTTACCGAGGATGAGCCCGCAGAGAAGACATGGATATATGCCTCGTGGGAGGCTGATGACTCCTATGCAAAGGTCTGGTTGTCAGGTACATTGATGATGGAGATTGCCAACGACGTTCTCCATCAGCCCACTGCCAAGGCGATGTGGGATATCTTAGCTGCTATATATTCGCAGGTGTGAAATGAGACCAAGATGTTACAGCTTCAGCATGACATATTCACGATGAAGCAGAGCGACAGACCTCTTCACTCCTTATACACATCCCTGAGGGGGATGTTTGAGAAGTTATACAGTACTATCCCACTCACAACGACTCCTGAACAATAGAAGACATTTCGAAATGCCACCATGGTGGGCGTCCTACTTGCGGCCCTTGATCCTGAATATGACGCCGCCCGTTCTCAGATATTAGTTGTGCAGTTATTCCTCCAGTGGAGGATGTTTACAGGAGACTCAGTCGCATTACAGTTTCTTCCAGTTCTTCTACTCCACCCCCATCGGCGATGGCAGTTTCGCGTGGGAGAGGTGGCCCGTCTTCAGGTCGTGGACGTGGACATGGACGTGGACCCCAGGGAAGGGGTGGTTGCTTTAGTCAGCCATGTTCCTATTGTCACCACACATGATACTCGGAGGAGACATGCTATTCTAAGAATGGGTTCTCAGCATCGGTACGTGTTGCAGAGCACTCTCAGTCCCAGTTGGCATCTATTGCAGATAACCGTTTTGAGGAACTAGTGGCACGCCTCCGCGATATTATGCCACAATCATCTGGTGATCCATCTGGTGGACCTTCAGATGTTGTTGCTACAGCCTCCGCCAGTTCATCTGCTGCTGCTAGTACCTCAGGTAGATCTACTGCATTTACACCGTCTCATGATATCTCTGATTGGATTATAGATTCGGGTGCCGTACATCATCTCTGCCGAGATCGAGATAGACTTGAGTCATACAGGGACATTCCTCACGGCCGCTCAGTGCAGATCGCAGATGGTACTCATTCCCCGCTTGTTGGACAGGGGGAGGTCTCCCTATCCTCTACTATGCATCTACAGAATGTCCTACACGCTCATGAATTCTCGATGAATCTGTTATCTATTAGTCAGATTACGAAGGATTTGCATTATCGTGCTATATTTGACCCGTCTTCTCTTATTTTTCAGGACATACTAACAGGCAGGGTGATTGGCTGTGGCTTTGAGCAGAATGGTCTATATCGGCTGGTTCAGAATTCCTATGCTGGCGTCTCCTCTCATTCCGTCGGACCAGTTTCTCCGTACATCTGGCATCTACGTCTTGGTCACCTCCCGCTCCAGAAAATGCGCCACCTTCTACCTCAGATCTCTCCCAATTCGTCCTTTCGTTGTGAAGCATGTCAGTTGGGAAAGCATCATCGATCGAGCTTTCCTAGTCGTAAGAGTCGGAGCAGTAGCTCCCCATTCGAGTTGTTTCATATAGATATATGGGGTCCAAGTCGTGTACCCGATCATCAGGTAGTGGATGATTTCTCTCGTGTATCTCGAGTCTTTCTTTTAAAGAATAAATCGGAAGCAGGAGATGCGATCAAGAATTTAATTAATGAAGTGCAAAATGTTTTCTCTTCTACTGTGAAATATGTTCATACAGATAATGCCCTAGAATTTTGCACACGGTCCCTTTCCCAGTTTCTTTCATCAAAGGGCATTATTCACCAAACCACTTGTGCGTACACATCTCAGCAGAATGGAGTGGCAGAAAGAAAGCATCGCCATCTCCTTGATATTACTCGAACCCTATTGATTCAGAGTTGTGCTCCTATTTCTTTCTGGGGGGATGCCGTTCTTACTGCGTGCTATCTGGTCAACCGTATGCCATCTTCTGTTCTTGGTGAGAAAATACCTCTCTCTATCATTTTTCCTGACAAGGAATTATTCTCACTAACTCCACGTGTCTTTGGTACTGTGGCTTTTGTTCGTCTTCTGTCTCCTGGACTTGACAAACTCTCTCCTAGAGCTGTCAAGTGTGTCTTTATCGGTTATTCTCAGACTCAAAAGGGCTATCGGTGTTATGATCCCATAAACAAGAAATACTTCGTTAGTGCTGATGTCACATTCTTTGAGTCTGTTATGTATTTCTCTCCTGCAGGTGACAGATTAGTTCCATCCACTACCAATGATGATGTCTATGTACCTCCACCTCCTACTTGGAGTTCACCTGAGTCTTCTCCTGTTCCTACCCCTGAGTCATTGCCACCACCTCCACCTCCTCCACGACCTTCCATACCACCTCTACCAAAATTTTATACGCGTCGGTCAGGTCCTGCTCAGGCTACACGCCAGCCACCCATCAAGCCTCAGGTATGTTCAGACGGCATTACCACTGACGGGTCAGATATGGTACATGTGCAGGATTCTTCATTGCAGGAGGACACCACACCATCCAGTACAACATGAGATGATCTTGACATTCCTATTGCCATCCGGAAGCAGAAGCGGATATGCGCCTCCTATCCCTTTGCTTCACAGGTGTCGTTTCACCGTCTCACTGGAGACTTTCAGAGATTTGCTGCAGCGTTGTCTTCCGTGGATATACCATGGACCTACGAGGATACTATGAAGATTGATTGCTGGAGATTGGCTATGGAAGATGAGATGCGTGCATTGCGGTCTCGTGACACATGGTCTTTGGTTATTCCTCCTCCTGATGCATCTATTGTGAGCTGTAAGTGGGTCTTCACAGTTAAATATAATGCAGATGACAGTCTAGACCGGTACAAAGCATGCTTGGTCGCGTGTGGTTTTACACAAACCTATGGCGTAGACTATATGGACTCTTTCTCTCCAGTGGCTCGACATTCTACCCTTCGCATTCTCTTATCTGTGGCTGTGGTCCGTGATTGGAGTATATCTCAGTTGGATGTCAAGAATGCCTTCTTGTATGGAGATCTGCAGGAGGAAGTCTACATGCAGCAACCACTAGGGTTTACTGCTGAGGGGGAGAAGCATATGGTGCGCAGACTTCAAAAGGCAATTTATGGCCTCAAACAGAGTCCAAGAGCGTGGTTCCAGGAGCTCTCTACTCTTATTGAACAACAAGGATTCAAGAGGTCAAATGCAGATCACTCATTGTTTGTTCAGAAGTCATCGGCAGGTACGGTTGTTATCATGGTCTATGTTGATGATATTCTGGTTACAGGAGATGATATTCAGGGCATAGAAAGGGTGAAAGCATTCCTTGGCTGTCAGTTCGTCACAAAGGACCTTGGAACCCTAAGATATTTTATGGGGTTGGAATTTGCAAGGAATGCACAGGGTTTGGTGATGACCCAACGGAAGTACATTACAGATTTCTTGATTGAAACAGGCATGGCTGAATGCAAACCATCCAGTATTCCTATGGATCCAAGCATGTGATGATGATACTGATGAAGTGGATAAGAGGAGATATAGAGAAATGGTGGGTAAGCTCCTTTACATTACCATAACTCGACCTGATATTGCCTTTGCAGTAAGTAGGGTGAGTCAATTTGTGGAGCAGCCAAGACAAGCTCATATGGACGCTATACACATGATACTGAGGTATCTGAAATCTTCTCCAGGTTCAGGGCTATTGTTTCGAAAAGGCACAGATTTGTGTATCTCGGCATGTGCAGATGCCGATTATGCAGGATGCCCTAAGGATCGAAAATCAACCTCTGGATTCGCAGTGTTTGTTGGAAGCTCTCTGGTTTCTTGGAAGAGCAAGAAACAAGTTGTTGTGGCAAGGTCCAGTGCTGAATCCGAAGATAAGGCCATGGCGCAAGTCAGCACGGAAATGATGTGGGTTCGATCAGTACTAGAGGATTTACATGTTGCCGTACCTCTACCCATGCAGCTTCAGTGTGACAATCATGCAGCCTTGTTCATTGCCAACAATCCAGCTTTTCCTGAAAGAACCAAGCATATAGAGGTTGACTGCCATTACACTAGAGACTTGATCCATAGAGGGTTGATATCTACAACTCACGTGAGCTCAGGGGATCAGACTGCAGATGTATTCATCAAGCCGTTGCTCAGAGGACCTTTTTAGAGATGTTCATCCAAGCTGAGCATGATAGACATCTATGCTCCACCTTGAGGGGGAGTGTAGAGATATATATTATTATGTTATGTACCTGTTCGTTATTTCTTTGTTTTTCTCTGGACTACTTTGTACTTTACCCTTAAGGTCTCTCCCTATATAAGAGAGCCTAGGGTTTCTTTGAATAATCAATCTATGTTTTTCTCCCCACAAGACCGATTGCTTTATCTAATGTAATTTACCTCATCGTGGCGAAGGTTTTGGCAAATACATTTGGATTAGTTCTTGGAACTATTATCTCCTCGGCGCAATATGCTTTCACCCCTGGAAGGTACACCGGGGATAGCCGTGCGTTGGTAAGTGAGATCATTGCATATTGGAAGAGACATCGTTCTCATGCACTTCTGTGGAAGGTAGATTTTCCAAGGCTTAGAAAAAATTTACTGGAAACAATGGGCTTTTCTCACACCTGCATCTCATGGATGAAGAGGTGTATTACCACATTATCTTATTCTGTATTGGTCAATGGGAGACCAGAAGGTGATTTTTTCTAGTTGCAGAGAGATGTACGGCGAAGATGCTTGCATGCACCTCTGCTTTTCGTCATTGCAACATATGTTCTTGCATGGATGGTGTCAAATGTGGTTCAACAGGGTGCGACTGCAGGTTACACTTGTGGGGATATCTCCATCCCATTACTCCAATATGTGGACGACACCATCATGTTTATCGAAGTAGGGAAACAATAAGCGTTAGGTATGGCCACGGTGTTGGAGATCTATGGGGAATTATTGGGCCTCAAATTGAATAAATAGAAGTCAACAGTCATCCTCATCAACCTTCCAACTGAGGAAGCCGAAGAGTGTTGTTTGGTACTTGGGACTGATGGTGGTTTTTTTACCTATTCGTTACGTATGCCTTCCATTTACATGTGGTAAGTTGCGGATGACATATTGGTTATTGATTATAGAAAATGTGGAGAGAAAGCTCTTAGGGTGGAAAGCTGCAATGCTATCTCATGGTGGGAGGCTTGTTCTCGTCAAGACAGTCCCAGCGATGATCCCTGTATTCTTTATGTCCTCCAAATTACTATCGGTAGGGATCCACCTGAGAATTGAGATGATCATGATGAGGAAAAACATGCCAAGGCACATATGGTATCCATCTAGTAGATTGGGAGACTTTCACTTTTCAAGGTTGGAGATCATGAACTGTGCCTTGTTGATGAAATGTGTGGCTCAAATTTGGGGGAATAATGAAGATCTATGATGAAATCTCATTCACCGTATTTATGGTGTATAAGCGACACTATCCAACACTCATGTCCCGTGATGTATAGATCAATTTTCTGGAAGGGCATCACTTCCCTTGTGAACTGTTTAAGCTGGTGTTAGGGGATGGAAGACTTTTCGCATTCTGGAAAGACAACTAGACTGGAGATGGAACCTTGGCGTCCATGTTCCCCTGCCTATTCACACTTTCAGATTCTCAAGATTTTGGGATGACTGATGTCTGTATGGAGAATAGTTGGTTTGCCTATCTTTAATGGCTCCTTCTCTGATCAAAGAGTATTGGATTTTGTGGACCTCTAAATGGTGTTATCTTCCCGTTCTGGTCCTGGAGAAGGAAGAGATCACATGATTTGGAGTGATGGAGATTTCACGATAAAGAAGGCCTACATATGCTTGGATAGACCCCCTGACCCTTGCCCTGAAAACCTAATTGGAGACTGTAGGTTTATTTTGGGATATGAAGATCTCACCCCGTATTAAATTTTTTTGTGGTTGCTACAAGGGAGAATTTGTACGAGACATCGTTGGGCAAGAATGTGCGGTGCCTTTATTGGTTACTGTCCTCTGTGTGAAGTTGCAACAAAGACTGCTGCTCACATGTTCTTTGATTGTGGAAAGTTGCAAGCGATTTGGCAAGACCTTGAGATTGATTGGGTAGATTGCAAAGACTTTGTACATTTCTGGGACTCCATCTACTGTGCTAGATCTCGGGCTCCGTTGGAGTTGCTGCTGCCGTTTGCTACTATTTGGTCGCTTTGGCTCTCTTGCAATGAAGTTATTTTCTCTTCGTAGCATTTTTATTCTGAAAATGTTATTCAAGCAAGGAATTTTCTTGCCTCTTGGTTATCATGATGTAACTTCTGTATCTTTCCAATAAATAATATGGGGGGGAGGGGACTTGAGCATGTTTCCCCTCTTTTGAATAAAAAACAAACCAACTCAAGTTCATCTCCATCCATACGTCTTTGGCCCTGCCACACTCGAAAAAAAATGGTCGATTGATTCCATACCATCGTTGCAGAACAAGGTGCTACTAGTGCCATGAAAAATTCCTGATCCCAGTCCTTGGTAAGAAGTTGCCCCCATGTCAAAAGCCACAAGAACACTTGGACACGAGAAGGTATTCTCATATCCCATATATCGCTGCATTCCCTGATCAAATCCGTCGAAGCCGTTACTTGTAGGTTGTTCAAGCACTTATAAACTTTCTTCACTGTAGAAGTTCTAATCCATCCGGATCCAGTATTCCCTGTTAATACAACAGTTGGACCATCAAGAATACCGATTGCTTCCAAATACCACAAAATCCTGAAACCACTGGTCAAAAAAATCGGAGACAAAGGTAGGCGACCAGATACCATCCACCCAAATATCAACCACACATGCAGAATTGTCAGTCAGTAGATGGAATAGACGATGGAAATGTGTAGCGAAGATATTGGTTTAAGTCCAATCATATGTCCAAAAAGCAATGCTATGACCATCACCAAGCACCACGCGACACAAGCATGGTAAATCCGAAACAACAAACTTGATACTCTTTCAAAATGATGATGTATGTGAACTTTGTAAATACCATATATTACTCTACCACATATATCCTCACTATCTTCCCAGATTCTTGCAACCCACTTCAATAACATGGCTCGATTAATAGATTCTAGGTTGAGCCCACCAAGCCCACCATTGTCTTTATCCATCATCACTGTATCCCAATCTACGAGGTAATTATCAGGGCCCCTCTGATTTGACTTACCCCAAAAGATTCGTTTCATAATTCTCTTTAGATGTTGCTGACTACTAGGGATGTCAATCTGGGTCTACCCATTGGGTACCCGACCCGAACCTACCCCATTTAAGGATCCGAAACCTGCCCCATTTACTTTTGGACGGGTTTGGGTTTTGAAATAACTATCCATGCGTGTATGGGTATGGGTTTGGGATTGCCTTGTGGGTACCCGAACCTGAACCCGCCCCAAACCTGAATAAAAAAATATAAAGATAGATATGTATGTTGCATTTTAATCAAACTAGACCCAAATCCATTTCATATCTAATATGTATCGATCTACATATATAAATATCCAACTCAATTTTCTCCTTTCCATCCATTTATTCATATTCAACTAACTTTTTGTATCTTTAATAAATAAAAACTATCAACACAAAAGAGTTAAACACTTAACATATATAAACATTTAATATTATCTATATATTACACAATTTTATGAATCACCATATTACACGGTCTTACTCTATTTCGTCTATTTGTAAAAATCTTGTATACATTTATAAACAATTTAAGATTTACCATGTCGAAGATATGGGTACCCATTGGGTACATGGGCGACGGGTATATGGATACCCACTAGAAATTACCTGTTTAATAAATGGACGGGTATGGGTAGTGATATTATAAATGGGTATGGGTTTGGGAATAGTAATACCCACCCCAAACCTGACCCACTGACATCCCTACTGACTACCAACGGGAAGCAATCTAATGCACATAAAGAAAACATGAATGGCATCCAGGAAAACCTTTACTAAGATCAAGCGACCTCCATGTAACAATATAGAACCTTTCCACCCTGCAAGTTTTCGCTCTAATTTTTCCACTACAAGTAACTGATCCTTCAGGAGGACACAACCACTATAGAGAGGAATCCCCAATATCAGATTGGAAGGGAGTCGCACACACTCCGCAACTCCTCGTTGCACTCATACGCCTCCATTTCAATCACACCAAAAAGGACCACACATGATTTGACCCTATTAATCTTCAATCTCGAGAGTTCACCAGAAACATCCAATACTGCCGCCATGCCCCTTGCCTCCTCCTTACCCCTCTCAATGAAAAACATAGTATTATCTGCATACTGCAAGATCGGGATGAAAATATCTCCAAGGGGACAGACTGCAGAGAGCTTGTGAGTCAAAACCTGGTTAAACGCACATAGTGATACGTCTGTCGCCATAATGAAGAGAAGAGGTGCAAGGGGACATCCCTGGCAGACCCCCTCTACTAAGAGCTCCCCCTCAAATCGACCATTGGCCAGAACAAAGTATGGTGCGATATTAAATCATCTCTTCATTTGCGATATCTAAATGTCCGAGAAGCCCTGCCTAGCCAAAACAGATCACATGATGAAGTCTTTTTCTTGTTGCTTTTTACATGATAACAATGCCAATCTGACCAAGGATTCAGTGTTTTACGGTGGCTTGTGTGTGTTCATGACACATTGAGGGTGGTTACCTATCGTTGGTGTATTGTTGATGAATTTTATGATTGCATTTGAGGTTTTTTTATGCATAATAGATTTGTGATTTGTGGAAAAGTCTAATCTGATCTCCCTCGCGAGGTTTCGTGGATAGGCTCGTCGTCCTAGCCCGTTGTTGCCGCTACCATGTAGTCAACCAGTCAAGGGTGGAGAGATAGATTAAAAATGTCTCAATTACGATCTAATTTCTTTAGGCTGTATAACGATCATCTTCTCTAGTAGTCTAGAGCGGATCAACCACATAGATGTTCCATTTAAGGTTAAAATGGAATGTGATCTGTTGCAACTACCAACCAGACAAAGGGATGTCTAGATAAGTAAGGGGTAAGGAAACACTTGGAGTACTCGAAGCATGTCCACAACTCTCCTCTTCCTCATGAGAAATCCCACAGAAAACAAAGGCAAATTTCCTTGTGTTCACCGTGAGGCGAGTGACGACACTAGTAACCTAAAGGCTCATTGGTATCTTCTAGCTTTTATACCCCTCCCAATAAAAAACCTGGTATCATTGACATACAGAAGAACCGAGATGAAGAGATCCTCTTGCTTGGACCCCATGCAAATCCCACCCTGAACAACCTGTCTAGACATCACAACAAATATGTCTACCACAATAATAAATAGCATGGGTGAGAGAGGACATCCCTGCTTAACCCACCTCTGATGATGAATGAAATCACTCTTCTGCTTACTCTTTATCGACAATAAGTTTTTACTTAATCTTTATCAAGAATAAGTATGAGATCGTCTTAAGACATCTCTTTTTATTGAAACAATCCTCAAGAAAACCTCTCTCAAGGTGAGAGGCCTAAATTAATTGCCATCCTACAGAATCATATGCGTTGGAGAAGTTTGCCTTCCACACCATGCTATTGGCCTCCCCGCTTCTTCTAGTTAGCCATCATTTTTGTGGGCCGTCACCAAGCTGCCCATCATAAATTGCTCTGGAACAAAGGTCGTCTACTACCCACTTCAATGGTCTGGTGGTAGTGCAGGATGCCTACCATCCAAAAGACCAGGGTTCAAATCTCTCCTTGTGGTGGTTGTGTTAGGTAACCGACAACCAATGTAAAAAATAGTTGGATCTTTCGACATGGATTTGAGGAAGAATCATTGTAGCTTACTCTACTTAGAGTGGGTTGTCCATCATAACTTTTTTTTGACTAAAAAAAGGGGATCCCTCTCAAGGCGGGAGTCACCACACCAACACTTTCATTAACACCAAAAAAGTGCATCAGTCTGGCCCTTGAAAATGCAATCATTCCTGCCAGCCCAAATAGCCCAAAGCGCAGCGAAAGGCCTTGAGACATTGTCCGAAGACCCAAGACCCACCGTCCGAATCGATCTCCAGAAATTCCCTAAGCTGGAGGTTTGAACCCAAGCCAACACCAACGAATACCAAACCTGCTCCGAAGACCGGCAACCAAAGAAGATATGCTCAACGTCTTCCAGAAACCCCTCGCATATGTCACAACCCATGTCAGTCCCACGAAAAAGCCTTCCCCTCCTCGCTTTGTCACACAAACGATTTCTTCTCAGGCACCACAGGAACACCTTGACCCTACTGGGTATCCTGGCCGCCCAAATAACCTTCAAGTCCGCACAGAGGTCGTCGTCTCGCCCCACCGCCACACCTCTCAGCTTCCGGTAGGCCTTCTTAACGGAGAATCTCCCAACCACCCACTCAAAATGGTTCGGTTCTCCAGACAACTCCCCTGGAGTGGGGATCTTTGACAGCATCCGCAAGAAGTCATCCATCCGCTGATTCGACAGATCCGAAACAAAGGTAGGGGACCACGACACCGAGTCCGCCACCTCCGCCAGCCGCGACTCCCTGTCAACCTCTAAGGCCATCAACCTTGGGAAACGATGTCCCAATGCCCCCTCCCTCGTCCAATCATCCAGCCAAAACCTGAATAGCTGACCATTCCCCATCCTCGGCAGCAAGCAAGACATGATCTCCGACAGCACAACACGGATCCCCACCCACAGCGACAACTCAAAGGACCTCCTCCCAGCCACCAACGCCCCAATGACCCCGTAAATCCTCCTCAGAAGCCTGAAAGCCAACGAATCGGAAGAGCCCCAAATCTGCACCACCCACTTGGCTAGCAAAGCTTTGTTCATGATATCCACATCCCGGAATAAATGTTTTCTACTACCCACTTCAGTGGTCTGGTGGTAGTGCAGTGTGCCTACCACCCAAAAGACTATGGTTCAAATCTTCCTTGTGGTGGTTGCGTTGGGTAGCCGACAACTAATGTAAAAAATAGTAGGATCTTTCGATACGGATTTGGACAAGAATCCTTGTATCTTACCCTAATTAAAGTGGGAGAAGGCTTCACCATTTTTTTAACAAAGGTCGCCTACTATGAAGAAATGATGTCATCAATAGCATGCCTAAGATGTTTTGCCAAGACCTTTGCCGAAATTATATATAGAACACATGAGCATAATGGATCTAAAATCCTCCACTTGGATAGTAACATCCTTCTTAGGAAGCAAACAAAATAGCTGGGGGGGGGGGAATCCTTGCTTGAAGATGTTGAGATATTAGTTATCTTATTGTTTTCATATTATCTATTTCTTTTATATTCATCTTGTAATTTTCCCAACAGGTTTCTCTCCTATATAATAAAACAACCATAGGGCCTCTCAATATTTCAATTCACTCTTTCGTTTCTACATGCTATTGGAGCGACGATCCTTGATCTAAGTTTTCGTATCCGACCCAAGCTCTAGCTCTACCCGCCGACCCCTCTTGTACAAAAATGCGCTGCCATCGACCTCCGCCCTCCCCCTCCGCTATCGTCGCGTGGCCCTCCCCTCAGCCGCCGCCGGCCCCATCCCAACGTCGCTGGCCCCAACTCATCGTCGTTGGGCCCAACAGCCCCCGCGCGCGGGTCCCTGGCCTTCACCGACCCTTCCTGTGCGCCTCCTCCCGTCTCTACGCTTGTCCGTGCACCTTTGTAGTTCAAATTGTAGTCTTAAATAGTCTGATTTTGATCGGAAAATGTGATTTCAGACCCATAAATCATATTTTTCGATCCTAGCATTTAACGAAGATTGACGAGGATGATTGTATGAGTCTATACGTACAACCAATCCTCCGTATGATCGTGTAAATTCATTCATATCTGTCTACCCAGTAAAGTTCTGTTATTGGACCATTTTACCATCATGTCAGAGAACAAGGGTGATATATTTTCTTCGTTCGACGCGTTCAAGGCCCAGACCCCATCGCAAAGATGGATAGGATCAACTATGAGTTGTGGTCCATGCAGTTTCTCACCCTCATGCAGTGCCAAGGAGCACATCTTGACAGATCCAGAGACAACGGATAAGACTAATGCCAATGCTTCTTGGAAGCAAGATGACACGCATGCGAGTGTTTGGTCGTGTGGGATTGTTGACGCACATTGAGTTATTGTATCTCTTTGCTAATTTTATTTTCTTGTTATTCCCTTTATGTAATTTACCCATAGGCTACTCTCCTATATAAGAGAGCCTAGGGCTATGGAATAAACATCTCATTCACGTTTCCCAACATGGTATCAGAGCGACGGTCCTAGACCGGAGTTCTCGAAACCCTAACCCTAACCCGCCCCACCCGCCGGCCTCTCTCTCCCCTCTCGGCGCCGCTCTTCTCTCCGAATATGGATGCAAAACGTCTCAACAAAATGGGGTTGCAGAAAGAAAACACCGTCACCTACTTGATGTCACAAGGTCACTTCTCATTCAGAGTCATGTTCCGTATTCCTACTGGGGTGATGCAGTCCTTACTGCATGTTATCTTATAAATCGTATGCCCTCGTCTGTCTTGAATGAACAGGTTCCATTCTCACTTATTTATCCTGACAAGGATCTGTTTACTCTTACCCCTCGTGTGTTTGGGTCAGTCGCTTTTGTCCATCAGTTGTCGCCCGGTTCTGACAAGCTCTCTCCTAGGGCTGTCAAGTGTGTCTTTGTGGGGTACTCCAGAACTCAAAAGGGGTACAAGTGTTTTGACCCTGTGCGTCGGCGGTATATGATCAGTGCAGATGTTACATTCTTTGAATCCATCATGTATTTCTCAGATTCTGGGAACATGCAGCCACCACCTATATCCCCTGATATTGTATTCATGACACCACCAACATCACAACCGCCACCAACATCTCAACCACCACCACCACCGCCACCACCACCGCCATCAATAGTATCTCCGTTACCATTCCATTACACCCGGAGGCCGAATCAAGCTCATGGTCCTGACCAGTCAACTAGCTCGCCTATGGTATGTAATGAGAATATTAATGTTGATGGATCTGACGACATTTCTCAGCAGGATGCATTACAGGAGCATGGTGATACCGCAGAGGACCTAGATGTTCCAATCGCTCTACGCAAGCCGAAGAGAAGCTGTGCCAAGTATCCAGTATCAGCAGTGGTGTCGTTTGAGAGGCTATCTGGACCATAACATTTGCATTGGCACTTTCAGCTACAGATATTCCACGGAACCACCATGAGGCTTTGCAGGATTCTCGATGGCGGCTAGCAATGGAGGAAGAGATGGCGGCACTTCAGTCTAGAGGAACATGGAGCTTGGTCACTATACCTCCAGATGTCAACCCGGTGAGTTGCAAGTGGGTGTTTACAGTGAAACATAATGCAGATGGCTCCATTGACAGGTACAAGGCACGCCTAGTTGCAAGGGGATTCACACAGACATATGGGGTAGATTACCTTGACACGTTCTCCCCGGTGGCTCGTCATTCCACTCTGCGGATCCTCTTATCTGTTGCAGTCACTAAAGACTGGCCACTTTATCAACTGGATGTGAAGAATGCCTTTCTGTATGGCGACCTGCAGGAAGAAGTCTACATGCAACAGCCACCAGGTTTTGCTGTTGAGGGGGAGTGTTCCAAGGTCTGCAGATTACATAAGGCTATCTATGGCCTTAAGCAGAGCCCCAGAGCATGGTTCCAGAAGCTGTCAGACCTCTTTGAGAAACAAGGATACAAACGCTCAAATGCTGATCATTCCTTATTTGTACAGAAAACGGCAAGAGGTATTGTTGTAATCATGGTGTATGTTGACGATATCTTGATTACAGGTGATGATGACCAGGGCATTAAGCAGGCAAAGGAAAGGCTGGGGACCGAGTTTGTCATCAAGGACCTGGGAGTCCTTAGATATTTCCTGGGGCTGGAGTTTGCCAGAAATCCGTATGGATTAGTCATGTCACAGAGGAAGTATGTCACAGATCTACTAAGTGAGACAGGTATGCTAGGGTGTCGGCCTGCTACGACACCAATGGACCCTAGCATGAAGATGTATGATGATGACACAGAGGAGGTTGACAGGAGAAGATACAGAGAACTGGTAGGCAAACTGCTATATGTCACGATCACTAGGCCAGATATATTATTTGCAGTGAGCCGTGTGAGCCAGTTCATGGAGCAGCCACGTCAGGTGCATATGGATGCAATACACATGATACTTAGATATCTCAAATCTTCTCCAGGTAAAGGTATGCTATTCAAGAAAGGAAAGAGGATTTCTGTCTCAGCATGCGCAGATGCAGACTATGCAGGATGTCCTAAGGATAGGAAGTCCACCTCAGGGTATGCTGTCTATGTTGGAGATGCCCTAGTCTCATGGAGGAGCAAGAAGCAAACTGTGGTAGCTAGATCCAGTGCTGAATCCGAATATAGGGCTATGGCCCAGGCTACTACAGAGATGATGTGGGTGAAAGCGGTGCTGACAGATTTATGCTTAAATATACCACTTCCTATGAACTTGGAGTGTGATAATCAGGCTGCTTTGTTCATTGCAAATAATCCTGCATTCCATGAACGGACCAAGCATATTGAAGTGGATTGTCACTTCATACGTGATATGATTCAGAAAGGATTTATTACCACATCTCATGTTACTTCAGAGAACCAGACTGCAGATATATTTACCAAGGCATTATTACGAGGTCCATTTCAGAAGTGTGCTTCCAAGCTGAGCATGATTGACATCTATGCTCCATCTTGAGGGGGAGTGTTGACGCACATTGAGTTATTGTATCTCTTTGCTAATTTTATTTTCTTGTTATTCCCTTTATGTAATTTACCCATAGGCTACTCTCCTATATAAGAGAGCCTAGGGCTATGGAATAAACATCTCATTCACGTTTCCCAATAGGGATCCTCACCACAGAGATAACTAATGATATTCTGAATCAACCTACCACTAAGGCGATGCGGACACTTTGGCATCCACCTATGCTTAAGTAGAGAATGGTGCCAAGATTCTTCAGCTACAACTTGATATCTATAAGGCCAAGCAGAATGATCGTCCTCTGCATGTGTACTACTCCTCACTTTGTGGCATGTTCGAGAAGCTTCATAGCTACATGCCTATTACGGCATCTACGGATCAACAGAAGGCATATAGAAACTCCACGATGGTTGGAGTTTTCATGTCTGGACTTGATAGAGAGTGTGATGCAGTGCGTACACAGCTTCTCACCAGAGCTACCATACCTCCCATGGAGGATGCTCATAGCCATCTCAAATGGATTATCATGCCGATGGCCACTTCTCGTGGCCGAGGAGGGACGACCCAGTCTAAAGGACACACCCCTCATGGCAGAGGCAATGGACGTCAACGTGACCCTTGCACCTACTATCATTGGCTAGGACATGCGGAGGATACATGCTACCAGAAGCATGAAAGCTTTTGATCGCGTGGAAAATAGATTGAGCCGTCAGAGACTCTAGCTCCCCAGGCTGATCCTTGCCGGATGATATTGTCTCTCGTATTCGAGAAATCATGACTTATGTTGCAGACACCACCGCCAAAGCTACCGCATCCGCAGATAGAACTTCTTCGAGCTCCTCATGTATCACTTATACTTTTACTGATAGTAGTGGCGCATATATGACACAGTGGATTATGGACTCTGGTGCTTCCCAATATCTATGTGGAGACAGAGTGCAACTGAGGTCCTACAAGACCATAGCTCTTGGTAGATGGGATGCCATTACTAATTGAGACCACATACCTATTACAAGACAAGAGGGATGTGTATTTGACGACGTCCATGCGCCTTTAAAATGTTTTATATGCTCCTGACTTTCAGATGATTTTACTTTCCATTAGTCAGATTACTAAGGATCTGCATTGTCGTGCCATTTTTGATCCTTTGCCTCCTGTGTTTCAGGACATAGTCACGTGCAGGGTGATTGGATGTGGCCGTGAGCAGCGGGGTTCTACAGACTGGGCCAACTTCCTCATGCTGGTGTTTCTATTATACCTATTGGACTTGTCTTACTATATATGTGGCACCTTCATTTGACCACATTCCTCTACAGAAGCCGTGTCATGTTCTCCCTTAGATTTCCATGAGATCCTCCTTCAAGTGTTAGTCATGCCAGCTTGGGAAGCGTCATCGTTCCTCCTTTCAATCCCGTTAGAATCGGAGCAGTTCTCAGTTATTTAAGATCCTTTATTTAGATATTTGGGGTCCAAGTCGTGTCTCTAATCATTAGGGACACCATTTTTTATTTGGTTGCTGTCGATGATTTTTCTAGATTTTCTCGAATCTTTTTATTGAAGAATAAGTCTAAGGTTAGATATGTTATCATATCTTTTATTAATAAGATAAAGAATATTTTTTTATTCTAATATCAAATATCTTCGTTCTGATAATGCATTAGAGTTCTCCACCTTACAACTTTATTACTTTCTTAGATCTCTTAGCGTTGTTCACCAGACCTCATGTGCTTATACATCCCATCAGAACGGTATTTGTCGAACGCAAACACCATCACTTACTTGATGTGACTAGAACCTTATTGATATAGAGTCATGTTCCTCACGCTTACTGGGATGATGCAATCCTCACTGCATGCTATCTAATGAATCGCATGCCCTCGTCTGTGTTGGGAGAGAAGATTCCTTTCTCGATTTCTTTCTCGAGAAGGATCTTTTTTAGTTTACACCTCATGTGTTCGGTTCTGCTGCATTTGTTCTTGATTTCTCTCCAGGTTGTGACAGGCTCTCTACCAAAGCTGTCAAGTACGTTTTTGTTGGCTACTCTCGTACCCAGAAGGGGCACCGTTGCTTTGATCCACTTATACGAAAATACTTTTTTTTGATTTAAAAGATGGAGAACTCCCGAGGTGGGACTCACCACAACCACTTTTTCATTAAAAAAGTAGAGTACATTAGCTTGAAGCCCAAAAATTGTAAAGAGCGACAAGCGAAAATACTTTATCATTGACGAGGTTACTTTCTTTGAGTTTGTTATGTATTTTTCTCCTACATGTGACAAACTAGCCCCATCAGACTCTGATGTTGAGATCTACATGTCTCCCCCTCCTACTGTCATACCATTACCTCCCTCTACTCCTGCTCTACCACCACCGCCACCACCATCTACTCCTGCTTCTACACCTGCTCTTGTGGCTCCACCCCTGAATCAGTTTTGCCACGTCTGTTTACTCGTAGGTCTCGCTCTGTTCACCCTGCTTACAGGTCTTGCACATCATCCATCATGCCTCAAGTATGTAATGAGCACATTATTTCTGCTGATGCACTGCCAAGCTGTCTGTTAAGCAGGATTCCATACATGATGAGCATGTGCCCTCTCAAGAGGGGAACTTATAGGGTCGGGACATGGTATATGATCTTGATGTGCCGATTGCTCTGCGAAAGTAGAGATGTGCACGTGCTACTTATCCTCTTGCACCCTAGGTTTCCTTGAGCAGACTGTCAGAGAATTTCAAGAGGCTTACCTTGACACTATCAGCCGTGAAGATACCACAAACATATCAAGAGGCTTTTCAGGACAATTAGTAGCGGTTAGCCATGGGGGAGGAGATGGTCGTACTACAATCGGGCGGTACTTGGAGTCTTGTTTTTGCTCCAGTTGGCGCATCTGTTGTGGGGTGCACGTGGGTGTTCATTGTGAAACACCGTGCAAATGACAGTGTGGATTGCTATAAGGCGAGACTTGTGGTATGCGAGTTCACCTAGATATATGGGCCAGACTATCAGGATACTTTTTCTCCAGTTGCCAGATATTTTACTCTTTGTATTCTTCATTCTGTTACTGTAACACGAGATTGGCCCCTTTACCAGCTTGATGTGAAGAATGCCTTCCTTTATGGTGATCTACAGGAGGAGGTCTACATGCAGCAACCACCTGTGTTTGCTGCTGAGGGAGAGTGTTAGAAGGTTTGCAGGCTACAGAAGGCTATTTATGGTCTTAAGCAGAGTCCAAGAGCATGGTTCTAGAAGCTCTAAGACCTGATAGAGCAACATGGGTTTATGCGGTCGACTGCCTATCACTCTTTGTTTTGTGCATAGGATCCAAAGAGGTACTGTTGTCATTCTTGTTTACGTTGATGGCATTGCTGTTACATGGGATGACGAACATGACATTCAGTTGCCAAGGACTTCCTAAGTCAGTAGTTTGTGACCAAGGGCCTTGGTAATTTACGTTACTTTCTTGGATTGGAGTTTGCCATGAACCAACGAGGTCTTGTGATGACCCAGAGGAAGTACGTTAGAGATCTTCTTTCATAGACTGACGCTACTCCTATGGACCCGAGTATGAAGCCCTATGATGATGACACTGAGGAAGTCGACATGAGGTACTGGGAGCTTGTTGGCAAGCTCCTATATGTGACTATTACCAGGCCTGACATATCCTTTGCTATGGGCAAAGTGAGTCGGTTTATGGAGCAACCCATACATGCACATATGGACGCTGTTCATATGATTCTGAGGTATCTGAAGACATCTCCAGGTATGAGACTTTTTTCAACAGAAGTACATCTCTTTGAGTTATATCATATGCAGATGCGGATTATGCCGGGTGTCTTAAGGATAGTAAGTCTACTTCAGGCTTTGCTTTGCTGTGTTCATACGGAATTCTCTAGTTTCATGGAAGTGCAAGAAGCAAACCGTGGTTGCCAGATCTAGTGCGGACGCAAAATACAGGGTCATGGTGCATGCTAGCACAGAGATGATGTGGGTTAGATCTGTTCTTACTAACCTGACTATAGAGGTACCTCTTCCTATGCACCTCCAATATGACAACCATGCTGCTCTTTTCTTTGCAAACAACCCAGCCTTCCATGAGAGGACCAAACACAGAGGTGGACTGCCACTATACTCGTGACATGATACATAAGGGTCTTATCGTCACTACACATATCAGCTCTAGAGACTAGACATCATATGTTCTTACTAAGGTCCTAGCAAGAGGGCCTTATCAGAGATGTTCCAAGCCAAGCCTGGTCGATATCTATGCTCCAACTTAAGGGGGAGTGTTGAGATATTTGTTTATTAAATCATATAAGTATCCATTTATAACTAAACGTAGGTTTAATATTTACCTTATAAATAAAGAATGACAACCATGCTTTATACTTGTATTTGTCATCATAACACTCTCTCAAAGCATCCCATACATCATCACGATTTAGTTATACAGTATTCAACAAAGGAGTATAAGAATACATAATTAGGTATTTAAGGTTAGGAACAAAGCTATTTTAAGGAAAAATACCTCAATATTTAACATCTATAGTTATTACATTTCAACGTGTCAAGTAATCGTACTATCTTATACTAGCATCATTAGGTATATCATAAGTTTATAGCACCCTATTATTTCATATAACACATTTAGAGGTACTGAACATGGCATAGCCGAAGTTTTATTCACATCAAACCAAATTTACTATATTATAATCATCGATTTAAGATTCAACATGAATTCCAATTAATTAAACATCAAGTAAATTAGTAACCTGGTATGCTTCTTTTATTTAACCTTTATATAAAAAGATACAACTAACTTCAATTACTATATCCAAGCTTATCAAGATAACATAATATAAGATTACTAGCTAACTTTTTTTTTTGAAAACTACTAGCTAACTTTTTTACAATTATGTTTTATGGTACGGAAGGAAAAGTTTGTAAAAATTGTCTGACTAGTTGGCCCGATTAGTCCACTCATTGGTGTGACATACTGAATAAATATTAGTTGGTCTCTAGTCGGCCGACTGACTAATCGGTCTAATTAGTCTCTATTAGAGAATTTGGTTGTGTGCCACATGAATTGTAGATGGGTAAATGGATCAATCCAGGATCCATTTACCCCATTCCAGTGTTTAGTCCCACATCAACTAGTGGTGGGACTTGAAGGCTCCGTGGAGGCTATATAAGGACCCCGGACCTCATGTATCCATTGAGAAAGATTAATAGAAGCATCAGCTCTTTGTGGCGTTCTCCCGTGGTTTCATCCCGCTCCTTAGGGAGTAAGGTACCACGTTAAAATTCCGTGTTCTTCCATATTTCTTTATCTTTTATTTTGATACGCTTCCGCATTCCTATTTTGTAATAGTCCCCACCTAATCGGTCGACTTTTTTTTTACAATATTTTTTTTCTGATTTTTTTAAAAATAATAGGAACCTACCTTGCTCTAGGGGCTTGGAAAAGCCAAACTACCTCTGGCCATGGCCATGGGCACCACCTAGAAGGAGTAAAGAAAAAGAAAAGAAAACTTGACATGGCTAACGGATGAAGGGATATGGATCTAGAGGTATATATAGTCAAAATTAAGTAGGTAATTCGTCCGCTAAGTCCACCTTAATTTCTTCTACCAGGAAGTCTTTCACATCTACTTCTTGGTTTCCTTTTTTATTTGGTTTTGCAATACTTCAAGCACTATATACCATTAGTTTTCTTGTTTTGATTTACAACCAAGTCCTCTTAAATATACTTTCAAGAGTTTAAATTCAAACATACCATATATCCTAAATAATTTAATTTGGATCAATTTCACTTTACCTCAACTTCTTAATGTTATTAATTTAGATTAAACTTTAAATTCACCCTACTATCTTGATTTCTTTTAATTTTAAAGGCATAAAATCATGGAATCTCACTCCAAGAGAGATCATGGTAGTCCAAGAGCCATAAGGACTCTGCTCAACTATGTGTATCTCATCCACTTGATAGGGTTGGGATTTGGTTGAAGTGGTAAACAGATCTTAGAACATCTTGGATGTTAAATTGGGCACGGGAGGGGTGGGTGGTGGGGATACTTGAAGCAGTTGATCGAGTTTCATTAAGGAATAAGAAGGTAAGTGTGACGCCCTCGGATCCGGGTATCCGTTTACACAACATTCGCAATATATCATTTACTAAAGATCGCATTTAGCCAACATGAATTTGAGGAAAATTTTTCGTTTTTCATTTGACATTCACATCAATATAATAATGTAACAACCACAGAACTACAACAAGATGTGCCACCAACTTTCATTTCATTGATTTCCATACACACACACAACATGTAACAAACTAAGCTGACAGTATACATGTATCCCTAAAATGTGCAGAAGAGAAAAGAGTATATACCTCATTAACTGAACAAAAACTACAACTGTACCGTCTAGTATATGTGTGTATGCTTGGTATCATCAAATTGCTACTAAATCGCAGGCTTCTTGCCTGCCAAGCATGAAAGGAACAAAAGGACTTCAACAAATGTCGGTACAATCCAGCATATATCAAATAACAGAATTTAATGTGTTCAAAAGTAAGCAAGTAAATAAGTAGTGATAATTTTTAATTTACGACTACTTGCATGGAAAAGGGTTCTCAAGCTACTTTGGAGTTGAAATATGGGTCAGAGGTTCTTTTAATACCTAACATGTGAGTGCAAATCCATTAAGATTGGTCAAGTAGGAGTCTGCATTGATCATAAATGGTGGTGGTGCTTCTATGATTTTTTTTTAATTTTTTTAAAGTATTGGTTAGTCTGACTGTGCTAAAAGAACATCGTTTGCTTCAGGCAACAACCTTGGCAGCTTTTGCTAAAATGACGGTTGATGACTCAAGGAAAATTCTTCCTGCGAAATACTATCCCTCATGGGTTGTTATAACACAGCGCCAGAAGTTGAGTTATTCTTATTTTTGTAAAATTTTGGACGGTCATTACTGCAATATATTTTATGGTCTTATATATTAAGGTAGTGATTTATTTTTCATTATCTTTTTGCAGTTGAATTGGCTAAATGCTGAGCTGACTAAGATATGGCCTTATGTGAATGAGGTAAGTCAATGCTTGGTTTACTTGAAATTGCGTAACTTTTCAGTCAATTATATCAACTTCTTGAGCTTCCACGATAACTTATACTCTGTTCTTATCAATGTTATGAAGTTTTCGGCTATATTTACATATATACTCTGTTCCATTGATGATAGTATTAAATTGACAGGTCCTTTCTGTTTTTTATACTATAGGCAGCATCCGAGCTTATAAGATCATCCGTTGAACCAATTCTTGAACAGTATAAGCCTATTGTCTTGGCTTCTATGAAGTTTTCAAAGTTAACACTTGGCACCATTGCCCCTCAATTTACAGGTTTGAATCCCACAATGGCCATTTCAGTTGATCATATCGGAGAAGATCCTTATTCTATTTAATCATTTTTGTCACTGTACTGTAGCTGCAAATTTTGGGATTAACTCTTTTGATTCAATTTGAGTGTTCATTACCGTTGAGTATGTTACTTGGATATGAATGTTTGCATGCCCTTTAGAGAAATGACTTCAACCCAATTACAGAATGCCAATCTTTCGAGCCTATGATATCAGTTCAGCATAATTTATTATGTTTTCAGATATTTTATCTTTCCAGTTTCAATTGAACACATTTTTCTATTTTTATCCAGGAAATCTGAAGCGAACAATAGTGCAATATCTTTGTAGTTTTAGGGGTTGTGCGCTAGTTCACAGGCCTTTGGTTGCTAATTGTTATTTATTATCTCTGTGGGGTTATAAGAGTATTCTGTAATCTCACAATCTTTCGTTATGATTATTTCTTCTCACTAAATTTGATACTGCTTTTCACCTACTTGACTAGCTTGAAAAGTAACATTCTTTCATGGAGCAGGAATTTGGATTGTTGAGGAGGACAGCAGTGATGGGATCATCATGGAGCTAGAGATGCAGTGGGATGGAAATCCTAATATTGTACTGGATATCCGAACACTGGTTGGTGTGGGACTCCCGATACAGGTGATCCGTGTGTATATATTGTTGGCTGATTTTAAAAGTCAATATTTCTTTTGAGTACAAGTTAAATATTGATTGACCCAGTTTTTAATGTTAATCTGTTTATTTGCATCAGGTATTTTTATATCGAATTGTTTTAGGGTACTTTTGTGTTTTAAAGCTTTAAACAAATATCCATTTTATGTGGTTATGTGTGAAATGGAGTGAGCTTAATTGTTGTTGTAGAAAACGATAGTGCGGAAGTATATCCTAGATAAAGAGATATAAACATGGAAGAACACCATAATTTTATGTAGAACCCTACTCCGTAAGGAGTGGCGCGAAACAACGGGAGAAGGCCTCTCAAGTGCTGGATCTTATGTATTGCTTTCTCTCAACTGTTACAATGGGTATGAGGCTTCTTATATAGTTCCACTAGATTGATTGAGTCCCACTCATAGATGATGTGAGACTAAACCTATGGATGTAGTAATTGGACCTTGGAGGAATCCAATTACCTATCTACGATGACACATACTCTAACAATTGTGTACATGTAATAGGCTTGTAATAATTTTCGGTGATAAATGGCAAAGTTTTTGGGCACAAACCTATATTGTGGAGGACCTTTTTTTCTTTTAAAAAACAAATGTTATTATATAAATGGTAGACAATTTGTCTTATGTGGATCTAAGCGCATGTATATGATCTGTTCGCAGGAGGTGGATCCATGTAGTTGTTCCCATTCAACATGGGAGAAGGTTTAGTTTGTTGTGGTTGGATTTTACGACACTGTGCCATAACCCATAATAACACAAATTTAATATCCCCTTTTCAAAATCAAAATTAAACACTCATCATATGTTCTAGGAATCCGTGCAGTCCTACAATATGTGCAATGTAATAGGAAGAAGGAAAGCGTTGACGAAACCATAAATTTGATATTAACAACCATTATTTTATATGGAGGGAAGGGGGTTAGATAACGAATAAAATCAAAATAAACTGAAATTCTAAGAATCCTAACTTAACTCCAAAAAGACTCATAATTTAAATGACTAACTTATCAAAGGAAATGATATTATGTCGAACTCTAATTGGACGAATTGATGTAAAATAAAACTTGTGTGAGGAAGAAAATAGGGGGTGAGAGAAAGAAGATGCGCTTGTAGTGCAAGATTTTTGGTGGGGAGGTGCATAGAAAGTGCGGGGAGAGAAGAAGAAAGGAGTGGAGAAGAACTCCAAATTTTATATCATTCTAAATCTCATTTGTAACTAGCCCATAAGCCTATAAAGAGAGAATATCATTACATAAAGATCAAAATTAAAATAACAAAATCCTAACAACCCTATCTTAACGTTTAGAAGGATAATTTGAATGACTAACTTATCTATATTATATTTTTAGAGATCTTAATCGATATTTATTTAAATAAAGTAAAACTATGTTGGACTCAAATTGGAAAAATAAATAAAAGAAAGCTGACAAATGTCTTTGAAGAATATACAATCAGGCAATGATCTACAAGTATAGTAATATTATTCTTATACTAAATTATCATTTGTTTAGCCAGAGTCAACGACATTTTCCATAGCGTAAGCACTAAGGTCAACCATATTGTTCACAATTAGACTGGACCAGTGGGCCTGCCCGCCCATCCTGCTTCTGGGCTGGTCTTGGGTCAAGAAACTCAATGAATGGGGTCCACCCGTTAAATGGGTGTGTCATGGACATGTGTTACAAAGCCTAGCTTGGCCCGACTTGGCCCGTAAAAATGACAATGTGTATTAAAAAAAGATTTGAATACATTTAATTTGATATACTTCAATTTTTTTTACATTATCATTACGCATTATATTTAGTAGTTTTTTATTAATCATAAGCCTGACCTGAGCATACGAGTAACCTCTTTTATTTCATCAATATATATATATATATATATATATATATATAATGATGAGAAATTGGGTGTACCCCCATCTCAAGGCCACCTCCTGAATTATATAAATAAAAGCGGTTTAAAAGATTTACAAGAGTCAAGATCCCTAGAGAGTACAAAGAGCATTACAATGTGCAACAATATTGTCTTCGTAGAACCTTTGATTGTTAAAAATTTTGTCGTTCCTCCCCATCCAGATCGCCCACGGGGTTGCGAATGGTTTCCAATAGTCTGTCATGCCATCTCAGCGTGCTCGCCTCTCAGATGTCCAAAACTCAGATAGGCCATCCGTTTGTAGCCAAGTATTGTCGAGTATCTGCCATACTTGGACCTAGCCCGGGCACTTCAAGAAAAGGTGCCCTGAGTCTTCCGCCTCCTCCACACATCGGTCATAACACGTATCTTCAATGCCCAACAACCGACCTCTGCACACTTTGTCCATCAATCGACCTCTCCGAAGACACCAGGGGAAACCTTAATTCTGCTCGGAATGTCTGCACTCCAGACGATTTTAACATCATCCAACAACTCCGGATCTAGGACCTGCTCTTGACTGATGAGCGCATCGTATGCCCTTCTAACTGAGAAAGGACCGTCCGACCATTGGAAGTGGTCCCTGCCCACGGATAGCACGTTAATCTGGGGCAGGACCTCCTGCATCAGCAAAAAATCACCCAACCGTTGGTCCGAGAGAACCGAGAGAAACAAAGGGGCCCAACTACTCGTAGCCACAGTCTGCGCCAGAGCGATGTTCTTCGAGTCCGCCAAGGCGAAGAGCCGAGGGAATCTATCCCCCCGCTGTCGTCCAGTCATCCTTCTAGAAACGGAAAAGGTTACCATCCCCAATCGTCAGGCGCAACCGGTTGAGAATCTACGGGAGTACAACACGGATGCCCGTCCAAAGGGGAGATTCTTGCCGAACCCTGTTCACGACGAGTTGGATCGAGACCCCATAGATTGTTCGAGTTAACCTGACCACCAAAGAGGTCGAGTTGCCCCAAATGGAAATGATCCATTTCAAGATCAGTCGCCTTGTTCATGTTTTGCACATCACGGATGCTCAACCCATCATCTTCTCTTTTCTTCGTCATCTCTTCCTAGCTGACCAGATGTATGCCGCTCTTATGCTGTCTCCCATCTGACCAAAAGAAACTCCTCATGATGGACTCAATTTTCCTTCTCACACCCACCGACAACAACCTCGTAGAGTAGAAAAAACCCGGAATCGCTGCAAGAACATGCTTTAGTAAAACGAGTTTACCTCCTCTGGACATGGTGACCGCCTTCCAATCCGCCAACTTTCGCTCCAGCCTTCTGATGACATCATCCCAGTCCGATGTCTTCAACTTTCCAGACACCAGCGGTAATCCTAAGTAATGAATCGACAGGGTCCCCAGGGGCATTCCGTGAGAGCAGCCACGGTATTCCGTTCAGCCTCCGACGAAACGCAATCACCACATATTTTCTCTTATTGATCTCCAGGCCCGCCAGATGACCGAAGATATGGACCAGCTGTACCGATTAGCCGATTGCTCTTCAGTACCCTCGAGAAAGAGAACAGTGTCGTCCGCATAATGAAGTAAGGGGATGGATATATCCTCCCTACGGTAGCCCTCACACCAGCCCATCTCGACCGCCTCCATGAACAAGATGCCCAGAGCGTCTGAGATTAGAACAAACAACATCAGAGCCAGAGGACATCCCTACCTGACCCTCCTCTGCGGTTGGAAGAACCCCCCTTCTGGCTTGCTATTAACCATCACTGAGAATGAGGAAGTGGTGACACACCTCTTAATCCAGTCAATCTACAACTCCGAGAAACCCCTTCTGTGTAAAGAGACCCAGAGGAACTTCCAATCCACGCTATCGTAGGCCTTTTCATAATCAATCTTCCAGAGTGTTCCCCTTACCTTGGACCTCTTCCAATCCTCACATATCTTAGAAGCCATGACTAGCCCCTCAACCATTTGTCTACCAGAGATGAAGGCGGATTGCCTATCCAACACCACTGAGCCCAAGACGGACCTAAGACGGTTAGAAAGCATCTTTGCAATAATGAGGTAGATGCTGTGACGCCCCTAGGATCCGAGTACTCGGCAAACCAATTCCATGCATACACATTCCACATTCGAATACTTGACATTCGTAACAATAGAGGAAAAATAGCAACATGCAAAGGAATTTAAAATTTTGCTTCTTATAAGACCTGTTAACATTTCATATTCTATTACATTCCATTGCTCATTTCCATGTCCACAAAAAATACACATGTAAGCATAAAATTGGCGTCCACAATTATACATTGCATGCCATGTCTCTCAACAAAATACTACAAGTGAAGAAGGATGGTAAAACTACTACCAACAACTGTACTGCAAAAAGTGTCGTGAGGCTGCACAAAAGGATGGTGCCTCCAACTAGTCACTGCTGCGAACCTGCGGATCCACACGTAGGTATGTTATGAGCAAAGTTCCCCAAAACGATTTAAACAAAACTACGCAAAAACAAGCAGGATATAATTTAAATGTGTGCAAAAGAACAACGGTGTAACTGTTCTCACAAAGAATTATATTTATATTTTTATTTTTCTATCGTTGATCTGGATATGGATATGAGTAACCAAGCTTCGTGGATAGTCTGTGGTCTTGGTCTGGATGAGACCTTACACTATGACTCTAAGGGAAAACACCTTAGGGTTGGGGTGCCTCCGTAGGCATGCGGTGGGGTACAATGCATCCTAACTAAGTTCCCAACACGTCCACTTAGCTCCACTTCGCAATTGTGCTTCCGATTCACAAATTAGATTCCAACCCGCGAATCTTCGCGACTAGACCAATCCTCCTTATGCACATGAGATTCACATTCCATTCCCAACTTCATTAACCACATTTCCCGGAACTCCCCTCTTAGCGCTCCCATCACCAACTTCATTAAGCACATTTTCCCGGAACTCCCCTCTTAGCGCTCTCATCACCAACTTCATTAACCACATTTTCCCGGAACTCCCCTCTTAGTGCTCCCACTCGGAATACCGGCCAATGTGGCCTACATTGTCCCGTACACGAGTGTTAACTCTAAGTGACAAGCGAAACACTAGCCGACCAACCACGACTACTTGGCCTGCGCTCGAGCACCGGGCTAAAGCACGTAAGTGCCGAGGCCAACACCGTCAGATTAGCACCTCGATGTGCCGAGCAACATGTCCCCCAACCATCACAGCTACAATAACAGTTGGGATCGCGGTCATCTAGGCTTCTACCCGGGGCCCCCAAGGGTGCATGCCCCTCCCTTGGCGGCGGCTACTCCACTACCCACCTATCATAAGCTTAAGAATGGATTCCCTTTGAGGTTCTTGGAAATGTTTGCATACATTATCACCGACAAATCTAAATTGACAAAAAGCACGTTCAAGAGATTATAAAAGCACGATCTTCCGGGCACTGCCCCTTTTTTTTGGTTTGGCCTGGCTTTTGGTCTATTTTTTTTAAGGAACACTTGGATTCTCATCCCTTCAAATATAGTGTAATCATCCACATGTAGGCTCAAAATACCACGACTTAGAACACAGAGCTCAAAGTTCCTATACCAATATACATTCCACCTAAACATCCAGATTCAGAAACCCATAAAAATTTTCAATCTGTTTTTTTCCATTTGATGAGCATTTGCAATGCTCTCAAAGGGTGAGGTTGCAGCAGCATTACTTTGAGCAGGATCCACATACTCAATGCTCCTCTTGGACCTAGTGCTTCTACTCCGTAGCCTTCCACGAAATGTAGAGACCAATCCATTATCTCCATATGCTATTGAACTCAAAATACCAACTACTACAGATCTATTTATCACTTTCCAATATAAAGGTGACCGGATAAGTCACTTAAAAGGGCCTAAATCACATACATCTTCATATTCCAGTCTCCAACTATGAGCAGATACAGTATATTTTTGTTCTATTTTTGTGGTCTTATACGTTCCTGCCTTCAACATCTCATTGAACACAACATGCAGAAGATATAACTTCATGGTTTAAATGTCAAACTCCTTGCAACTGTAGTATAAGCACAGTCCAAGTAGCCATAAAATGCTCGTAGGTATGATGCCTTATGCAGAGGCTATGAAAGAACATCCCAAAGCATATGAAGTAGTTAATTTTTTTTCCGAACAAAAGAAATGAAGGAAAGTAGCAAACCAATGAGTACGGTTTGTTTTCTCCACCAAAACTTAAGGGAAAGTTAGAGGCAACCAAAGTAATCCATGTTTGCTATCAGATTTAGAGAAGAATTTCAACCCTATAAGGACCCCATGCAACAACCTAATCCGACAGTACATTCACTTACATATGTACTCAGCTATATCCTTAGTAGAAAAATCTATAGAGATGGACAGTTCTACCAGGATATGCATCGATCGAACTAATATGCATTCTTCAATGAATACAAGACTAAAGCACCCAATCCAATGTCTATTTTAAATGTCTCAATATAGATTAAGTTTCAGCAGTCATGTTCTATGGATCTAAAGATGTAAGAATATAGGATGAAAGTCGCGTGGAATCCGCAGCAATGAGGAAGGGGGATATCGTACCTAAAGAAAACTCGAACCTCGATTTCTCCGTCGGTGAAGAATGTCGCTTCGTTCGCGACGGAAACCGCACATGGGGGTGAGCCGGACCTTCTCGACACGATCTGGACTTCGGATCGTCGATCCGTAACACTTCTGTGAGCTCCAGTGAGGGGAAAAAGGGGGAGGAAGAGGGCTGATTGAAGAGGAGGAGTGTTTGGTCGTTTTGGACGAGAGGGGGGTTGGGGTTTAAGGGCAAAACTCGGATTTGGATCCGGGTTCGGATCCGAATAGGACCTGTACCCCTCATCGCTAAAATAGCCGTAACTCGGGCTCCCGGAATCGGATTTTAACGTTCTTGGACTCGTTGGAAAGCTATCGACGAGTCCTACGCAATGGACTACTCAAATAAAATTTTTGAATACTGGAATAAAAGCAGATTTGCAATTTAGCCCAGATCCGGCTGGATTTTGTATTTTAATCCCTGTTTGGGTTTCGGGAGGTTTCACATCATAAAAATCTCAAAGGAAGTCTCGTCCCCGAGACTTAGGATGACTCTAGTCGATTTCAACGCCCGAACCCCACTGTGTCCAAGCCTCACCGAGAAATGAGCCCATAAAAATCTCAAAGAGAGCAAAACCCATAAAAATCACAAAAGAACTCGAGTACGGCTTCAGTTTCGTACCTGTGAACAATTGAGGGTATTTCTCCCTCATGTCCGCCTCAGGTTCCCACGTCGCTTCCTCGACGTCTTGACTTCGCCACATGACCTTGATCAAAGGGATCTCCTTCCGCCTCAACTTCTTGATCGCGTGGTCCAAAATCTGCACTGGCTCTTCTGGGAAGGATAGGCTTGGCTCCACCGTCAAGTCCGCGTAGCTGATCACGTGTCGAGGATCTCGGATGTACTTTCTGAGATTCGACACGTGGAATACGTCATGGATGCCCTCGAGGTGTGGGGGAAGGGCTACCCTGTAGGCTACTTTCCCCACACAGGCCAAAATCTCGAATGGCCCCACAAAACGCAGTGCTAGCTTGCCTTTTGCACCGAAACGTTGTACGCCCCTCATTGGGGACACGCGTAAGAACACGAAGTCTCCGACCTGTAATTATGAGAAACAATTAGTCACACGGGATTGGCTAAGAACTGTACCCACTAGGGAGCGAATTTAGGATAACATACCTGAAACTCAAGGTCCCTACATCGATGGTCGTCGTAACTCTTCTGACGGCTCTGCGCAGTCAGTAACTTCCTTCTAACAGTATCCACCACCTTAGAGGTCTCCTCAATGATTTGTGGGGTGAACATGGCGTTGTCACCCACCTGCTGCCAACATAAAGGAGTGGTGCACCGCCTCCCGTACAATGTCTCAAAAGGTGCCATGCCTATACTGGCATGGTAGCTATTGTTATATGTGAACTCAACTAGTGGGAGGTGATCCTTCCAAGATCCCTTCCACTCAATCGCACAAGCTCGTAGTAGATCCTCCAAGGTCTGAATGGTCCTCTCAGACTGCCAATCTGTTTGTGGATGGTAGGCTGAACTCATATGTAGCTCTGTCTTCAAGGCTCTCATGAACTCTCCCCAGTAGTGTGATGTGAAACGAGAATCTCCGTCTGACACTACTTCCTTGGGTATCCCATGCAACCGAATGACGTGCTGAATATATAACTTGGCTAGCTGTACTGGTGTATATGTCATGTTGACCGGGATGAAATGGGCTGACTTGGTCAACCGGTCAATGATGACCCATATCACATCATCCCTCCAGGGGTGCGCGGTAATGATGTGACAAAATCCATGGAGATGCCCTCCCATTTTTACACCGGGATGGGAAGAGACTGCAGTAAACCAGGAGGTCTTTGGTGTTCTACCTTCACATCTGGCAGGTAAGACATCTGCTAACATGTTCGGCTATTTCCTTCTTCATGCCTTCCCACCAAAAGTGTTGGCAGAGGTCCCTGTACATCTTGGTGCCACCTGGATGTATGGAAAGTCTTGATCTATGCGCCTCATCCAGGATCTCTCTCCTTAACTCCTTATCATCTGGGACACACACGGTCCCCCTTCCATACGATGGATTCACGAACTCGAAATCCGTCGAATTCCTCCTTCAAGCATCTATGGTACAAGTCTTGGATCCTTTGATCTGTCTGTTGCCCTTTAACGATCCGGTCCCACAAGCTGCTATACTTGGCTGGCACTGTCACTGCATCGGATGTGCCCTCAAATGGATGCCACTCACTAAGTGTAGTGAGCACATCCCAAATCTGCAACCAGGCTGCCGAACCCTCAGTGTATGGTCGCCTACTCAAGGCGTCTGCTACCACATTCCCCTTACCAGGATGATAAGAGATGGTACAATCATAATCTTTTAGCAGTTCCATCCACCGCCTTTGCCTCATATTCAGTTCCTTCTGATAAAAAATGTATTTGAGGCCCTTGTGATCTTTGAAAATTTCAAATGTCACCCCATACAAATAGTGATGCCATGTCTTTAATGCAAAGACTACGGTCGCCAACTCCAAGTCGTGAGTGGGGTAGTTGCGTTCATGGTTCTTCAACTGTCGTGACGCGTATGTTACAACCTGTCCACGCTACATCAACACTGCACCCAAGCCCTCCTTGGAAGCATCCGTATACACGGTGAAATCTAAGGTACCAGAAGGAGAAGTGAGGATGGGCGTAGAAGTCAATCGCTCTTTCAGCGTTCGAAAGCTCAACTCGCATTTGTCACTCCATACAAATGACACATCCTTTTGCGTCAACCGGGTGAGGGGTAGAGCCAACTGGGAGAACCCTCTAACAAACCTCCTGTAGTAGTCGGCGAGGCCAAGGAAGCTGCGAATCTCTGTAATCGTCTTGGGCCGTTCCCAAGATACCACTGCCTCTATCTTGGCGGGGTCAACTGACACCCCCGCTTCAGAAACCATGTGGCCAAGAAAAGCCACCTCAGAAAGCCAAAACTCGCACTTGTTGTATTTGGCATACAACTGGTGCTCTCGGAGCGTCTCTAGTAAACGAAGATGAGACTCATGCTCATATTCATCACGAGAGTAGACGAGAACATCGTCAATGAACACGATCACAAATCTGTCCAAATGCGGACGGAAAACCCGGTTCACCAAATCCATGAATGCGGCAGGTGCATTCGTGGGTCCAAATGGCATCACCAAGAACTCGTAGTGGCCATATCTGGTGGGGAATGCATACTTCATTACATCAGCTTCCTTGATCCTCAATTGATGATATCCCGATCGCATGTCAATCTTAGAGAATACTGCTGCTCCCTGCAACTGGTCAAATAGATCATCTATCTTGGGAAGTAGGTAACGGTTCTTGACCGTCCTCTTATTCAACTGCTTATAGTCTATGCATAGCCTTAGGGATCTGTCCTTCTTCCTCACGAAGAGGACTGGGGCTCCCCATGGTGACGTACTGGGGCAGATGAATCCCTTCTCTAACAGCTCCTGCAACTGTACCTTGAGCTCCTTGAGCTCAGCTGGTGCCAACCTGTATGGAGGGATAGAAATCGGCTATGTATCTGGCAATAGCATGATTTCAAACTCTATCTCTCGTACTGGCGGTAATCCAGGCAGTTCATCTGGAAATAAATCAGGGAACTCACGCACAACTCTGACATCCTCTATCATTTAATATTGTATCGCTGAGTCTACCATGTAGGCAAGGTAGCCTACGCAACCTTGGGCAAGAAACTGTTGTGCCCTCAAAGCGGAGATGCACTCAATCCCGTCCTCAGATGTGCATCCATCGAACTGAAATGATGGCACTCTAGGTAAGTGGAAGACCACCGTCTTTCCATAACAGTCCAAGCACGCATGGTGCCTCTCTAACCAGTTCATGCCCAAGATGATGTCAAAATCCTCTAACTGTATCAACAACAAGAATGCAAGCATCTCATGTTCGCCTATCTGCACACACACATCCTCCACTGCCTGGCGGATAATGAAGAATTGGCCCCCTGGACCCTTGATGTAGTACAGGAAAGCCACCTCCATCACTGACTTGCCCAACGTGGGCACCATATGATGTGCAAGAAAGGAATGTGTAGCCCCTGAATCAAACAATGCATGTAAAGACGTCCCATGAGCTGAAATCATACCTTTGACGACCGATCCAGAAGCGTGGGCCTGCTCTTGTGTTACTGCATTTAGCTGTCCTCGCCGTGGTGCACTAGATCCCACAGCACTGACTGTCTGCTGTGGGGCTCACTGGAAGTCACGTCCTCCTCGACGGGATCCTGATCTCTGAAACTCGCTGGAAGATCCAGTTGGTCTTCCACTTTGTTGCTGCTGCGCGCCTGAGCTGCTAGTACGCAAAGGGCATTGGGCCTTGAAGTGGCCCGGCTGTCTACAAAAGTAGCAAGTACGATTGTCTGCCTTTGACAAGCTCTCACCAAAAGCGGAACTGCCTCCCCCAAGTCCACAGCTCTGTGTCTGCATGGGGGGCGAGAAGAAACTGAACTACGTCCTGCCAAGGCCTGTCCCAAGGTAGGCGATGGTGCGAACCTGCTAATGGAGGGTGTCGTACCGAAGAACTGTGGTACCTCGGGTGTACATATCATCCTCAGAACCTTGGACATCTCTGACATCCAAAGCTCTGCATCGTCAGGGGTGGCCGTACCGAAGAACTGTGGTACCGCCACCCGTTGGTACGCTGCGTAAGTGCTCTGATGCTTCTGCAAGGCATCTGTATCCTCTGGATGCTCAGGATCCATAGAGAACGACAAGTCGACGCTCTCCTCCCCATCGTGAGAGGGACGGTAGGAGGAGTCCTGCTGCTGGAGTCGCTGCTCAAGTGCCTCTTGGCGCCGCTGGATCCCATGCACCGCCTGTACAAGGAGAGTCAACTGCTGCGCCACATCCTGGTCTACGCGCGGCGGCATGGTTCTGCATAAAGAACCAAGGCATTAGTACTTACTTTTCTTGAGAGAGACATTATGAGAGACATGTGGACATGGTTGTAATTGTGTTATTCTCCTATTGATTCATGTTGGGTCAGAAGACTTCAACTATCCAATATTCGAATACAAATAAGGAATAATATACATGGAAGGGAATGGAGTACCACGGCTCTGATACCAAGCTGTGACACCCTTAGGATCCGAGTACTCGGCAAACCAATTCCATGCATACACATTCCACATTCGAATACTTGACATTCGTAACAATAGAAGAAAAATAGCAACATGCAAAGGAATTTAAAATTTTGCTTCTTATAAAACCTGTTCACATTCCATATTCCATTACATTCCATTCTCATTTCCATGTCCACAAAAAATACACATGTAAGCATAAAATTGGCGTCCACAATTATACATTGCATGCCATGTCTCTCAACAAAATACTACAAGTGAAGAAGGATGGTAAAACTACTACCAACAACTGTACTGCAAAAAGTGTCGTGAGGCTGCACAAAAGGATGGTGCCTCCAACTAGTCACTGCTGCGAACCTGCGGATCCACACGTAGGTACGTTATGAGCAAAGTTGCCCAATACGATTTAAACAAAACTACGCAAAAACAAGCAGGATATAATTTAAATGTGTGCAAAAGAACAACGGTGTAACTGGTCTCACAAAGAATTATATTTATATTTTTATTTTTCTATTGTTGATCTGGATATGAGTAACCAAGCTTCGTGGATAGTCTGTGGTCTTGGTCTGGATGAGACCTCACACGGGAAAACACCTTAGGGTTGGGGTGCCTCCGTAGGCATGCGGTGGGGTACAATGCATCCTAACTAAGTTCCCAACACGTCCACTTAGCTCCACTTCGCAATTGTGCTTCCGATTCACAAATTAGATTCCAACCCGCGAATCTTCGCGACTAGACCAATCCTCCTTATGCACAGGAGATTCACATTCCATTCCCAACTTCATTAACCACATTTCCCGGAACTCCCCTCTTAGCGCTCCCATCACCAACTTCATTAACCACATTTTCCCGGAACTCCCCTCTTAGCGCTCCAATCACCAACTTCATTAACCACATTTTCCCGGAACTCCCCTCTTAGTGCTCCCACTCGGAATACCGGCCAATGTGGCCTACATTGTCCTGTACACGAGTGTTAACTCTAAATGACAAGCGAAACACTACCGACCAACCACGACTACTTGGCCCGCGCTCGAGCACCGGGCTAAAGCACGTAAGTGCCGAGGCCAACACCGTCATATTAGCACCTCGGTGTGCCAAGCAACATGTCCCCCAACCATCGCAGCTGCAATAGCATGTAGGATCGCGGTCATCTAGGCTTCTACCCGAAGCCCCAAGGGTGCATGCCCCTCCCTTGGCGGCTACTCCACTACCCACCTATCATAAGCTTAAGAATGGATTCCCTTTGAGGTTCTTGGAAATGTTTGCATACATTATCACCGACAAATCTAAATTGACAAAAAGCACGTTCAAGAGATTATAAAAGCACGATCTTCTGGGCACTGCCCCTTTTTTTGGTTTGGCCTGGCTTTTGGTCTATTTTTTTTAAGGAACACTTGGATTCTCATCCCTTCAAATATAGTGTAATCATCCACATGTAGGCAGGGAGTAACCACGACTTAGAACACAGAGCTCAAAGTTCCTATACCAATATACATTCCACCTAAACATCCAGATTCAGAAACCCATAAGAATTTTCAATCTGTTTTTTTCCATTTGATGAGCATTTGCAATGCTCTCAAAGGGTGAGGTTGCAGCAGCATTACTTTGAGCAGGATCCACATACTCAATGCTCCTCTTGGACCTAGTGCTTCTACTCCTTAGCCTTCCACGAAATGTAGAGACCAATCCATTATCTCCATATGCTATTGAACTCAAAATACTAACTACTACAGATCTATTTATCACTTTCCAATATAAAGGTGACCGGATAAGTCACTTAAAAGGGCCTAAATCACATACATCTTCATATTCCAGTCTTCAACTATGAGCAGATACAGTATATTTTTGTTCTATTTTTGTGTTCTTATACGTTCCTGCCTTCAACATCTCATTGAACACAACATGCAGAAGATATAACTTCATGGTTTAAATGTCATAATCCTTGCAACTGTAGTATAAGCACAGTCCAAGTAGCCATAAAATGCTCGTAGGTATGATGCCTTATGCAGAGGCTATGAATGAACATCCCAAAGCATATGAAGTAGTTAATTTTTTTTCCGAACAAAAGAAATGAAGGAAAGTAGCAAACCAATGAGTACGGTTTGATTTCTCCACCAAAACTTAAGGGAGAGTTAGAGGCAACCAGAGTAATCCATGTTTGCTATCAGATTTAGAGAAGAATTTCAACCCTATAAGGACCTCATGCAACAACCTAATCCGACAGTATATTCAGTTACATATGTACTCAGCTATATCCTAAGTAGAAAAATCTATAGAGATCGACAGTTCTACCAGGATATGCATCGATCGAACTAATATGCATTCTTCAATGAATACAAGACTAAAGCACCCAATCCAATGTCTATTTTAAATGTCTCAATATAGATTAAGTTTCAGCAGTCATGTTCTATGGATCTAAAGATGTAAGAATATAGGATGAAAGTCGTGTGGAATCCGCAGCAAGGAGGAAGGGGGATATCGTACCTAAAGAAAACTCGAACCTCGATTTCTCCGTCGGTGAAGAACGTCGCTTCGTTCGCGACGGAAACCGCACATGGGGGTGAGCCGGACCTTCTCGACACGATCTGGACTTCGGATCGTCGATCCGTGACGCTCCTGTGAGCTCCGGTGAGGGGAAAAAGGGGGAAGTCCCTCCCTACAACTCATGAATTAAGAATTCTCACAATGACAAGGTCTACTCGACATGGAATAGGCATGAATGAAACCTTTGAAAAAAAGAATCTTTCAAAAAATTTTCAACTAAACTAATATTATCAACTAATTTAATTAATAAGAAAGACCATGGCTGATCGAAGAGGAGGAGGGTTTGGGCGTTTTGGACGAGAGGGGGGTTGGGGTTTAAGAGCAACACTCGGATTCGGATCCGGGTTCGGATCCGAATAGGACCTGGACCCCTCATTGCTAAAATAGCCGTAACTCGGGCTCCCGGAATCGGATTTTAACATTCTTGGACTCGTTGGAAAGCTATCGACGAGCACTACGTAATGGACTACTCAAATAGATTTTTTGAATACTGGAATAAAAGCAGATTTGCAATTTAGCCCAGATCCGACTGGATTTTGCATTTTAATCCCTGTTCGGGTTTCGGGGGGTTTCACAGATGCTGCTAGAGAGAGCGATGGGCCTGAAATCATCAACACAGGTGGGTGTATCATTCTTCGGCAGCAGGAAAATCATATCACGATTGACCTTCTCGAAGCCTCTGTTTCTCATTCTGAATTCATTGAGCACCTCCATGATATCCAACTTCAGTAGATCCCAGAATTCACGGTAAAAAAGAACGGAGAACCCATCCGAGCCCGGTGCCCCATCTTCACTTAAAGACCAAACCACATCTTTGAGCTCCTCTACCGTGAAAAGAGTAAGCAAGGAATCCGCCTGCTTAGCCGAAAGTGACTTCGCCCCTCTACCTAACCACCCCCAACCGCTCCTCCTCCTCCTACGTGAGACCGCAGTGAAGTGATCCCTCAACGCTTTCCCCAGCCCCGACACCCGAGTCCCTCCCACCTCTAACTCCTGCAAGAAGTTCCGTCACCTTCTCCTCGAGGCAATGGTATGGAAAAAACGTGTGTTAGCGTCGCCTTCTCTAAGCCATCGCTGCCGGAAGCGCATGCGCCTCTCCACCTCCGCCTTTTTATATTCAAGGAGAAAATCCACTAAACAGGTATCCCTTTTTGCTCTCTCTTCTTGAGTGAGACTCCTGTCATCCTCAACCGAGTCCAAGCGGGAAACGATCGCCTGAACCTCAGTTCTCCTAGCTCTTCTCCTCGCCCTGACCTCCCTCCTGAAGGACGTGGGAAAAGTTCGCAGGTAACGCAACTTCGCCGCAAATATAGTCACCGCAGAGCCCTCCGCCTGCTCCGCACTCCAATTCTCAGCAACTAGATCCCTAAAACCGTCCTCGAGGAGCCAACTTTTCTCGAATGTGAAATAGAATCTGCCCTTCCCCCCTCCTCAGATGACCAGAGGATTGGAGTGTGATCCGAATGCTCCCGCGGGAGGGCCCAAGCACTGCTCTGCCACATCTGACGTCTTTGTGCCCTCGAACATGGGTACATTGGCCTGCTGGTAGGAAGTGAAAACCGACTGATGCATGTGAATGACAGAGTACTCGTGTGCATCCTCATCTGCAAAGTTAACAAGGTCCTGCTCTCTGTCAAAGTCTCCATCATCTTCTCCATGTGCTGGCATCTCCTCGTGTGGATCATCAAAATGAGGCTATTGTACCTCAACTTACTGAGGTTGGTCCTGTCTGGTCCCACCTTGGGATGGATGGTAGGTGACATCTGACAGCTCCTCAAATCTCATCTTTATGTCAGTCTGTCGGTCTGCGATTTCAGTCTGCTGTGCCAGAATCTGGTCCTGCTGACCTTGCATGGCAGTCTGCTGTTGTTGGAGGTCGGTGAGAGCGGTTATAATGCGCTCCAAATGGTCAGTCATATCTTGTGCAGCTCTAGACGTCATGGCTCTGTATGAGAACCATTATTAGTCATAAAATTTGTTGTTCGCAGATAATATGATATATGCCTTTTCTCTTCTTGAGATATAATATGAAAATTAAAGAAATTGGTGACATCTGTGGTTATTGAAATTGATTGTCATATTTCCCTTCTCTGACTCCCGACAAGTCAGAAGACCGTCGCTATCCGGGAACTTATTGCGATCGGAATTGTAATACTGTGAATGCGTGTAGCAGGGTACCACGGCTCCTATACCAAACTGTGAGGCCCTTGGATCTGGGCACCCGTTTATGCTTCATTCACACTATTACATTCACAAATGATCGCATTAAGTTATTTAAAATGAGAGATTTTTTTATTTGCTATTTGTATATGATATTCAAATCAATATAACAACCATAAAACCAACAACGACAAGTGCCACTAACGTTGCATTTCATCAATTTCCACATTTTTATACAACATGTACAAAAGAGACTGACAGTTATATATATATATCCTAAAATATATAAAGAAAACCATTTACATTATGAACTGAACAAAAACTAACAAAAATAACCGTACCGTCTGGTATATTCCTGTGTACCAGGAATCATAAACCAGTTATTGAGATGTACGCTGCTTGCCTGCCACACATGAAAGGTAGAAAAGGCGTCAACGAGCGTTGGTACTTCCCTAAATCTTATTAAAATAAGCAGACATTTAAAGTGATTGCAAAAGAAACAAGTAGTAAGGCATGATCATTTTAAAAACTCACAACTACTTGAAAATTTATAGCTACTTGCTAAAAAAGAGATTTTGAAGCTACTTTGAGGAAATGTGCCAAATTTTACCCACTACATTTTTATATGTCATATTCTGTTATAGTAATTAATGACTCATAAGTATAACTTCTCCATTTACCCCTTAGCCTTTCTTATATATAATTTATATATTAATTTATGACCTATATATAGATATTGTTTTCTTGTTATTGAAATCAGGTTATGGACCTTGATAAGAGGTTGGTGAGGTGATACTTTATTTAACTCTTAGTTTATTGGTGATGGAAGAATAGTATTTGAATCTGATTCTCAATTCTATTTATCTTTTTAAGTCTAGTGGATAGTCCGTGATCTTTGTCTATGTATGACCTCACACTATGACTTTAAGACGTGAATAATGCCTTAAGGTTGGGGTGCCTCCGTGGGCATGCGATGTTGTGTAATGCATCATAAATAAGTTCCTAACACGTCCACTAACTTAATTATGAACAACTCTAGTCAACATAACTTATAATTGACTTCATTTCTTAGATAAGATCCGTTATGCTTCATTCTGAGTTCAACTGTAACTTCTCCAAATGCAACTGTAACGGACTCAGATGTAAACATAATGATTCGGATGTAGCATCACCAAGCCTATTGACAGAAAAGTAACCAAAAATCAAGCGGTGAGATAGTCTCCTATGGAGACTCTTCCGTCTCGCCCTCTAATTGGAAGTGCGGTCCAATAGAAGGAAAGGTCTACTCCAAAACTACGCCCCAGAGACGGGTGAGAGAGGCTCTTCAGAAAAGTCACTCTAGAAACCAGCCCGACTAGTACGGGCTAACGAGCTCGTACGAAAACTAAAAAACCGAGGATCCCCCTCATGAGTATCCTAAAAGAGGGTCAACGAAACTGGAAAAAAGTCGGGATCCCAACGAAGCGTAAAAACACTGCGAGCTCATGTAAAAACCGTGAAAAGAGATTGGGATCCTAGAAACGTGCACTTGGCGGCCGCCGCCCTAACTGGACTTCCTCTCTCTCCCAGTTGAGAGTCACCACGCTCTCGCATGATCAGGTGTAAGAGTTACTCTGATCGACACTATTATTTATTGATCACCACTGATTCAACATTGCCTTTTCTTCCTTGACTACTCATTTCATTCTCGATTTCTTCCTCATTTCTTCTGTAGTTAACCGTGCAGATCTAGATCTCTTACTCAATGATTTTATTGATATCACTTTATGATAATTGACCAACTATCTTTATATATATAATTGGTAGATCGAAATAATGAATTACTTATCAGTGTAATGATCTAAACAATCATTTGATGGCTTCCTAATGGAATTGTATTAATATTCTTAATATTTTTGTAAAATTTTCCCAGTGCCATTATTGATTCTCAGCAAACTAATTATCTGAATCAATGTTAATTTTGTAAGAATAAAGGTGTATGTTTCTGTCTTCTATTGGATGTTCGATTTTTAACCAATGTAATATAGATCCTGACTTTCACACGGATTCTCATTTACATAAAAGCTTTTTACCCTCAATGATAACCTGTAAATCCGAGCATTTTTTTACAGTAGAAAATTTATCCAATTTGGCAAAATTCTTTAAAGGTCAAATAACCAACAAATCTTGCTACCCTTAAATTAGTCAAACTGTATTGTAGGATATTAATGTACCAACTAGCCACCTTTGCATGTGTTCATTTTATAGCAGAACTGAATAATTGAAAGATCACATGTGATTTGTAGATTGAGTAACGCGCTCAGAAATCCTTTCCATACAGTATGATGAAACTATATAGTCTCAACCAAAGATGGCATTTAATAATTTTGAATGAACTCAAGTCTAAGTTGACAATTAGGAATATAATTCTCCATCTATCTTCCATATCATTTCACTGTTATACGAGCATTGGATAAATATCTGAGATACAGAAATGCTCAACTTAAACGTCTCCGATTATTAGACAACTTACCGGGTATATATCCCTTTATTCTTTTGATTCAGTAAGATTAATATAGACCTACTAAGATTCAGGTTATAGTTTCTCATGGGCCGAACAAATATATATATATATATAGGAGTGATCCTATGAGAGCAAAAAGTTGTGAGAGCATGAGAGGAATGATTCTGGACCACAAGATTCTGTTTTCTCTCTCCTGGTCTTCTCTCTCCTGGGTGAATCATGTGGTCCAGAATCATCCCTCTCATGCTCTCACATTTTTTTGCTCTCATAGGATCACTCCTCTATATATATATATGAGGAAAATGGGGCTGCCCCCTAGGGGGAGCTAACTTAGCTCCCCCCGCCCTATTTTCTTCAATTTTTTTATTTTTTTTGAAATTTTTTTCCGTGAATATTCATCACTATATCTCTATATTATGTCATAAAAATTTCGTGTGAAACAGAGACTCCTACGGCCTCCATCCAGACAGTCATTTTTTTAACGGTAACAGGATTTTTTAAATCGACCCTGTTTGGATGGAGGTTGTAGGAGCCTCTGTTTCGCATGAAATTTGAATGACATAATATAGGGATTTAATAATGAATTTACACAGTTTTAGATTTCAAAAAAAAATAAAAAAATTTTGTGAAAAAGGGGCGGGGGAGCTAAGTTAGCTCCCCCTAGGGGCATACACATTTTCCCTATATATATGTATATATGTATATACATAGATATAACAAGTTTCAAGAAATAAAAAAATCACTTCATTCATATGTCCTTACGCACCACAGCAACTATATCCTGTCCATACACCATCCTAGTTGAACTTTCTTTTGAATTTAATCAGTTATTGAAAGATGAGAACATGCCAAGTTAGGATCTAAAGCCCTGACACTACATATATGAACTTATCAGTACGTTATCTAGTAAACAATTAATCATTATATTTATTTATTTTTATTCCCAACATTTCTATAAGCCCGGATGTATGGATTTTTATATTGACCTCCTTTAGTTAAACACAAACATATCTTTATCAAGAGGGAAATGAGTTATCTTAAAAAGAATCATGGAGGGCAGAAATGAAGGTTTGATTTGCACATGTATGGCAACAAGTGAGAGGTCAGGGATTGTACTTTTAAATCTTCAAATTTGAAGATGAACCCAACATGCAGGAGGACTTGATTGGAGGTTCCAGGGCTGCAGTTGCTTGCAGATTTCTGAAGAAAAGCATCAGATCTAGGGTTTTTAGGAAGAGAATTGAGAAAAGGAGGGATGAGGGGCCTTACATTGGAGAAGAATGTGAGGAATGGAATGGAGGGGAAAAAAAAGAAGACCCCTTTTACGTTGGAATGGCTTTAATAGGAGAAGGAGGGGAAGGTTCAGGTTCCTTCCTGGAACCTTCCTCTTGAATATATTTCTTCTTTTTTCCCCTATATCAATAGTGACATCATCTTGACCTCATTTGTGATATCAGCATGCTGATTCTGCATTTGCGCCTCGAATGTCGGATTTCGACGTGCAATATCTTGATTTGATCGTCTCTAAATGACAATCAATGAGTATAATATTGATATACTTTTGATCGGGTTTGAATCCTCGAACTTTCGAGATACGATTTTGGGTCGGGATTAAATTTTGTGAAATTAAAATACCAAACGATCTCCGATTGACGAACTGTCGATTCCGTTGGTCTTATTTCGTCAAATCGAAGGACTGAGGTAACTGCCTGACTATTATATTCGAATTGTCAGGAGAGAGTGGAAATCCTGTGGCGCGACTGATCCAGCGGGGAGTTGAAGCAGCTTTCACCGGTGACCCTAGGGCTCATTTCATCTTTCTTTCCATTTCTTTGTGGTGTGGAAAATGGAGTACTCATTCTGGAAATGTCTCATAATAGTCTGCATTGGAATATTCCATTCTTGTCGGGGAAGAGGGTAGAGAGCATAGATGGAAAAGACTAATCGATTACGGAAACACATTTGATTCATGTAAACTACTCTTCGACGCCCTACTTCGCATACTCCCACCTTTCGATTCCGAAAAGAAATGCGAGGAGAAGCCCACCCTCGCCTTAATCTACTTGTCCTCAACTTCATTGACCCCCCGTCAGTCGACTGTCCACCAATTTGATATAGTTTCGGGGCCCTCATGAATTGGCATCTCTGACCAGACTCAGCAACTAGAGTGAGTCGCCGGGCTTCGACGACCGGGGGAAGGATTTTTCTTGATATTTCATCTTGATATTTCAGAAAGTAGGAGACCCGGAGTCTGCGGAGGAGTGGAGCCGTTGACTTCATCTTCTAACCCGGGGGGAATGAAAGAGGCGAATTCGCGACGGCGAAAACAATGACGAAACTCGGCTCGCGGGCACTCAAAGCTCAAAGCAAGACCCGAATATATATATAGTTGGGGCTCTCTATTTGCTTGCCATTTTTTTGGCCGCTCGAGCCCATCCTGGGGGCGGGAGGGGTGTGTTTTTAGGTGGTCTCGGTTTGCTTCACGGTTTCTGAATTTTATGTCGCGGCTTTTCCGTGGCACACATTACGATGCGATTGATTTGTGATCGATTTTACTCGAACGACTTTTGATTCACGATCAATTTATCGATTTAAGATATTTATTATTGCCCGATAACTTTATTAGGTTAAACAGACTCTAATTGGGTCGAGTTCGGCTTTAATTGGTTTCGGATGTTACAAACACCCTCTATGCGATTGAGAATGTGCTTCATGCTCCTGACTTCTCTATGAACTTTTTGTCTATTAGTCAAATTAATAAGGATTTACATTGTAGGGTTATATTTGATCCATCATCTCTTGTATTTCGGACATTCTTACATGCAAGGTGATTGGCTGTGGTCGTGAGCAAGACGACCTCTATCGACTGGTCCGAACCCCATATGCTTGACTATCCTCTCACCACGAGACTGGTCTCTCTCTTTCTATAGCATCTGCGGTTTGGTCATCTTCCACTTCAGAAAATGCGTCAAGTCCTTCCCCAAATTTCATCTTGTTTATTGTTCAATCGCGAAGCTTATCGGTTGGGAAAGCATCATCGGTCTGTTTTCCCTAATCGTCAGAGTCGGAGCAATAGCTCCCCGTTTGAGTTTTTTCATGTTGACATTTGGGGTTCGAGTCATGTTCCTAATCATCAGGGACACATGCTTTATTTAGTTGCAGTAGATGATATTAGTCGTCTGTTTTAGGTTTTCTTGTTGAAAAATAAATATGAAGCTGGAAATACTATTATAATTTTTTTTATAGAAGTGCAGAATGTTTTTTCTACCTCTGTCAAAATTGTGTGAACTGATATAATGCTATGGAGTTTTATACTCGTGTGCTTTCATACTTCCTCTCATCTTATAGTATTCTTCATCAAACATCACATGCCTACACCTCTCAACAGAATGGTGTTGCCGAGAGAAAGCACCATCACTTACCAGACGTCACTCATACTCTCCTTACTTAGAGTTGTGTTCCACATTCATTCTTAGGAGATGCGGTTCTTACGGCTTCCTATCTTGTGAACCATGTGCTCTCATCAATGTTGGGGGAGAACATACCTTTTTCTCTTGTATTTCCAGACAAGGAGTTGTTCTCTCTTACACCCGTGTCTTTGGTCTGTTGCCTTTGCCCATCGGTTGACTCCAGAGATTGACAAACTCTCTCCTAGGGCTGTCAAATGTGTCTTTATCGGGTACTCCATGACTCAGAAGGGGTATAGATATTATGATCCATTACATATGAAGTATTATGTTAGTGCAGATGTCATATTTTTTGAGTTGGTTATGTATTTCTCTCCTACAAGTTATAAGTTTGCATCTTCAGATTCGAATGATGAGGTTGACATGCACCCTCTACCTATGAGGCCACCACCACCATCACCATCTCCATTCCCTCCTCCACCACCCCCGTAAGCCCCACCACCACCGCCACCCATTGTTCCGGTTCCACCCCTACCACAATACTACAGTCGACGACCTGCTTCTTCTCATGTTCATGATCTTCATCCAACATGCCTCGTGTTTATTATGAATACATTATTTCTAACGATGGGATTGAAGATGTTTCTCGGCATTTATCATTGCAGGAGGTTGATGCTCAGGTCACTGAGGGACTGATGATGATCTTGATGTGCTTATTGCTATTAAGAAGCAGAAACGTACATGTGCTTCATATCCGGTTGCTTCTCATGTCACCTTCGATCATCTAACGGGTGACTTCAAGAGATTTGTTGTTGTGTTGTTGGCCATGTACATACCACGGAACTATCAGGAGGCATTGAAGGACAGTTGATGGCGTTTAGCTATGGAGCAGGAGATGTCGGCCCTATAATCGCAAGGTACCTAGAGTTTAGTTCTTGCCCCCTCTGAGTCATTTATAGTCAGCTGTAAATGGGTATTTACAGTGAAATAGAATGCGGATGGGAGCATTGATCGATACAGGACCCGATGTCTCTATATAAGAGAGCCTAGGGTTCAGTGGAATAAACAAGTCTCATATTTTCCCCAACAGGGGTTAATGGTCACACCGATGTCTCCGTCAATACAGATGCTGACTATGCCAGTTTGCTTGAGGATCGCCGATCCACTAGGGGTTACACCATGTTTGTTGGGGACAACCTGGTTACTTGGAGAAGCAAGAAACAAACAGTAGTCTCCAGATCAAAGTGCAGAGGCAGAATACAAGGCAATGGCCTAAGCCACTTGTGAGATCACATGACTTCTCTTTTCTACAGGAACTTGGTCTTTCAGTTGCTGCTCTCATACTGTATATATCGTGACAACAAATATACTACGTACATCGCCACCAATCATGTTTTCCATGAGTGGACAAAACATATTGAGGTTGACTGTCACTTCATTCGTGATGCAATATGAGGTGGAAAGATCATTGCTCCACACATCTCCATCGAACTTCAACTTGCAGACATCTTCATGAAGGTACTACCGAAGAAGCGTATCTCGTATTTAATTTCCAAGTTGGGCGTGATCGACAGATATGCTCCAATTTGCAAGAGAGTGTTAGAGTTATTGTGTTTTCCCTATTTTATTTGAGTCTTGTAACCGTTCGAGGTCCTTTATGTACTTTCAACTTTTTGATCTCTAGGCTTTCTCTCTATCAAGGTTGTAAAAAACGGCCTAAACGACTGTTTAAATGGTCGTTTACACGCATGCGGACCTCGACCGCACCGACCAACATTAAACGACCGTTTAAACCCCTTTTTTTACATCAACCTTTCAAGAATGTGTTTCTTTTCTCCCTAACGTGGGCCCCTCCTAGCCCCCCAGGCTCGCTGACCAGTTGCATCAAGACTCCTGTTCTGGTAGGGTATGATGCGACACGAGGGTGAATACAATGGGTCTTCAACTTGGGGAGCTTCATGCTTCATTCTTTTTGTTGTTTATCTTCATAAATCGAAATCAAGATTCCAAACCTTGGTTATGGATTCTACTTGTTTATGCTATTTTTGACAATTGATAGGAAAAAGATCATTGAATATGACAATATTTGATATATATTGTGAAGATGTGATTATATTTTATAATTTAGTTATGTTTCTTATTAATTATATATGTAACTATTTTTTTATTAATTAAAAATACAAAAACTGCATAACCCGTTTAATTTCCATTTAAACTCCCGCATACCGTTTAAACTGTAATCAGTGACTCTACCGACTGAATATCGTATACCGCTTTTTGCAACCTTGCTCTCTATAGAAGAGACTATATATCTATGGAATAAACAAATTGTTCATTCTCTTCTCCACAAGTACTATATGTATAAGCTGCAAAAAAGTGGATGTAGCTTATAAGAGGTGGTGACCGCACTTAACAACTTGGATTTATACTTTCAGGTGGTTGTAATTAGGTGGGATATAAACCTAACTGGTTTTAGGGACACTTTTTCTCTATTTTACTTTGGGTCTTCACCAGGACCATCATTATTATGTCAACACCTTTATCATTAAGAGACCAGGGTTCATCACCCCCCCCTTGTGGAGGTTGCCTTAGGTAGATGACAATCATTGTAAAAAAATAGTTCGATTTTTCAACATGGATTTCAAAAATTCATGTAGTCAATCCTACTTAATGATGGTAGTAGACTTGCCTTTTTTAACATGTTTATATAGCTCGATATTGTGGTGTTCATACATGAGAGTTTTTTGAAAGACGAGTTTTTATGCAGAGAATGCAATAGAACATGCAAAATTTCTTATTAAATCTTGGGCTCTTTAAATTCTAATGGTTGCATTATTTTGTAACCCTGCATTTTAAATGTAGTGGTATATGATTTTTTTGGACATGCATCTAAGCTGTGAACGCCTTTTTTCATAAAATAACATTTATGAAATTTGCCATGACACCATAATCGTGATCTTCCTACTATGCTTTTAGATCACGATTATTATAAATGTTGTTTTTTTGAATATGCATGTTGTCCTAATTTTTGTTGCTTTTTTGTGGAACTAATTATTTGCATTAGTTCGAAAAGATGTTTATACTTTAAAAAAGTCATGGTGATCGATTAGATGATATCAGAATTTACTACCTACACAGAATCTGGTAATTAGTAAGTTCTTCCGTTTAGTAAAATAGTTTGCAACTTAGTGTTATGATATTTTGGTTGGGGTACCAAAAGTTAATTGCCACTAAGATCGTTATGTTTTTCCTCGTTCAGGTCAAGAACATTGGGTTTACTGGAGTTTTTCGTTTGATGTTTAAACCGCTTATGGACCAGCTCCCCTGTTTTGGTGCAGTTTGTTATTCCTTGAGAGAAAAGGTGTGGATATTATCCTAATAAGCTTGTCAAAGAAGATGTTTAATTATCTCAACCTACTGTGTCATCCTTTTCTAACTTTCATCTCATTACAAACCCGTGACCTCTAGTTTATATATCATTTATATTGCAGAAAAAACTTGATTTCACATTGAAGGTTGTAGGGGGGGAATTGTCTTCGATTCCCGGCATATCAGATGCCATTGAGGTTCGATCCTTCTGCTTTTTTTTTTCAATTTTTTTAAGGCTCTTTTCTGGATCTTAGTTATTTGGATCTAAGTCTGAGAATGACCCAAAATAGTTCTGAATGGAGGCAAAGAATCCATGTAGCCGGCCTACTTAATGTGGGAAAGCGCTTTGTTAATATTGTATTTTTAATGCTGTTATTCTGGAAGCTTCATTTATGCAGGAAACAATCCATAATGCAATTGAGGACTCCATAATGTGGCCAGCTCGGAACATTGTTCCTATAATACCTGGTGATTACAGGTAAAGCAGTATGTGATAACATCATGAATGTATAAACCAAGTAATAAATGTATCTTCATATCACTAACTTTAGTTGTTTTTCTGAAGTTATCTAGAATTAAAACCTGTTGGGACTTTGGAGGTTAAGCTTGTCCAAGCAAGAGAGTTAACTAATAAGGACTTGGTTGGAAAATCTGATCCTTTTGCTCGATTGTACATACGGCCATTGCATGACAGAATTAAGACCAGCAAAACAATTGTATGCTCTGTTACTGGATTTTCTCTATTTTCTGTATTATATGTATATTAACTTACCTGCGTGTTTTTCAGAATAATGACTTAAATCCTATCTGGAATGAACACTTTGAGTTTATTGTTGAAGATGCATCCACACAAAATTTGGTGGTTAAGATTTATGATGATGAAGGAATACAGGCAGCTGAGCTGATTGGATGTGCCTTGGTACGACTGAAAGACCTTCAGCCTGGTAAGGTGAAGGATGTGTGGTTGAAACTTGTAAAGGATTTGGAAGTCCAACGAGACACAAAGTACAGGGGTCAGGTATTATTTTAGCGATGAACTATCTAAATCTTTTATTTTTATATTGTCACCATGTAGATGTTCCATGGAATATTTTATATTTCTTAATCAGCAAATTTGTCACGTGGATGCGTACATTACACATGCTTAGGGACATCGAACAATAGTCTGAATCAACTGTACTTAGGGAATTTTTGTGAACTCAGATCTCTATATTGATGGCATGCTTCATATATGCTGCATTCCTTAAATTCTGAATGGAATTTTTTCTTGTTATTTAGCATTACATTTGAACTTTCTTTCTTATCTCAAAAGAAACCACTTTCACTAGGGAACCTTCCAGGATGACATGATGCACACATCATAAATTATTCCGGGTTTGGTATATTTGACAACAAGGCTGGTTATTTGAAGGTGGGTAGCTCATACTTAGATCGTACAAATGTTATGTAAAGCTTAGATGCTTATAGTATATCTGCAATTTTAACTTGGTTCATTTTAGCTGCCTTCATGCATATGTGACAACTGTCTTTTTTGTGAGGTAATATGCATACGAGAATGTTTAACTCTGTAGACCCATTGGTAGTTGTTTAGAGTCTAGACGAGTTCTTTGTGAAGGGGTTGGAGGGGCAAATGAACATGGTTTATGTTGTGTATGGCAAGTGATCGGAGTAATGATGGGAGCCAAGAGGTGGTGTTGGCAGAGTGGTTGGTGGGGCAAAGCAACTATTCTTATGTGGTGTGTTGTAAGTGATTGCAGTAGTGATGGGAACCAAGTTGGGGTGTCAGTAGAAGAGAGATGTGGTATAAATGAGAGGCATGCATGTAGAACAAAGGTGAATAATTGAGTGATATTGTGGGGGAGCAGAGCCGAAATTGATTTTTTAACAGTAGAGAGGGTGAGAGCTTGAGGTGAGTCACACCCAATTAGATTATATCAAAAGGGAATTACATGGACTAAGCCTTGTCCAAGGCCCTTGTATGACACATTACATTCTTCACAAAATAGCGCTCTTGCCTAAAGACCACTCCATTCCACGATGACCATATTGCCCATCATATAACAAAGGGATGTAGACAACCCGGATGAGAAGCCTCACACACGGGGCACATCGATGCCCACATATCATTGGCACTCGAATTATCTAATCGGGGAAAGCCACCTAGGTCCACAACTTCCTCGAACATGGACATCTGTAGAAAATATGATCAAATGTTATGTTTTTGCAGTTCCTCGTATCTTTTACATGCCACCTCGTTTGCTTGAGACCACTTCTCTACATCGATTCATCATTGCTCGGCCATTTTGTACTCGCCACAAGAACACCTTCACTAGCGTGGATAACAAGGACAACCAAATGAGCATGTAGTCATATGCCTCATCACCAATTCTCTTATCCATATCTGATGTAAGACGTCTATGCGCCTTCATGGTGAAGCTCTTGTCTGCCCAAATCTAAAAATCATGGTCTCTGGAAGGTCCCTCCCACTCGCCAATCCCCCATAGTTGATGGCATTGATGCATATATTCCTGCATCCATTGGTCGAAAAAGCCAGAGGTAAAGGAATGGCACCAAACCCCATTTTCCCACACATCCGCAACAAACTCATCCTCGTTTGCAGCCAACATAATGATCATTGGGAATCTTCAATCAGTACACCATCCTCAGACTAATTATCCTTCCAAAAAATGAAACGAGTCACTCCTGCCTACCCGTGGCTTCAAAATATGCCGAATCAATGGCACCACAGAACAGATTCCCTGCCAAAGGATAGAGGGGTTATGCGTATTTCTTACTCTACATTCCAAGTTTGTGGTCACAACGTACCCAGCATTTGAAAAGACCCTCCCTTCCACCCCATATTCTGATGATCCATGTCACCAGTGGGGTTTGATTTAGTTCTTTGAGTCTCTTGACACCTAAGCCCCCACTTAACTTCCATTGAGTGGTCGTTCCCCAATCTACTATATGCTACCATTTTTCGTCTTGCTTCGTTCCCGACCAAAAAAATGAGGTATGAGGGACTCTAAACACTGAATAATATCAGTAGAGATGCAACTCGTGGACATTTTAAAAATAAGAATAATCTCCAAAATAGAATTTAGTAGTCTGCTTTCCAGCTTCTCATTCAGGTAAATTCAAAGTACCATCCAAGTCTGCCACATGTGAGAGGGAGGTTAAGGTATGTGATGTGGAAATCAGTCTGGGGTATTCTAATAGCTCTGCCTCATGCTTCGTCCTCCGTCTAAGAAAATCCAAATGGAATGAAGGCTTTTGTTGACCCATTAAGCCTGACATGGACCTGAAAATCTCCCAAACACCCAACATGCTTGTAGCCTCCCTGATCCCCCTGTCAATAAATATCATTGTCTCATCCACATTATGTAAAAGAAGGATGGAAATGTCATCACAGTTATATACAGAGCTAAAACAGCTGTCGTCATTGGCCAAAATTGAGAGTGTATCTGCAACAATCACAAATAGGAATGGGGCAAGAGCATGGTCTCAAATTTCAGCGAAATTCAGCCGAATTTCTGTCGAATATCGATATCCAGTCAAAATCGAAATTCAGCCGAAATGGCCGAAATGACCGAAATATGGGGGCCCTAGTACAAAAAATGTCCGAAATGACCGAAATTTCGGTCGAAATTCCACCGAAATTCCATCGAAATTCTGTATTGGTCGATACCGAAATGGTGACCGAAACTGACATTTAGGGTCTTGGGCAAGAGAGTATCCCTGTTAGAACCCCCTTTGAAGTTGAAAGTAACCACCCTCCGTCTCATCGTTAAGTGTACTGAGTATGAATCTGTCCTTGTGCATTGCTTCATCCAAGTAATCCAAATGTCCAAGAATCCCCCTTGGTGAAAGTGGACAAGATGAATCTCCACTCCCTTTGCCAACCGTCTCTTCCAAGTAGACATCTCAATCGCCAACAACCAGTTTTCCATTAGGTTTTATCCTGGAATAAAAACCAATTGCTTGGGGGAAATGATGTCCACGAGGGCATGCCTAAAGCGGTTGGCAAGCAGCTTTACTACAATGAAATAAATCCCGTTCATCAATGCTATGGAATGAATATCCTCCATCAATGTTATAGTAGTCCCTTTGGGGAGTAAGAAAATGTGCACCCTATTAAGTAGCTCCATGCCCTTGTTGTTTTGCATGAATTTGATTATAAACTCCAAAACATCGTTTCTATCCTCATTTCAGATTCACTTGTGGAAAGAGATCAGAAAACCATATGGTCATGGAACCTTTAAGGCTCATCATTGCATCATGTACATCTTGCATAATAACCTCCCTCTCAAGCTCCTGGCAACGAGAATGCGAAATCTTGCTCGTGTTATATACGCACCAAATCCAGTCACTCGCAAACCACGCCTGCAAAATGATGGGAATACTCTGCGATAGCCATACCAACCTCTCGGTCCACATGGTCTCCTCCTAATGAACCTCAATGGAGTGAATAGATTCCGTCACCTCCCTACCCTTGCCACACTGTGGATTTTTTTTAAAAGTAGTATGATTTTCTGTATTAGCATCACCCTCCTTGACTCATTCTAGCCTTGTTCTATGCCTTTAGTCCATTTCCATCTTTCTATCTTCCTCCACTCACTCAACCTAGTGCATCATATACCCCTCAGTTTCTTCAACCTTCAGTAGTCTATCATCCTCGACATGGTCCAACTGTTCAATTTCCTCCCGAGCTATGTTCCTCATTCTGAATCTATCCTCATGGCTTACCCTCTTGAATTTCATCAGTCGGATTCACGTCACCTGTAACTTCAAAAGTCGTTTGGTAGTTGACCCCTACACCTCGCAGTCACAGTCCTCCCAAAAATCCATCACCATATTCTCAAAACTTTTCTCCAGACACCAAAACTTCTCAAATTTGAATAATGGGACGCGCCTCTATTCTACCATCCTGACATCCTTCACCGATCGGAGCTGACAATGGCCCAACAATTCAATCAAAGCCAAAAAAACATTCAATTCTTGGTCGAGAGTTTCTATTACTCCACGTGTAAATGCTATTAATGGCATCAAGCACCTCCAACTGCAATATATCCGCCAGTTCTGCAAAGACATTTGAACCATAGTTCTATCCACATCTCGCTTCAGGATGGCCCAAGGAATGTAACATAATGTTAAAGTAACCTCTAATTGGCCATGGTACCCTTGGGGATTCACTACGCGTCTTTCTTATCTCATCCCATAGACCAACTCTAGATGACCCATCTGTTGGCATGTATACATTGGAGATTAACAACTCCATCTATCAATCTTTCATTTAGGCAACACCGAAAGTATTCGTCGACCTTCCTTTTGTTTTGTACAACCCCATGCATCAACATTCGAGCTCATTAATAGACCCCTTGAATTGTGAGCCTAGTTAATCACATAGAAAAGGGTGAAGATGGGCCCCTCATTGAGTTATATAGCTACTCATTCCACTCACCAATCTTTGTCTCGAAATGACATTACATCTGTCCTCTAGGCCACAAGAAAATTGAAGATTACCTTTCTCTTTTCCAACTTCTCAAGCCCTCAAACATTCTAAGTGATTTTCTTCATTCGAGAACCTACCATGCCTTACCCGATAAGTGATATCCAATGATTTCGCCATTTGCCACATGAGTAACCCATCTTCCTATGTAGTTCTCGAACCATTTCCTTGGCTTGCAGTATTCATGGATCCCTCATCTCGCTTATTGGAGATGCACATATCTCCCACATGTGGGGGAGGGTTTGAATTGTGCAATCAAACTAAATAAATCAAAAATCACTTTACAAGATACTTAAGGATTTTTACATGGAAACCTATCTAGGTGAAAACGTGACTTATATCAGGTTCTAATTTCCCCTACACTTTCGTTGGGAGTAGCAGAATCCCGTATACAACATATACCTTTCTTGAACAAGTCTTTTTTACCTTTCACAAAGGAAGGAACCTACACCTTGGTGTAACTTGATTCACATGCAATATCTAGAAGAGTCTTTAGTTAATAATATGGATTGAACTGAGCTAATAAAGTTGAAAGCTTTCCTGATTGATTAGTTGAGCGAATGCACATAGAGTTGGAAGTAGTGTTTGAGTTCAGAGTTATATTTGATGCGATCTTGAGACAACAAAGTACTAAAAAGGATGGGATTTGGGGGCTTTAGGTACTTCAATAATGAGATAGGTGAGAATGTACGCTCTTATTAAGTTGAAAAATGAGTATTGAATGAAATAAAGAGAATCCCTCTTTTGTTGAAGTTAGTTATTTACTTTACCACCTTGAGGCTTTCATTAAGGAATAGCAAAATCCCTTGTAAAGCATGTACCTTTCTTAAACATCCCTCGAGAAAGTCTTTTATCTTAAGGAACCAACAATAAAGCACTCAAACTAGATTGGTGCGATCTACAGACAATAAAGCATTCAAACTAGATTGGATTTGGGGTTTATGGGTGTTTCATGAAGGAGAGAGGTGGGAATGTAAAGCTCTTAACAATTTGCAAAGTGGTGAATGGAATACTAATTTTCACAAAAGTTAGAATGTGAAGTGATATTCTACCCAAGGGATATCTTCTGGAGCTAAACCACAGGTGGGGGCAAAGTAGGGGTTTCACCTGCGAATCAAAGGGCGTCATAGACAAAAGGATGCCTCTCAACCTCTACATCAACGTTAGAAATCATGTAGCTACGTAAAAAGAAAAAATCCAATGCACTGAATTTTGTGCCAATCGACTGAAATAGAGGTTTCACCCGTGAACCCAAGGGTGTCGAAGCCAGAAGGATGCCTAGTGTCTACATTAATATTAGGAATCAAACAACTATGTAAAAAGGAAAAAATCTTTGCTCTGGACACAAAAATCCCTCTTTTATTTTATAAGGTAACAAAATAGAGATTTCACCTGTGAATCAAAGGGCATCGAAGCCAAAAGGATGCCTTCCAATGTCTACATTAATGTTAGGAATCAAACAACTATGTAAAAAAGGAGAAATCATTGCGCTGAATTTTGTGTTAGTAGACTGAACCAAGCGTGTACTCGACTAGATTTGGATAGTAGTCGATTGGTTCATCTTGAAGTTCATAAAATGCCAATAAATGCTCATTTAGAATAGTCAACTACACAAAAGGATTAGTCGACTAGATCAAAGTAATGGAGGACGGAAAGTGTTTTTATACCTAAGATCAAAATATAAAGGTTAACTTTTGTTGACCAGATCACTTGGTTGGTCCTTTATATTAGTCGGTTGGTTGGGAAATTCGGTGAGGCTTTAGATTTTAGTGGATTTTACATTTTTGGATCTTTTACAAGAATTATACAAAAAAAGATTTTCTCATTTTTTTTCAATAATATTTTGTCTTGGTTAGCATTTGTTGACTAAGGTTTCTAGAGTTTTATAATAACATAAGTTCAATACAATAAAGTTATTAAACCTAAGTGACCTTTACAATGGCAAACGATATTACAGTCTCAAACAAACAATTAACTAACTAGACATAGTTTTAAGCAAACATAGATTCTAATCTAATATCAAGTAATGGTGTTGTTATCAATCTGAGAGTCTTAACTTTATGTGTCTGCTGATTGAAGTAATGAACTCATTTATGAAAAGGTGGTACATCAATTTAAATCTTGTGTAATTTGACTAATGGAAAGTATGCTCAGATTTCAGCACGTAGAATTTGAGATAACTGCTTCTGTGGAGTTATCTGAACCTCCCCTCCCCTGTTACTGGGGAATGACGATCATTTGCTGTGATTGTCCTGGAGTAAAGGTGCTATATAGAGTAAAGTATTTTTGCTTCCACAAAGATGGCGGGAAAAACTTTAAACAATTATCCATTATACATCATTTTTATAAGTATACAGAGAAAGAGAAAGGCTTTAGATGGAGTAAATAAGAAGCTTGAGGTATGGAGAGTGGAGACATGCACTGGAGACTAAAGGATTTCATATAAGTAGGTCTAAGACTGAATATATGGAGTACACTTTTGATGGAAGCAATGGTGAAGGAATCGAGTTGAAGATTGGTGATGATAACATTCAGAAGAGAAATTCTTTTAGATACTTGGGATCTATTCTACAACATAATAGGGAAATCGATGGATATGTAGAATAAATGCGGGTTGGCTATAGTAGAGAGGAGCCTATACTGTTCTCTGTGATAAGAAAATTCCTTTGAAACAAAGCAAAGTTTTACAAAGCAGCTGTGAGACCTACTATGCTCTATGGATCTGAATGTTGACCTGTGAACCATAGACATGTGCAGAGAATGGTAGTAACAAAAATGAAAATGTTAAGGTGGATGTGATGACATACACATAAAGATCAGATTTAGAATGATGCAATCAGAAGGAAAGTTGGTGTAGCTTCGATCAAGGATAAGATGCGAGAAAACCGTTTAAGGTGGTTTGGCCACGTGCAAAGGAGGTCAACTAATGCACCAGTTAGGATATGCGAGTTTTGGAATGTTGATCTGGCTAAGAGAGGGCGGGGAATGCTTAAGAAATGTTAGAATGATATTATACGAGGGGATCTTAGTTTTTTGGATCTAAGATCGAGATTGGCCTAAGATATACCTAAATGGAGGCAAAGAATTCATGTTGCTGACCCTACTTAATGTGGGAAAAGCTTTATTGTTGTTGTATAAAGAGCAAGGCTAATACCCAATGGGCCATCAACAACAACAATGTCAAATGATGCAGATGGTGGGTAGGGGAGTGATGAACAACCATCTCCTTTAGTTGAGAAGACAAACTCTCATATCTCTGATCTTGCGTCAGTGTTGAGTCCGCCGATTATCATGTACCATCCGTCGAGGCTATTCTACCATGCTTCTGCCAGCATGGGCCCTCTGTGTGCCCAAGTCTTTAGCAATACGTGCAGGGGGATGATATCCTCCATGGCCTCCACCCCTGTCTCTATATCCACGTCCTCTGAATGCGGTGTATTCTCCTTGGAAAAGGATGTTTGTGAAGTAATAGAAGGAGTCTTCCTACTTAGTCCATTATATGCCTCCTCCATCAATGGTATAGTAGCACTAGAAATAATCTGATTGTTGTTTGAATCATAGATCACATCTAGGCCCGCACGAAAAATCTTGACCATCATCATATTCATGTATGTCATTTGGTCATTGCATTTACATGAAGGAATGCAACTATGAAGCTTTCTGATCATGCCTTATAGGGTGGCATAATATGTATGCAGAGTACGACCATCTTGCCTAGTAAGATGGACATCATTGCAGAGCTAAAGTATCCTAGTCTCATTCTTTTTTTGAGAATAAGTAGTAGTCAAGATATTCCTAACAGCTTTTTGCTGTGGGTTGATTTAGAACAATCAAGAGAGCCTATCAACCATACCTTTGCACATGCATTGTCTTGTTTCCATGTTGCATTTTCTTCTGTTTTCTCAGCCTATCTAGGCTGTGTGATGGATCACCCATTCTTTGTTGATGCTTTCCACCATGCTCATTAATTGCTTAGCTATAAATCATAATTAGTTTGATGATCAGATTTATTAACACCAAATATATTCTAGTAGGATCCCACCATTACCTAATGGATGTTGTATCGACCATTACGGCGTCGGCCAAAGGCCTCTTTGTCATAAATATAGCAGTAGTCAGATGTATCCACAATGCCTAATGCTCTGCAAGTGGACACTGTAATGGTTGATGATTGATCCGGGCGAACCCTATTGGACCTAATCCTCCTAAGCAAAAAGACTCCCAAGAAGGGGTGTAGTCCTCAGCTATTGCTACCATACAAAAAGTGCATACCATCTGACTCTTCCGTGATCTCTTTTTGTACGCATCTCTTCATTATGAGCCTTTCCCTACTCAGGATCCATGCACAAATCTTTACTATTACAGGAAGCCGTCTTCTAAATCAATTGGTATTCTTTAAAATTTTATTAAAGTTGAATTCTTATGTGTAGAAGTTTATTTATATTCTTGTATCTTTTTATCTATTTATCTTTTCGTTTGTCTACCTTATGTAATTTGCCCATAGACCTCTCCCTATATAAGAGAGTCTAGGGCTCAAGGAATAAATATGATGCTTATTTTTCCCAACATGGTATCAGAGCGACGGTCCTAGACCAGAGCTCTCGTACCGAACCCTAAACCTAGCCCTCCACCTTCAAACATCCGCACGACGCCCACCATCGACGCGCCGCCTCTCCGCGCGTGCACTTGACGCGCCGCCTCCCTTGCGGCTACCTCCACATGCGCAACCTCTTCGCGCGTGCCCTCGACGCAGCGCCTTGCGTGGGCTACTCCCACGCGCGCAGCACCTTCGCGCGCTCCCTGCCCTCACACGTCGCCTCCATACGTGTGGCTGTGCGGCTGAGCCCAAGCACCGTCTTCCCGTGCGCTAACCGTACGTTCTCCTTCTGCACGTGTGTCGCCGGCTATCCCTAGGGTTTCACCGTCCCTAGGGTTCAGTTGTCATCTCCATAAGCGGCTCTCCGTTCGCCTCCAGGTTGATGGGTTTGGTTGCATAGAGGTCTACACGTGCAACTAAACCTAGTCATGTCAGTGTAGACCAAGTCTTATCCTGTCTACAACCCTAGTTTTCTCCAGTTAGAATGTCAGAAAGCAAGATCGAAATCCCCACTACAGGCGCCTTTAAAGGTCCTGCGCCTATTGTGAAGATGGATGGATCCAACTATGAGTTATGGGCCATGCAGTTCATGATCCTAATGAAGTCGATGAGTAAGAAACATATTCTTACCGAGGAAGAGCCAGAGGAGAAAACAGGGATATATGCCTCATGGGAGGCTGATGACGCATATGCTCAGATCTGGTTGTCTGGTACCCTAATTCCAGATATTGCTAATGATGTCTTGCATCAACCTACTGCTAAAGCCATGTGGGACATTCTTGCTGCCACGTATTCACAAGCCAAGAATGAAACAAAGATCGTACAACTCTAGCATGACATCTTCATGATAAAGCAGAATGGTCGACCCCTGCATGCTCACTATACTGCATTGAGGGGAATGTTTGAGAGGCTTTGCAGTTTCATGCCTCTCACAGCTACTCCAGAACAATTGAAGACATATCAGAACACGACGATGGTGGGAGTCTTTTGTGAACCCCTCAGGATCCGGGTACCCGTTTACGCGCAATTCGCAAGATATCATTCATGTTTAATCGCACAAGTCGCAAAAATACAGGGAAATTTTTTTTTTTCGCAACTATGACATTCATTCTCAATACATGACCACAAGTAAAAGAGACAATATGGCACCAAAATTCTTTTCATTAATATTCATATCCATTTACAACATGTACAAGCATATTCCATGTTACAACATATATCCCAAAATGTGTTATAAAAGAGATAACATTTACATCATTATCTGGACAAAAACTGAGACAAAGTAATTCATACCGTCGGGTATAAACTCTGTCTCCAGGAAGCATGTATAGCTACTGAGCTGCAGGCTGTTTGCCTGCCAAACATGTTAGGAAAGAAAAGGCGTCAGCGGTTGCTGGTACCTCCCAAAAACTTATATAAAATAACAGGCATTTATTATTTACAAAAGAAAGCAAGTAGAGAGGTAAGAACAACTCAAGTTAAACTTTATTTCTACTTTGCAATGAAAAAAGTTTTTCAGGCTACTTGTAAGCATCTCAAATGTTTGTCCCATACCCCAGCATTTCCCATATGTGACATATTTTATAGTACTTGAGTATTCATGAGTATCTGAGTGTAAGCACACATCTATTCATAGATCACGTTGTTGAGTGATAATGGAAAGGTTATGATTGGAAAGATCTATTAATTTATTTAAATTATTGGTAGAGAGAGTGGTCATTTCCTACTAACCCTAACTTTTGATCATAACTTCTCAACTCTTAATTCCAATGTTTCCGATACAATTCCAGATGGTATAGATGCAGATATGGATGATCTAGATGTAGAATCGCCATGTCTGTTGGCGAAGTAACTCAAGCGGTGAAGAATCCTACAAATGGCTCTTCCGTCTCGCCCTCTAATTGGAAGCGCGGTCCAATAGAGGGATAGGTCTACTTCCCAACTACGCCACTGAGACGGGTGAGAGTGACTCCCTAGAAAAGTCGCTCTAGAAAAACAGCCCGACTAGTACGGGCAACCGAGCTCGTACGTAAAGCTGAAAAACCAGGATCCCCCGCCTGGGCATCCTAAAACAGGGTCAGCGGAACTGGTCTAAAGTCTGGATCCCAACGAGGCGTAAAAACACTGCGAGCTCGCGTAAAACCGTGTAAAAGACTGGGATCCTAGACCCGCGCACTTGGCGGCCGCTGCCCTAACTGGGCTTCCTATTCTTCCGCCCAGTTGAGAGTCACCGCGCTCTCGCACGATCATGTGTAAAAAGTTCATCATGACCGGTATAATTAAATTGTCATTTCAATCAATTCTCATAGACTTTGCAGTGATTTATGTCACTTAACTTCCTTGATCTGATAAAACACCAGGTTTCTTGGATGATTTGATCTGGAATATAGATTTAATTTCATGCACTCTCTCCTATGCTCTCTTAAGATCACGAGATTAGAAGGTTTTCATTAGGATCTATATTCTAGTTAAGATTGACTTAAAATTCCTCAAATCCTTTAAAACTTAAATCATAACATAGGATTATAACATCACTTATAATTTCTTCAAATTTCGTCTTAATTTATTAATTATAGAAGCAAGACTTAATCTAAATTTTGGGACTTAAAACCCAAAACTTGCGTGTATTAAAACAGAGATTAATGGCTATTGATCAGATTTGAAACTACACTAAACCCCAAGGTTTGAGTTGTATAAGTTGATAAATGGCATATACATATAAAATAAAAGCTCTCTATACTTGATATTGTAGTGCAACTATTACTATCTTTTTTTTTCAACATTTTCTACGTGTATTATTCTTTAATTGACTCGACCATACCCTTTTCCTTAAGTGAAAATACATATGCATTCAACTCCGGATAAACTTGCACATGTTTCCTATCAAACGTAAGGTAAGATAAATAAGGATTTATTAGATTCCATACAATATATACGAATACTGTATTTGGGGCAATTGAATTAAAGAACCACTCTCAATGATATAACCAGTAACCCCATCAATACTTTGAGAATGGCCTCCAAGGCAATATTTCTCAAGGATGCCTTAATCCATTGGAGCATAACCATAATGTTCCAATTCAAAACAGTAAAAAGGGAATATCAAACACACATCAACGTTTTTATATGGTAGTCTTCATAATATAATATCCTGATTGCAACATTATTATTTCCCATGCAATATTGCTCGTATAAAATTGTTGGTGTTTAGTGCCATACATTATACATCACAAGATACTAAAGTTTTAGCTAATCATTTATTCAAAGAAGACAGGGGTATATATATAGATATATAGATATAAGCCCAACCATTCACATTAAATTCTCAGAAGTTAAACTTAATTGATCAATTTCACTTTGTTATAGAAAAGTCTGACGAGAAAATTCCAGGCTTCAAGCTTAATATTTCCATTAATCCCATATCCAATCCTTTAGTGACCACAGACTGTTCTGTATGTATTCCGTACATGCTTAATAAATGAAATTTTCATTTGTTATTCCTATTATTTTTAGTGCAGTCTGACCTTCTAATAATTTCTTAAATCTAAAAAAATATAACCCGATGAAACCCAGATTAAGACTGAATAAGTCATGCATAATTATTTTCTGAAAAAAAAAATATAATTGAAAGAATATCTGATGCTGCTCCAATCATGAACATAAAATCCATAATTTATGGGTAATCAAAGGTATAACAGGTGGTTTGACTTGTATATTTCTGTCTTTGAACTTCATGAAATACTTCAAAAGAAAGATGGATTACACATGCATGGCAGCAAGAGAAGGAAAAAGGAATGTACCTATTTTAGGTTTAATTTTTGAAGAAAATGGACTGCTCTTGCATGCACAATAGCAAGGGTACAACAGCTCCTTCTGTTGTTGAGGATCCAGAATTTCAACGGCAGCAATTTATAGGCCTTCCGAGTTGAAATTGGAAGCTGCGGCTCTTGAATAACAGCAACAGAAGCTGCTAACTTTGGCCACGGAAGTTGAGTTTTGAAGAAGGAAACAACAGGAAAGGGTTGGGGATTTTTGGAATGACGCAAGAGGGTTAGGGGGAGTTCCTCTCGGTGGAGATTTTAAAGGGCTTTGGGAATTTATGATATACATATATATATAGGGAACTAATAAGCTTATTATTGACAAGTGGAGTGGAAAAGTGTGTGTTAACCTTTTCTGAAAATTATAGTACGCATACCGAGCACATTTCTTTAGCCTTGCGTGGTCATTTGGAGTTCATCCAATGAGCTTAGTTATTAAAAGTTGACCATGACTTCCTTAGTTGTATATGCCAGTGTTCATGCCCGATCCTTGAGGAATACGAGTACATGCAAATACAGATTTGTATGAACTGAATATGGTCTTAAATCTATGAATTCTATATATCTACACCGATGTTCAAACCCTTCTGCTTTTTGTGCTATCTTAAATTTTCTTTTTTTTTAAACAGAGGTCAGCAACATATCCCACTATAGAAGATCTAGCTCAAGATTTTAAAAACTAATGTAATGTTAAAAATGAATGGTTATATATTATCATAAACGTTGAAATCTTGATCGTTTCCTCAAAGGTTTGGCATGTTGGAATTCTTAAAAAGGTAGATTAACAATTAAATCTGTTTAGTAAAAAGAAAATATGAGTACTTACTGGGTCAAACTTTTGGAGAAAACCCCTAAGAGTGAATTTAGAATGGTTAAAAATGCATGCATGGCAGCAATAGGATGGGGATAGGAATGTACCTTGTTAGATATCTTCAAAATAGGGAGAGGATGGGTTGGATGGCAGCAACAAAGCTGGAATTGGGGCTCTCCAGGGGAGTTTCCAGCTGCTGGAGATGGCTGGATCTTCAAGGAAGAGGAGGCATCAGCTCCAGCTGCTTCTTGGAACCCAAAAGAAGAGGGCTGGATTTGTTCTCGTTAGAGATCGGAGGATTTGGGAATTGAGGCACCAAATTGCGACAGTGAATCCGACAATTTGTTGAGCATCAGAGGCTGCACTTGTAGCTGAAGGAGAAGAGGCAAAGTTGCTGGAGAAGACAGTTGTGGTTGTAGTTTGAAGGGAAATGGGGAATCCACTCCTTCCGTAAAGGGCGTTGGAGAGAAAGTCGGGACTATTTGGGAGAAGGGAACGAGGGAAAATGGTGTTATTTATAGGAAGAGAGGAGGTTTAGGTTCTTGACAAATGGTGGAAAAACAAAACAAGTGTTGAGCTGTTGCCTGCTTTGCTGGAATTTAAAAAAATCTGTAACTAAATTTATTTTATTTATTTATTAATCCTTTTTATTTCAATTATGTAAGATACAAAAACCGTCCTCATTCGTGCCTCGGGTTTTGGATTTTGACGCATAAAATCCCGTTTTGATCATATCTGGACGACGATCAGTATGAGTATAATATTGATATACTTTCGGTCGAGTTTTGAACCCCCGAAATTTTTGTGATACGGTTTCGGTTTGAGGTTAAATTTTACGATTTAAAAATATCAAACAACCTCCGATTGACGAACGGTCGATTCCGTTGGTCTTGTATCGTCGAATCGGATCTAATGACGGTCTCGGTTCGTTTCGTGGTTTCTGAATTTGCGTCACGGCTTTTCACGGCACGCATTACGAAGGGACCGATTTTTGGTCGATTTCGTCCGAACGACTTTTGATTCACTACTAATTGGTCGTTTTAGGTTGTTTAGTATTGACCGACAACGTTTTTGGGTTCATTAGACCAAAAATCGGACGACTTCAGGTTTGATTGGAAACCGGATGCTACATCTTTCTAGCCTCTCTTGATTCACAGTATGAGGCGGCTTCTTCGCAGATTCTAGCAGATGCTACCATTCCTCCAATGGAGGAGGCCTTTCGGCGATTGAGACGAATCAATATCTCAAGCTCTACTACTGTGCCAAATTCCTCTACTATGCCAACCTCTAGAGGAAGAGGTAATTCATCTCATTTCCGTGGACGGGGACCACGTGGTAGGGTTGGCCGTGGTCGTGGATTACAGTGCACTTACTGTCGTCGGATTGGTTATGCGGAAGACACGTGCTATTCTAAGCATGGTTTCCCAGCATCTGCCCGTGCAACAGAACAGATACAGCATCAGGGTGCTCCTCCAGCTTCGGATTCACGATATGATGACCTAGTGTCTCGTCTACGTGATATCATGCCACCGGCCAGTACTCCACCAGTCTCAGAGAGCGGTTTGGACGTTGCTGCTACTGCAGAAGCTAGTTCCTCAGGTAGTGCTCATACTTCTGCTTTCTACCAGGGGTCACGTACCTCAGAATGGATTGTAGATTCAGGTGCCACACATCATTTGTGTGGAGATAGACACCAACTCACATCATACAGGGAAGTTTCCCCAGGAAGGACTGTCGTCATAGCAGATGGGACTCATTCTCCCATTACAGGACATGGAAGATTGCCTTAACACCTTACATGCAGTTGCAGAATATGCTTCATGCTCCTAATTTCTCAATGAACTTACTGTCAATTAGCCATATTACTAAGGATTTACATTGTCGAGCGATATTTGACCCATCATCTCTTGTGTTTCAGGATATTCTCACGGGCAACGTGATTGGACATGGCCGTGAGCAAGGCGGGCTGTATCGACTGGTCCATACACCTTACGCTGGAGCTTCATCCCATTCCACTGGACCTGTCTCTCCTTATTTATGGCATCTACGCTTTGGTCATCTTCCGTTTCAGAAACTGCGTCAAGTCCTTCCTCAGATCTCACCCCGCTCGTCATTCGATTGTAAAGCTTGTCAGTTAGGGAAGCATCATCGGTCTGTCTTCCCTAGTCGTCAGAGTCGAAGCAGTAGCTCTCCTTTTGAGTTTTTTCATATTGATATTTGGGGTCCAAGTTGTGTTCCAGATCATCAGGGACACATGTTCTACTTAGTTGCTGTGGATGATTTCAGTCGTTTGTCTTGGGTTTTTCTGTTAAAGAATAAATCTGAAGCGGGCATCTCTATTATGAATTTTATTAAAGAAGTGCATAATGTGTTTTCTGTTTCTATCAAGATTGTAAGAACTGATAATGCCCTTGAATCCTGTACTCGAACATTATCTCAGTTTCTTTCATTCCATGGCATTCTTCATCAAACGTCTTGTGCCTACACGTCCCAACAGAATGGTGTTGCAGAAAGAAAACACCGCCACCTCCTTGATGTTGCTCGCACGCTTCTTGTCCAGAGTTGTGCTTCACACTCGTTCTGGGGCGATGCGATTCTTACTGCATGTTATCTCATTAATCGCATGCCCTCGTCTGTGTGGGGGAGAAGATACCTTTCTCCCTCGTTTTTCCTGACAAGGAATTGTTTTCCCTAACTCCACGTGTCTTTGGGTCTGTGGCATTCGTTCACAAGTTATCTCTAGGGGTTGACAAGCTCTCTCCTAGGGCTGTCAAATGTGTTTTTGTTGGGTATTCGAGAACTCAAAAGGGGTATTCGTGCTATGATCCGTTGCACGGGAAATGCTATGTCAGTGCAGATGTCACGTTTTTTGAGTCTGTCATGTTTTTCTCTCCTACTGCTGACAGGTTGGTGTCATCAGATATAAGTAATGAAATCTATATTCCTCCTCCACCCTTGTATGCGCCACAACAAGCTCCTACATCTTCACTACCGCCATCCCCATCACCACCACCATCTCCACCACCGCCACCACCTCTACCGTCTCCCACATCTTTGGTTCCTCTACCACGCCACTACAGCCGACGACCAGCCCCTCCTTATGATCATGGTCAATCATCAAACATGCCCCAGGTTTGTTCTGATAACATTCTTTCTAATGATGGGACTAACGACATATCTCAGCAGGAACAGGCAGGGGATAACACGGATGTTGGTACAATTGATGCAAACCTTGATTTGCCTATTGCACTGAGGAAGCAGAAGAGGTCATGTGCGTCTTATCCGATTGCTTCTCATGTTACCTTTGAGCGTATAGCAGGAGATTTCCGGAGTTTGTAGGTGCTTTATCTGCTGTGAATATTCCAAGGACTCACCAAGAAGCATTAGCTGATAATAGATGGCGACTGGCTATGGAGGAGGAGATGGATGCCCTTCAGTCGAGAGGTACTTGGAGTCTTGTTCCAGCTCCTACTGGGGCATCTATTGTGAGTTGCAAGTGGGTGTTTACGTTGAAGCATAATGCCGATGGCAGTATTGATAGGTACAAGGCTCGACTAGTTGTTGGGGGCTTTACTCAGACGTATGGGGTAGATTATCTTGACACGTTTTCTCCCGTTGCTCGACACTCTACTTTACGGATTCTTTTATCTGTTGCTGTGATTCGAGATTGGCCCCTGTTTCAACTGGATATCAAAAATGCATTTTTATATGGTGATCTTCAGGAAGAAGTTTACATGCAGCAGCCACCTGGGTTTACTGCTGAGGGGGAGTGTAGACAAGTATGCAGGCTTCATAAGGCGATCTATGGCCTAAAACAGAGCCCAAGAGCTTGGTTCCAGAAGCTCTCAGATTTATTTGAGAAGCAAGGGTTCAAAAGGTCAAATGCAGACCATTCGCTTTTTGTACAAAAGACATCCAGAGGTATGACTGTCATTATGGTGTATGTTGACGGTATACTCATTACAGGAGATGATATGCAGGGAATAAAATTAGCAAAAGAATTCTTGGGCCGTGAATTTGTTACCAAGGATCTAGGAGTACTGAGATATTTCCTTGGATTGGAGTTTGCTAGAAATGAAGGAGGACTCGTGATGACTCAGAGGAAATATGTCACTGACTTGCTAAGTGACACAGGAATGCTTGGATGTCGACCTGCTTCTACACCAATGGATCCAAGCATGAAGATGCATGATGATGACACTGAGGAGGTTGATAAAAGAAGGTACAGAGAACTGGTTGGGAGGCTCCTTTATGTTACCATTACTAGACCAGATATTACATTTGCTGTAAATAAAGTGAGCCAGTTCATGGAACAACCTCGCCAAGTACACATGGACGCCATACATATGATATTAAGGTATCTTAAGTCATCTCCAGGCGCAGGTTTGATCTTTAAGAAGAAGGGCACTATAACTATTTCAGCATGTGCAGATGCAGACTATGCAGGGTGCCCAAAGGATAAAAAATCTACATCAGGCTTTGCTATATTCATTGGAGAGTCACTTGTTTCTTGGAGGAGCAAGAAGCAAATAGTAGTTGCGAGATCCAGTGCTGAATCAGAGTATAGAGCTATGGCCCAAGCATGTGCAGAAGTGATGTGGGTTCGCGCAGTTCTGACAGATCTACATATAGATGTTCCACTTCCCATATCACTAGAATGTGACAATCAGGCTGCTTTATTCATTGCCAATAACCCTGTTTTTCACGAGAGAACGAAGCACATTGAGGTGGATTGCCATTATATCCGTGATATGATCCAGAAGGGCTTCATCTCTACTGCACATGTCAGCTCAGGAGACCAAACGACAGACATCCTTACTAAAGGTTGCTTCAGGGTCCCTTTCAGAAGTGCTTGTCCAAGATGAGCATGATTGACATCTATGCTCCATCTTGAGGGGGAGTGTAGAAGTTTATTTATATTCTTGTATCTTTTATCTATTCATCTTTTCGTTTGTCTACCTTATGTAATTTGCCCATAGGGCTCTCCCATATAAGAGAGCCTAGGGTTCAAGGAATAAATACGATGCTTATTTTTCCCAACATTATGAAATATAATTTTTTTGCACTTATGGGAACTTGTAAATAACCATTGATGCTATTGCAGTTTTCCTGCACAATAAACTAGAGCATTCCCTCTATCAACCAAAAAAATAAGTGAAGAAATAATTGTATAAAATAGGTGCATTCTTTGTTTCTTGTCCACAAACAGCACAGTAAAGTCAGATTTCGACTGGTATATATATTATCAGATTTATTCAGTTGTGAATTTAAATAAATATGCATGATTATTCAGTATTTATATTTTTATTTAAAATAATTGCACTTTAATTTGAATAATGTTCTTCCGAACTTGTTGCCTCCGAATAGATGATCCTATTGGAATTTGACCTGTTTTTTATTGGGTACATGAACACTAACCTAGTACTTCTCAGTGAAGTTAAATCTTTACGTGAATATTCTGAAGCAGATCTAGAAGTGCAATGATTGATGGATGATTTAATTTAGAACTTTTAATTTCAAAGTGTTACTGTTTCTTCCCGGATAAGGTATCTGTTTTGTTGTATGGCAACTTACATGGGTTTTTCTTGTCAGGTACATTTGGAGCTTCTTTACTGTCCTTTGGGCATGGAGAATGAGTTTACAAACCCTTTTACAAACCAAAGATTTTCAATGACTTCACTGGAGAAGGCTCTTAAAAGTGGGGAAAATGGGACTGCAGCCAGTGATATTGAACGGAGTAGCACAAGGAGGAGGGACGTGATCATTAGGGGAGTACTTTCAGTAACTGTTATCTCTGCTGAGGACCTGCCCTCTGTTGATTTCATGGGAAAGTCTGACCCATTTGTTATTCTCTCAATGAAGAAAACAGAGAACAAAAATAAAACAAGGGTAAATTCTCATTCAATTTAAGTGTTGATATCTTGATCACCCCACAATTTAAAAACGTAGCTGTTAATTGTAGGTTGTGAATAATAGCCTGAATCCTGCTTGGAATCAGACGTTCGACTTCGTCGTGGAAGATGGCCTGCATGACATGCTTATTTTGGAAGTTTATGATCACGATACTTTTGGCAAGGTAGTTTTAGCAATGTTTTGGTACACACCGCATATTTTTAATCTAAAGATTTTTCTTTCTCTCAATTTTCTCCGTATTCTTAGGCAACTGTTTGAAAATACTGTTTTGGGTTAAATGGATCTCGGTTGTGGTTCCATTTAATTGTGTTCATATATATATATATACACACACACACCGGTTCAATGGGTAGCCCCTTGGGGGCAGCCAACATGGCTTCTCCTATCCTATTTTCCAGCATTTTTTTAATTTTTTTCAAAAATAAAGCTATGTATTTTCATCACTACATCCCTCTAATATGCCATTCCAATCTCGTCCGAAACAGAGACTCCTATGCCCTTCATCTAGAACAACTCGATTACAACAATTCTAAGACCGTTTAAATAACCTATTCTAGTTGGAAGGCATATGAGCCTCTGTTTCTAATGAAATTGGAATGACATATTAGAGGGATATAGTAATAAAATACATGGATTTATTTTTGAAAAAAATAGGAAATGGGGCAGGGGCAGCCCCATTTTTTCCTATATATATTGTACACACCCCTTCTTTATCTTGTACTGGAGAGAAAAATCTAGCTGGGTTGCTATATAATTGTTCACATGATTTTCTCCCTCTCCTAGATTTTAATCCAACATTGGAATTTTGTGATAGTTCTCCATACACTTGATACACGTTGAGGATACAACACAATCATTGTGTGTAATTGATGATCTCTGTATTTGCGCGGACATCTTCCATACCTTGTTGGCTTGAGTTTCTTGAAGACATTCGTGGAGCACATCCCACTTGATAAGATCGATCATACCATCGCAAAGGCATTACTAGATCCTCATATCATCACATTTGATTGAGCAGTACGAGAAGGCTAGCAACTCTATTAAGAGGAACTATTTGTGACATGATGTTGTGATGGATCAAATTTTCATGAGTAATCGATAGGGATGCAAACAAGTGAGATATATATGTTACCTTATCCTCATTTATTTCAAAATGCGGATAAAGTTACAGAAACAAATATCTTACGAATAATAAAAATTACATACCCTATCCTTAAATGTGGATATAGATATGCAAAGTGTTGAAGAAAAATGAATTGCTTGTTTATTAGAGGGACGTTGAAGCTCACTTATATAGGAGAAAAATACTGGATAAATATCATGAGAGGTACATAAGAAAAATAAGCTACGGAATAATACCAAAGATATACAACTATTTCAACGCACCCCATCAAGCTGGAGCATATGTCTATCATGCTCAGCTTGGAACATCTTTGGAAAGGGCCTCGAGTAAGAGCTTTGGTGAATATATCTGCAGTCTGATCTCCAATAGGAACATGAGTGGTGGATATGATACCCTTCTGGATCATGTCTCTGGTGTAGTGACAATCCACCTCTATATGTTTTGTACGTTCATGGAATGTAAGATTATTTGCAATAAAAAGTGTTGCTTGATTGTCACATAGAAGCTACATAAGAAGATGCACATCAACTGCAAGATCAATCAAAACCGGCCTGACCCACATCATCTCTGTGCTTCCCTGAGCCATAACCCTGTATTCAGACTCTGGACTAGATTTAGCAACCACTGTCTACTTCTTACTTTTCCATGACACGAGTGAGTTGCTAACAAAAATAGCAAAATCAGAAGTAGTCTTTCTGTCCTTAGGGCATCCTGCATAATCTGCGTCTGCACATGCTGTCACATCAAGAGAGGTGCCTCTACTGAATATAAGGCCAGTTCCTGGTGAAGGCTTCAGAAATCTCAAAATCATATAGACAACATCCATATGAACCTTCCTAGCCTGCTCCATAAACTGGCTCACCTTGCTCACCGCAAAGGATATATCTGGCCTGGTGCTGATAGCATATAGTAGATTCCCAACCAGTTCCCTGTATCTCCTGTTGTCTATCTCCTCAGTGTCATCACATATAATTTCATACTTGGATCCATAGAAGTAGTGGCAGGCTTACACCCTGTCGTACCTGTCTCTATTAGCATATCAGTAACAAACTTCCTCTGGATCATCGCAAGACCACGTTGGTTCCTGGCGAACTCTAATTCAAGGAAGTATCGAAGATTGCCAAGGTTCTTGGTCACAAACTACTGACCTAGGAACTCCTTGACTGCATGAATACCCTGCTCATCATCACCTGTGACAATAATATCATCAACATAGACGAGAATAGCAACAATACCTCTCTACATTCTCTGAACAGAAAGTGAGTGATCCGCAGTGGACCGAGCAAACCCCTGATGCTCTATCAACTTTGAAAACTTCTGGTACCAAGCTCTCGGATTTTGCTTCAGGCCGTAAATCACCTTGTGGAGCCTACACACCTTCTAAGACTCCCCCTCAACAGAAAACCCTGGTGGTTGCTGCATATAAACCTCTGCATGTAAATCTCCATAAAGAAACACATTCTTTACATCCAGTTGGTATAGAGGCCAGCCCCGTGAAACAGCAGATAGAAGAGCGCGTAATGTTGAGTGTCTGGCCACTGGAGAGAAGGTATCCTGATAATCCACCCATAAGTCTGAGTGAACCCACATGCCACAAGCCTTACCTTGTAGCGACCCACACTGCCATATGCTCGCTGCTTCACCGTAAAGATCCATTTGCATCCTACAACAGATACACGTGGAGGGGTAGAAACAACATTCCAGGTGCCACGAGACTGCAAAGCGACCATCTCCTCCTCCGTGACAAGTCGCGAACTGCTATCCTGTATAGCCTCCTGATATGTTCACGTGATAATACTAGCTGAAAGTCCTGTAACAAACCTCATGTACTCCTCTGACAGATGGTCCACGGAAACATGCATTGCTAGAGGATATATATCACAGTCACAACGTGGCTTCCTTAAGGCAATAGATACATCGATGTCATCAACCTCTCTATTCTCTGGCACTAGTTCCTCCTGTGTAGTATCCTGTGGATCAAGCATAACACCGGTGCCATCAGTGGAAACAATGTGTTTACTACATACCTGGGCCGTGCTAGATGACGGGGAAGGTGTAGGAGTAGAGAGATGAGTAGAGGATCCGTGGATGTAAAAAAAATGTAGGAACTGAGTCTGGGTAGGTGGAGGTGGTGGAGGAGGTGGAGGTGACTGAGACTCAACATGAGTGGTTCTCGTGATGATAACAAAGGTGGTGGAATAAAGATATCATCACCGGAGTTAACACTAAACAAACATGTTACCTGTAAGAGAAAAATACATAATAGACTCAAAAAATGTGACATCGACACTCACATAATTCTCCAAACATGATCAAAACATCTATACCCTTTTTAAGTACGAGAATAACCGACGAACACACATTTGACAGCTCTAGGTGAGAGCTTTTCACGATCAGGAGTAAAATTGTGGACAAAAGCAACCGATCCAAAAACTCTGGGGGTAAGGGATATAAGTCCTCGGGAAACACAATCAAGAAATGAACTTTTTCTCCAAGGATAGTATACGGTATGCGGTTCACCAAGTAACATGCAGTAAGAACCGCATCACCTCAGAACGAATGAGGAGCTTGACTCTGAATCAAAAGAGTCTTCGTGACATCCAAAAGATGACGGTGTTTGCGTTCAACAACATCATTCTGCTGCAAAGTGTAAGCACACGACGTCTGATGAACAACACCAATAGATCTAAGAAAATCAGACAACTGTAAAGTAGAGAACACCAAGGCATTGTCAGTCTGGGTAGGTGGAGGTGGTGGAGGAGGTGGAGGTGACTGAGACTCAACATGAGTGGTTCTCGTGATGATAACAAAGGTGGTGGAATAAAGATATCATCACCGGAGTTAACACTAAACAAACATGTTACCTGTAAGAGAAAAATACATAATAGACTCAAAAAATGTGACATCGACACTCACATAATTCTCCAAACATGATCAAAACATCTATACCCTTTTTAAGTACGAGAATAACCGACGAACACACATTTGACAGCTCTAGGTGAGAGCTTTTCACGATCAGGAGTAAAATTGTGGACAAAAGCAACCGATCCAAAAACTCTGGGGGTAAGGGATATAAGTCCTCGGGAAACACAATCAAGAAATGAACTTTTTCTCCAAGGATAGTATACGGTATGCGGTTCACCAAGTAACATGCAGTAAGAACCGCATCACCTCAGAACGAATGAGGAGCTTGACTCTGAATCAAAAGAGTCTTCGTGACATCCAAAAGATGACGGTGTTTGCGTTCAACAACATCATTCTGCTGCAAAGTGTAAGCACACGACGTCTGATGAACAACACCAATAGATCTAAGAAAATCAGACAACTGTAAAGTAGAGAACACCAAGGCATTGTCAGTGCGAATAAATTTCACATTTGCAGAAAAAATATCCTTAATCTCAATAAGAAAATATTTGATAATAGGATCAGCTTCAGACTTATTCTTCATCACACATACCCAAGATAATCCACAAAAATCATCTACAACGACCATATATAACTGATGTCCCTGATGATCAAGAACACGACTAGTACCCCAGATATCAAAGTGAATCAACTCAAACAATTGACCATTGTGACGACTCTGATGACTCAGAAAAGAGGAACGATGGTGCTTCCCATGCTGACACGCCTCACACACCAGGCTAGTACGAGTAGAGATATGCAGGAGGGCATGACACAACTTCTGCAGAGGAAGGTGTCCAAAGCGAAGATGCCACATAAACGGGAAAACAGATCCAGAAGGGATAGTAGCAACCCCCGGACAAGGAGGCTGGATAAGTCTGTAGAGTCCTCTTTGTTCACGGCCACATCCAATCACCCTGCCCGTGAGTATGTCCTGAAACACAAGAGAAGACTGATCAAATATGGCATGCCAATGTAAATCTTTTACAATCTGACTAAGACAAAAGAATCATCTGAAATGCTGGAGCATGTAAGACATTGTGCAGACACATCGAGGGAGCTAGAACAATCTCCTTGTGTCCAACAATGGGTAGAGGAACCCTATTGGCATTCATTAATGATCTACTCGGAGGGATAAACTTGTAAGAAGTAAACTGTGCTCGATCGCCACAAATATGATGAGATGCTGCAGAGTCCATGATCTAGTCAGACAAATCTGAACTACCACTATTGGTAAGGGCATAAGCAATACCTGACGAGCTTGAAGAGGCTCTAGCAATATGTGCGTTATCTGAAGACCCTGCAGGCGGAGTAGTAGGAGTACTCATCATCTCTCGCAGTCTGAAAATAATATCATAAAAACATACATCATGAGCCAGAGCAGGAGTAGAAGTAGGCTCTATCTGCTTAGCAACTCGGGCAGAGGCATGATACCCATGCTTCTGATAGCATGTCTCTTCAGAATGACCAGGACGGTGACAATGTGAACATGGACCTCGCTGACGACCTCCTCCTCGACCACGTGGTCCTCGACCACAGAACTGCGAATTACTCCCTCTGCCACAAGAGGTTGCCATAGCAAATGGAGTCTGAGACACAATAGTAGAGGAAGTAGTAATTCTGCTCAGCCTCATGACAAAAATAGTCCTATCATAGTTGCATTCCGATACGTCTATTGTTGCTCAATGCTAGTAGTAATAGACATGAAGCTATGCAATTGCTCAAATATGCCTTTAAGATCCGAGAAGTGTGTATGAAGAGGTCGACCATTTTGCGCGGTCGAAAAAAATATCACTGCATCTGTAGAATTTTGCTCTCATTCTTTGCCTGCCCATACGTGGCTGCTAAGATATCCCACACAACCTTTGTTGTGGGTTGATTGACAATATCATTGGCAATCTCCGTGGTGAGCGTCCTAGAGAGTCGAATGCGAGCATAGGTATTTTCTTGCTTCTAAGAAGCATTATCCCCAGTCTTGTCCTCCGGTTCTGGATTCGTCAGAATGTGCTCCTTGTTATGGCACTACATCAGGGTGCGAAACTGCATGGAACACAACTCGTAGTTAGTCCCATCCATCTCCACGATGGGAGCCGGGCCCTTGAAGGCACCAAACAAAAAAACATCACCCTTGTTCTCTGATATGGTAGCATGAACGCTGAAATCCGGAACAAAACTGAGGAGTAGACCACTCTTAATGAGTTTACGTAATGATATATAGAGTATTGGTTGTATCTATAGACTCATATAACCATCCTCATCTCTTGTCGTTGTAGGCTAGGTTTGACTACAGGGTGTACGGGTGCAAAGGTCAACGACACACACAGATGCACGTAGATTCACGAAGATGCAGACATGTGCACCGTGCACGCATGAAGCACGTAGATGCGTGCAGGATGCACACAGATGCACACCAAATGCGTGTAGATGCAAGCCAGATGCGCACAGGTGCACGCACTGTGCAGGCAGATACGCGCAGTTGCATGCCGAATGCACGTAGATGCATGCCAGATGCGCGCAGGTGCACGTAGATACGCGCAGATGCACACCAGATGCATGGGTGTGGTGCACTGGGCGCATGGCACGGAACACAGGGTGCCGCGGGAGGCTGGGTGACACGAGGGGCTGTAGGTGAGGGAGGGTGGTGCCGTGCGTGGTTCTGCACGTGTGGGGGTGATTGGCAGTGCAGAGAAGGAGGCTTCTTGCTGGCGTGTAGGGTTAGGGTTAGGGTGGGATGATACAGGAACTCCGATCTAGGATCGTTGCTCTGATACCATGTTGACGAAAAATGAATTGCTTGTTTATTAGAGGGATCCCAGGGCTCTATTATATAGGAGAAAAGTACTGGGTAAATATCATGAGAGGTACATATAAAAAATAAATTATGAAATAACACCAATTATATAACTATTTCAACATAGTGATAAACATAATTCAGATATGAATATTTCACAAACATATATGAATTATTCTATGGATAATGTTTCCTAACACTTACATTCAAAAGAAATGTTCTTTGAAAGTTGAAATTAATAGCCAACTACATTAAAATAGCTTAAACTATAAATACAATACAATAAAATAAACAATAGAAAAATGCTAAATTAAGTAACTTCTATATCAAATAGTTAAAGAGTTTAATGATATAATTTTTCTTCCCACGTTTGAAAATGATGTTAAAATGCAATATACTACGTGTAGTGTATATGTATAACTATATACATACATCTTTCTAATGCTAATATCTGTATCCGTCAAAATTATATGTAAACATATCCTATACATATCCTAAAAAATAATGAAATTAGTACCCATATCCGTATCTGCAAAAAAATAATAACATATATCCATATCCTTATATGTATCCATCAAAAATTAAATACATATCCACATCTATTTTACGATGGATATAATGGTGGAGGGATACATATATGAGTTTAATGGGGCTGCCCCCTTGGGGCATCCAACATGGCTACCCCCATGTCGTTTTCGACGTTTTTTTTTGAAAATTATCACCATGTATATTCATCCCTGTATTCCTCCTATATACCATTCGAATTTCGTCAGAAACAAAGACCCATACGACCTCCATCCAGACAATCATTTTTTAACGGTAACATGGTTTTTTAAATCGACACCATCTCGATGGAGGCCGTAGGAGTCTCTATTTCTGACGAAATTCGAATGGCATATAGAAGGGATATGGGGATGGATATACCTGGCGATATTTTTCAAAAAAAATAAAAAACGCCGAAAACGACGCGGGGGCAACCATTGTTGGGGCAATCCCATTAAACTCTACATATATACATATATATATGTATCCAATTGTAGCTCTGCATGACTATGATCAATCACTGAGAATGAACTTATCATTCGGGGCAAGGTGGTGTTTGATGGTGATCAATCACTTTGATCAACGCGATCGATCGTTGTTAGTTCTTATATTGGTGTGATTGATTTTCTTAGACTAACATGATTGACAACATTAGTCTCACGTTTCGAGGGTGATCTAGTCCTCATTGACCAATCAGTCTTCTCTCCTATCAATTTCTTGATCGTTCGTTCAGGCCTTTACGATCAATCAAGATATTTGAGCAGGTTGCCTCTGAAGGCTACAAATGCTCTACATCTACAACCCTTCTATAAAAAAATGGCAGAGTATTCCCATACTTTAAGTAGGGTCGACCACATGGATTTTTGCTCAAATATATTTTAAAAGATCCAACTATTTTTATGCTAGCTATTGATTACCTAACGTAACCTCGACAAGGAGGAATTTGAACCATGATCTTTTGGGTGGTAGGCACACTGCACTAGCACTACACTATTGAAGTGGGTACAACATTATGATTGGTAAAAAATATTTATATTTAAATCACGCCCACAAAGTTCTCCTAGAGGGATAAAGGAAGCTCCTTTTGGAAGATGTTCCATCATGGAAATTATGGCACCTTGAGGATAGGCAAGTCATTGAGGAGAGATGGAAATTATGGGAATTACATAAATCATTGAGGAGAGAATTTAACTCAGCCATGGTCGATCCCAAGCTCGGGTAAATTAAGGAGGGTTGCACGTTAGTTAGCCAACAACCAATGCAAGAGTGATAAATTCCTAAATAATATTTTTTAAGAACACTATTTAGGAATTTGTCTCAAAACAGTTTATAGATCTTTTCAACATGGATTTGCACAAACATTTAGATTTCGTTGGGGGTGTTCCCTACTAGCTGCGCGCTGCATTGCCCGAATGCAATGAGAAGTTGGTAGGGGTTGCTACATCACTGCCAGGATGTAGTTCAAAATTTGCAAGGGTTCTCGCATGAGGAACACGTGCGAGTAAATAAGCTAGTTGCACTGTATTGCCGTCAGGATGTAGTCCACAATTTATAAGGGTTCGCACATGATGGACACATACAAGTAACGAAGTTAGTCCAAAAGAGGTTGCAAATGAAATTGCAGATAAATAGTTGGAATATTAGCACTTTGATAGAGATAGTAGATATGACAGAAAGAAGGAAGATTCAGATACTATATCTCCAAGAGACAAATAAGTTGGAGAGAAAGCAAGGGAGATTGAGAAGACATGCTTAAAACTTTGATATTCAAGTAAACATAAGGGCAGAAATGGTATTGGAATGGTTGTTCATAAGGATTTGAAGGTTTGTGTGGTTGAGGTGTAAAGATCCGGGGATCGGATTATTTTGCTAAAAGTGGTGCTCGAAGAAGAAATTCTTAACATTATCGCAATTTATGCCCCACAAATTAGTTTAGAAGAAAGGATTAATCAAGTTTTTTTGGGAGGATTTGGATAAGATTATGCAAGGAATCTCACAAAGAGAGATGATTTGCCTAGATGGAGATCTTAATAGACATGTGGGAAAGGATGTTTCAGGGTATGCTAGTGTTCATGGAGGATATGGCTTCGGGGATAGAAATGAAGAGGGAAAAACATTCTGAATTTTGTAAGGGCTTATGATCTTTTTATAGCAAACACTCTCTTCTAGAAGATGGAGGAGCATTTAATTACTTATAATAGTGGCTCGACTAGAACACAAATAGATTACTTTGCATTGAGGAGAAGAGATCGATTGTGTTGTAAAGACTGCAAAGTAATCCTAGGAGAGAGTTTGACCCCCCAACATCGCTTGTTAGTCATGGATGTGCAAATAAAAGGGCCAGTAAAGAAAAGGAGGATTTTCAAGATCACTAGAACTAGATGTTGGAATCTTCAATGGAAACAATCAAACTTCAGGGAGAAAGTTTTAGAAGACTTATCTTGGGATTGTAATGGAAGTGCAAATGAGATGTGAGAGACAGTAGCATCTTGTATCCGAAGGGTAGCCAAAGAGATGTTAGACGATTCAAAGGGAGGAGCTCCATGCTGAAAGTAGGCTTGGTGGTAGAGTGAAGGGGTGCAAGGGAATCTCAAAATTGAAATAGCATGCTTTAAAGCTTGTCTAACGATAGAACAAATGAAACTGCCACAAACTACAAAATAGTGAAGAAGGAAACAAAGAAAGATATAGGCGAAGCTAAGTCAAAAGCTTATGAAGTTTTGTACAAAAATCTCAATTCTAAGGAGGGTCAGGTTGGCTAAAGCAAGAGAAAGAAAGATCAGACGCCTTTCTCAAGTGAGATGCATTATGGATGAGGAATGTTACATACTTGTTACTCAGAAGGATATAGAGACTAAATGGAAGCAGTACTTCCTTAGGCTTTTCATTGGGAAGGAAATATAGAGACCACTTTGGGAGATCTAGTTGGTAGTGAAAGTTACTTGAATTGTGCAAGTTATAGACGGATACAAAGGAAGGAAAAAGAGGAGGCTTTGAAGGTTATGAGACATGAGAAAGGTGTAGGAATTAATGACATCCGTGTATAAGTTTGGAGAGTTTTATGTGAACGTAATTGGCTTACAAATTTATTCAATGTTATTTGGAGAAGCAAGAAAATGCTTGAAGATTGGAGAAGCATCGTGGTGCCTCTTTATAAGAACAAAGGAGACATTCAAAATTTGTTCAATTTACAGAGGTATCAAGCCGATGAGTCACACTATGAAAATTTAGTAATGCATGATTTAAAGGAGGTTGAGGCAAGTTTTCAAAGTAAAAAGAAAATCATTTTGGATTCATGCTAGGTCGCTTAACTATTGAAGCCATCCCCTTGCTGAGGAGAATAATGGAGATTTATAGAGCTAAAAGGAAGAACCTCCATATGATTTTTATTGATTTGAAGAAGGCTTATGATTCTGTCACACGGGAGGTATTGTGGAGAGTTTTGGAGAAAAGACAAGTATTTGTCTTATGCATTAACCTTATAAAAGATATGCATAATGGGGCTTCATCTTGTGTAAGGATATAATTTGAGAAGATTGACTATTTCGACATCAACATTTGACTATTTCGACATCAACATTAGCCTGCATCAAGGTTCAACTTTGAGTCTATTCCTTTTTATTTTGATTATGAATGAGTTGACAAGTCGCATTCAAGATGAGATACCTTGGTGTATGTTATTCTTGATGATATTGTGTTCATTGATGAGACTAAAGATGGAGTAAATGAGAAGGTAGAGGTTTGGAGACATGTATTGGAGACTAAAGGATTCGTATAAGTAGGGCTAAGACCGAATATATGGAGTGCACTTCTGATGGAAGCAATAGTGAAGGAATCGAGGTGAAGATTGGCGATGATAACATTTAGTAGAAAGATTCTTTTAATTACTTGAGATCTATTTTGCAACATGATGGTGAAATTGATGGAGGTGTTACATGTAGAATACAAGCAGGTTGGCAAAAGTGGAGAGGAATCTGTGATAAGAAAATTCCTTTGAAAATCAACGGAAAGTTTTACAATGCATTCGTGAGACCTGCTATGCTTTATGTAACTGAATGTTGGCATGTGAACCATAGACATGTCTAGAGAAAGACATTAACAAAAATGAAAATGCTAAGGTGGATGCGTGAACACACATGTAAAGATCGGATTAAGAATGATGCAATCAAAAGGAAAGTTGGTGTAACTCCGATCGAGGATAAGATGCGAGAAAATTGTTAAGAAATAGGAAGCAAAAACGAAAACAAGGAACACGAATAAAGAAAAGAAGAATAGCGGGATTTTAACGTGGAACGCTACTCCGTGAGGAGCGGGATGAAACCACGAGAGAAGGCCACAAAGGTCCATGTTTGTCTATTGACTTTTATCAGTGGATATAGGAGGTCTGGGGCTCCTTATATAGCCTTCCCAGAGCCTCCAAGTCCCACCACTAGGCGATGTAGGACTAAACACATGGATGGGGTAAATGGATCTCCTCCAGGATCCATTTACGCTGCTACAACTCATGATGCATACCACGAATACTCCAACACTCCCCCTCAAGTTGGAGCATGCAATGCTCAGCTTGTACAAACAGAAATAAACTCAACTCAACGCTACAGGACACTGCGGACAACATCAACCCAACACGTACATTGCTGCAGTCGAGGACGTTGCTTCTCATGCCGTGCATGTGAGGAGGACGAACGGGTTGGAGTGTGAGTCTACTGAATCTCCTCGTCGGAGAGCATGTGCTCTGAACTGCGCCTGTTAGAGTCACTGCAACTGAAATGAGTCTCCTCGTCGGAGTACTGTGGCCCGCCACAATAATGTGAACAACTGCTCCATCTCTTGAAAAAAGGGCCTAACTGGAAAAGAGACGTGGCTGTGCAATCCTCGTCGGAGTCCACAGTCGCTGGAGAATGGAGTCTGAAATAAGTCTCCTCGTCGGAGAACTGGGTCTCTCCCATCTGGCTCAGAGAATGGTGCACTACTCTGGTGTACCTATGATACCACATGAAAACCCTTGCCAACATGGCACAGGGAATGGTCCTCTGCTCTGGAGTCCCTATGGCTTACATGAAAACTCTGGCCTACAAAACAAGAATAGTGATGGGGACCTCGAACAAATGATGGCAACATATGCTCATTTGAAAATGACCGTAAATTCGTGCGTATCTGGAACTAGAGTCTCTCTCTGGAGATCTCGAAAATGGGGCTCTCATCTTGGAGTGCCTCGATCTTGGACTCTGACCAATCTGTCGAGTCTGAACAACTGCGCATCAAAATGGGACTTGGAATCTGAACGTTGAGTCTGGATCTTGCGCATGGAAAAATCTTCATCTGGAAAAACTGTAGAGTCTGATCAACTGGTTGGCATGGAATCTGACATCTAAATCTGGATCATGGAACAGACCTGTGACTCTACACAACACTCCCCCTTTCTCCCATACTGGTGAAAATGACAATTGTTGACCAAGTTGGGAGAAGATAATGAAATTGGGGGAAAATAAAACATTCTAAAAAAATTCTTGCGGCTTTTCATTTTTTTATAAGCCATTACATTTTTTAAGCCGTTTCACAAAATTTTTTCCGGCTTTTCATTTCATTTTTTTAACTTTGCGTACGGCTTTTTTTTGTACTCAACCTTTTTTTTTCAAACATTTTTTTGAACAGTTGACTTAGCCCACTTGGGTCCAACACTCTAAACTCACTTTTTTTAATAACATCACGCCCACTTGGGCTCTCAACAAAATAGCCCTCATTTTTTTTAACCGTTGGGCCCCGCTAGGGTTCCCAGGGATGGGAAACCCATTCACTTCATCGAGATACGCCGCCGCCCGAAGCATATAGGGCTTCGCCGCTGGAGGATACGGCTCACAACTGCCTGGTATCTGACGCAGCACGAGGGTGGTCGGATCTGGAGCCTTGTCTGGATAGGAAGAAGTGTGCGGAGAATCGCCTGAGGAGGGATGCGGAGGAATCGCCGCCTCCACTGGAGGCTGCCATCGTGGGGGGGGGGACAGGAGGAACCGAGGGCTGATGGTTAGGGGTGCGCACGCTGGAGGTGCGCTTGTCAAGTCTGGAAAGCCCCGCCGCCGCCTTCCTGTATCTGGATTAGGGCGATTACGATGGAGGATTGCGTCGCTTGGTGATGGAGATGCCGTGCGAGGGGATGTGCTTCGCCTGGATGTGTTGTAGATCGCAAGGCGCGCGAGAAGATGGGGCGCACCGCCTGTGATTTGCCTTGCGCAGTCACACGGTACCCCCTCCTGGAGCGCGCAGGGATGTGCACGCATGGACGAGGCGGCCTGGGAGTATTCTTGAAAATACGCGTCGCCTCGGTCTTTGGAGGCGGTGCCGCCTCGCTGGGAACGTGCATGGGTTGCTTGGGTTCGCAGGGCCCTGCCTTGCGCAAGTTAGGGCACCGTCTGGAGCATGCACGACGAGGTGCACTTGAGGAAGGGTGCGGCTAGGGCTCGCCGCACCTGGGAGCTCGAGGTCTGGAGAATCTGTGCGTGCCACAACCAGAGTTTGATCCGGAAGAGGATGTGGGCTAGATATTCACAAACAAATATTGGAGATGCCCTGGCGGCTGCTTGGAGATGCGCGCTTACTTTTGGGCTGAAATATAGATTAGGGTTTCACAAAAACCCTAGAACTTCTTGAACAAACCCCAGAAATTCGAAAAAAAACTTCAAGAATTGAACGTCTTGATAATCAAATCTCGAACCAAAAAATTAAGAACAAAGCCTCGAGAATCGAACCCGCTATGATACCATGTTAAGAAATAGGAAGCGGAAGCGAAAACATGGAACAAGAATAAAGAAAAGAAGAATAGAGGGATTTTAACGTGGAACCCTACTCCGTGAGGAACGGGATGAAACTACGGGAGAAGGCCTAAAAGGGCCTTGTTTGTCTATTGACTTTCTCAATGGACACAAGAGGTCTTGGGCTCCTTATATAGCCTTCCTAGAGCCTCCAAGTCCCACTACTAGGCGATGTGGGGCTCAACACATGGATGGGGTAAATGGGTCTTCTCCAAGATCCATTTACCCTGCTACAACTCATGACACATACCACGAATACTCCAATAAAAATCGTTTAAAGTGGTTTGTCCATTTATAAAGGTGATCAACTGATGTACCGGGGAGGAGATGCGAGTTTTGGGATGTTGAGGTGTTTAAGAGAGGGCAAGGAAGGCCCAAGAAGTGTTGGAATGAGACTATACGAAGGGGTCTTAGTTTTGTCGATCCTATCATGAGAATGACTCGGGCCAAGATAGAGATGAATGGAGGCAAAAAATCCATGTATCCAAACCTACTTATTGTGGGAAAAGACTTTGTTGTTGTTGATTGAGGAGAGAAGGCGTTTTAGTGAGGCATTAACTATGAAGTCGTGAGTGTTGCATCTACCTAATAAGATGATGAGATTTTTACCTGGATTGGAAGATTCTCAGAGACATCAAATATATGTTGGTGCTCACGTCCTGCAAGTTCATTCAACTGTAACATACAAGCACATGAAGTTTGATGAATTAATCCAAAAAGAATTATAGACACGAGTAAAAATCTTGAACATTATTAGTTCAAATAGTCTTGAAAGGGACGCCAAAGTGTGCATTTATTTCAATGTATGGAATGATCCTTGAGCAAGCATCTAAGTTGTTCATCATAAAAACAATCCATGACAAATTGAGTAAAATCATACATGATCATAAGATAGTAGCAATGTCCGAGATGATTTGGAAGCTGAATATGCTCTTAAATATATGTTAGAGTTATTGGGTCTTTATATGTATTTCTTGTTCCCATATTTCTTATTTCAATCCTATGACTCCGTTGGGGTAGAATCCAATGAATAGCCTGTTGGTAGCGGTAGGTGTCTACCACATGGGAGACCAGGGTTCGAATCTCAGGGGTTAGTCTTGGATGGGTCCCTACTTGAGGTTCATCACATCCTTAAAAAATCCTTTAGGGTATCCATGTAATTTTATTGTTGTGCTTCTCTAGGATTTCATGCTATATAAGAAACCTTAGACTCATGCAATTAGACAAGTCATTCATTACTCTTCTTTTTCCACATGGTATCAAAGTAACTGTTCTGGATCGAGGTTCTGACCTAACATCCGCCGCTACCTCAAGGCTCCTCTCGGCCTTGCACACCCTTCTCTCAGCCTAGGGCCCCGCGCACGGCTCGGTGCAAGGAAGGAAGCCTCCAGTGACTACATTTGCCTCTCCAAGGCTATCTTGCGCCATCGCAGGAGCGTCCCTTGAGTCCCTAGGCCTTCACAAGTCTCTCTCCATGCTTCTAGGTCCCTCGAGATTCGCTGCCGGAGCATCTCCAGTCTTCTAGTTTGCTCACGACTACTGTTGGAATGCTGCCCGACACTACTGGGCATTGTTGGAACATCGTCAGGCCCCTCCGAACACTGTTGTGGCACCATCAGGCTTCTCCATTCACGGCTAAAGCACTGCTATGGCTTCCAAAGACCCTCAGACACTCCTGTATTGCTACATACTCCTTTCTTAGACTCCAACCCACTTGATCGTGCATTTTTGGGTGTTGCTCAGACCATTATATCCATGATTGAATGCATAATTCTTCTTCTTCCTAATACCTTCTTTTGACAACGACGGAATCTCTTCCTAACGAGACCAATCCCTTGTGGTATTTCTATTAAACTCAAGGTCGCAGAAAATGTGCTTCATCTCGTGTCTTCAAGGTGTTCATCGATGGTCAGAGAAGGACCTACATTCTGAAGAAAGATCCTCTGAAAGAGACAGACAAAGACTATGACACATGGCTTGGAGACAACTACGTGTCATCACTTGGATGACCAATTGTGTCAAACAAAACATTGTTGTAAATATGCTCTACAAAGACACAACCATGGAGATGTGGGAAGAGCTTGAACAAACATGTTCTCATGTAACAACTGAGTCTCGCCTCGCAGACATATAGACGTGAATATGGCCTGCTTCTCAAGGCGAATCCAACCTCGTCGATTACTATCGACATCTCACAAGGTTATATAAGGAGCTTGCGATATTTCAGTCTGCATGTTGTACTAAATAGGTGCATGAGTGATCTAATTGGCTGGTGAATCGTTTTCTTGTTGGACTGCATCCTCGATACCAAGCAGTGAAGAAGATGTCTGATACCTACCATTGATCAATACTATCTCTGGTTGTCTGTAGGAACTGGAGACATCTGTTGGATGAGTTTCTACTCTGCTACCCTTAAAGAATTCTGCCAACTTTGCTTCATATGGCTGAGGATGACGACAAAGCTTTCAAGGAGGTCGAGGTTGTAACTTCGATGGTCATCGTGGACATAACATAAGCCACGATCATGACTCCAGCCGTGGTCAAGGACATAACGGTAGCACTCTTCAGTCCCCACAATGCTTTCACTGCCAATGAATCTATAAAAACTTGGGATCCGACACCATGATAAAATACTACCCTCATGTTTAGACCATGTCCCTGAGATTGATAAAGAAAGGTGCCTCCGCGGTGGAGACGTTGGGAGGGGATAAGTTTTCAGGAATATGACAGAATGAAAACCAAGAAAAGGAAGATAGTTTATCTGCTTTGAACCTTCATGAACTATTGATCTTTAGTTTGAGAACGTGTGGATATGGATTTTCTTCTATATGAGAATAACTGGTAGATTCAATGGTCGATCTAAATGAATCATCTCATCTATGATCGATCGAAATGTCACTATAGCCCTTTTTTCGAATTGGACCTCATGAACTCCTATTGCTAAGCTCTTTCACACTAGCTTGTTTCTATAACTCACTCTTCTACTTATTACTTGACGGGTCAAATGCGAGTTGTAGTGCGTCCTGTAGTTTCCACATCCGTTTCAACAACTGAGACTAGATTATAGGGAAAGTAGTGGTAAATAATGACAACAGTTTGTCACATTTTCCAACTTATTTAGTCTATTATCTGTATACTTATAATTTAGAAATGCCTAGGTAGGTTCACTTCTACCGAGGCTGCAGAAAAATAGGGAACACACATGACTAGGTTACTAAGGGTGCTTGCGACTATGAGACTACCAATAATGGACACAAACTATAGCAGTGTATTCTCAATAATGGACACAAACTATAACAATGTATGTTGGAGTGTTTGGTTGTGCACCATATGAGTTGTAGGAGGGTAAATGGAAGCTGGAGAGATCCATTTACCCCATCCACATGTATAGTCCCACATCTACCAGCGGTGGGACTTGGAGGCTTTGTGGAGGCTATATAAGGAGCCCCAGACCTCCTATAACCATTGAGAAAAAGTAATGAAGCATATGCCCCTTCGAGGGCTTCTCCCGCGGTTTCATCCCGCTCCTCACGGAGTAGGGTTCCACGTTAAATCCCGTTGTTCTTATTCTTCTTTACTCTTTTTCCATGTTACGCATCCGCATGTTTATTTTCTAACAATGTATTATCTACGCGAGCTCGTTCTAGCCCCTGAGAAAAGAAGGTGCAAGCAAAAGATCCATAGCATTTTGTTTGGTGGGGAGGCATTTGGGGAAATATGAACAGATTTCCCAGCTGGTCATAGCTAATACCGGAACCCCCATCAGAGCACTGGAAAAGTTTAACTATCTACCTTGTGCCGATAGTTCCTATAAGAATGTCTATGATACTGTAGAGGCATCGCATGATCCTTACTCTAATGGATGGAATGTCCAACTCAATGCTACATATTACTTGCATCTGATGCGTCTCCTTCAAAACCCTAGTGCTCCCACCAGTGAGAGTACTATTGCTAGTATGGCTACCACTTCAGGTACAATAACCAACTCTGCCACTACTTCTACCCCCGCTTGGATTGTTGATTATGAAGCTTTCGCACATTTGACAGGAGAAGGTAGTTCCCTAACCTTCCAAATCCTCTTCATTAATGAAGTTGGTTTGGGTCGTTAATGGGACTCATTCCCCCAATGCTATTGTCGGAACTATGGAGTTCTCCAAGATTCGACTCATTAGAGTTCATTGTTCCCCTGATTTCTCTCTCAGCCTATTGTCTGTTCATAAGCTTTGTACTTAGCTTATTTGTCGTGTGATTTTTGATGAATTATGTTGTTATTTTCAGGACATTCTGACGAGACAACTTTTTGGTGGGGGATATGGTAAGAATGATCTCTATTATCTTGACATGCCCTCTGATTCCACATTTGCTGATGCCGCGTCTATCTCTAATGATCTATTCCTTTGGCATCTCATCTGGAGGACGTAGCTTTTTAGTGGGGATATGATAAAAATGGTCTCTATTATCTTGACATGCCTTCTGATTCCATATTTGCTGGTGCTACGTTTATCTCCAACTGTTCAATGTTTAATGAAATTGTCACGACTTTTTTTCAATACATCAAAATATCTTTTTTCTGCTTATATCCAGATTATTCGAGCTGACAATGCGCTTGAGTTTATCCAACATGACTTGATATTATTCTTTTCTTCTCAGGGGACTGTACATCAAACTTCATGTATGTATACCTCCCAGCAAAATGGGGGTAATGGAAAGGAAACTTAGACATCTTGATATTGCACGGTCTCTACTCATTCAGATGAAGGTCTTAAAGTCCTACTGGGGGATGCCATTCTTACTACTTTCCATCTCATAAATAGGACTTCTGTCCTAAAGTGAGACACTCCTTTCTCTTTAAAGTACCAAAATGAGCAACCTTTTCCATTACTATTGAGTATTTTTGTGTGCATTGCGTTTGTCCATAATTTCATGCCACTGATAAGTTATCACCTAGGGCTGTCAAGTGTATTTTTCTTGGATAGTCTCGCACTCAAAAGGGATATATGTGATATGACCCTATTAGACATCGATGCTATATTTCTGCTTGTGTCACCTTCTTTGAGTAGACTAGCTACTTTACATAGTCTGTCAGTGACATCCTTTTGGATCTACCACCGTCATTGATTGTTTATAATACACTACTATGCTTGCTTATGTGTCTTTATATGTTCCTTTTTCGCAGGATAATATGCCTTCTTCAAGTGTTCTAATACCTCAGATGCGTCTTAGTAGCTTCCTGTAACTCTCCAAAAATCCAAGATGCAATGTCCTTTTCATCCTATGTCACATTTTACTTCTATTGATGGTTATCTAGTTGTGACAAAAGACTTACAGGTGCTCTAATGGCCACGTCTATTCCTCGAGATCATCATAGAGCATTGCAGGATCATGGTTGGCGACAAGCCATGGATGAGGAGATTGACACACGTAAATCTCGGGGCATGTGGGATCTTATGTCATACCCTCTCGGGAGTTAGACATGTGACATTCAGATGGGTCTTCACGACTAAGCAGCCATTTGATGGGTTCATTGACCGATTAAAATCCAGATCGGTTGCTAAAGGACTCATGCAAACTTACAGGGTGGAGTACTTTAAGACTTTCTCTCCCCAGAGGGATCTATACTCATCATTCTCTTCATTCTTTCAGTAGTTTGAATGCTTTTTGTATAACAACCTCGAGGAAGAGGTTTACATGATGCATCCGTTGAGTTACAAAGTCGAGGGGGAGTATATGTGCCAACCACTTAAGTCCATAAGCCATCTATGGCCTTAAGTAGAGTCCTCATGCATCGTTTGACATGCTTACTTCCGAAATCATCAGTTCTCTTGGCTTCTACAGGACGAGATCTGACCACTCCGTATTTGTCAAACAACGATCCACTGGCACTGTTATACTAACTGTCCATGTTGATAATATGGTTATTACTGATGATGACAAAGCATACATTTCAGAGAGGATGACCTTCCGTTAAAATGTATTTGGACAAAAGACCTTGGTCAACTTCGCTATTTTCTAGGCATTGAAAGGATACATACTACAGAATGACTGCATCTCTCACAATGAAAGTACTGCATAGATATCCTGATAGAGACTGGACTACTTGGATGCAAACCATCTGGCATCCTTGCAGAATTTAGGAAACACTCTATATCTATTGATCCTGAATTGGAGGATACTACACGATATAGAATTCTAGTGGGCAAGCTGCATTACATTACTGTTACTAGACATGTTATATCGTATGCTGTGAGCAATGAGAGCCGGCACATGGAGAGACATCTCTATAGTCATTGATAAGATGTTCTGATTCTCGGATATTTGAAGGAGTCTCCAGGGAGAGGCCTCTTTTATGGGGTGAATGGCCACCAATGTCACCGCCTATGTTGATGTTGATTATGTCGGGTCTCTAGAGGATTGACGTTCGAGTACTTGATATGCTATGTTTCTTGGTTACAATCTTGTTACATGGAACTGTAAGAAGCGGGCATTATTTTCTAGATCAAGTGTAGAGGTAGAATATATGGCAATGGTCCAAGCTATCTGTGAAGTTACATGGCTCCTTTCCTTTCTATAGGAACTTGGACTCCATATTACCATTGTAGTTCATTTATATTGTTACAAGTCTGCTACATCCTACATATATTGCCACCAATCATATTGAAGTGGACTGCCACTTCATTCGTGATGATGTACGGGAAGGGAAATTCACTATTCCTTGCATTTCCATGGATCTTTAATAGATATCTTCACGAAGGCTCTATCAAGGAAATGCCTCTGTGAATGATTTCCAAGTTGGTACAATCGATAGATATGTTACAACTTGAGGGGAGTGTCTGAGTTATTGGGTTTTTCTATGTATTTCTTATTTCCATATTTCTTATTTCAGTCCTATAACTCCTTCGGGGTATCTATGTAATTTTCTCTTTGTGCATTTCAAGGGTTTTACGCTATATAAGAAACCTTAGACTCATGGAATAACACGAAGTCATTCATTCTCTCATTTTTTTCCACAACATATATGAACTCGATCAAATGCTGAGAAAGAATGTAGGTGATTTGAAACAACTAATAAATTCCAATGATGCTCCCAAGCTAACAAACATTACACTCCATAATAGTTGGAGTGAACTGAGGTAAAATGCATTGAAGTTTTCTGATAAATGGATGACCTAGATGTGGATGCCATAAGTAATTTAAGTGGAATGGATTAGCCCTCTTGGTAAATTATCTATTTTGTCAGGATATCTTGAGGACTATATTAGGCTAGAAAGTTGTCAAGTCAGAAGATTTTGACTTCTGGCACCTTGCCCTCTGCTGCACTTCGTCCCGCCCCCTACTTCTCCATTATATACCATCTTTCCGGGGTTTCTTGCACATCGAAATGTCGATTACGCTCGATAGGACTTCCCGCAGATAGACACTTTCACGTATACTCGAGCTAGCAGGATAGACTGACTCACTGGTTTGAACGTAGGGCTGACTTGTGAGAAGGTTGATCACTCTTGACTCGTCAGAAATATGAGAAATCTGATAGGGTATCGAGATGATGACTAACAAAGGCGAACCGTGAATGAATAAAGGCATGAGAGAAAGCATATTGGCTAATGATTGTGAGTAGGGATGAGCATGGGCCAGGCTGGGCGGGGCCCTGAAGGGCCCAGGCCCAAGCCCATTCAAAAACTTCGGGCTTTGGGCCAGGCCTAGGCCCGCAAATTTTTTTGGTTCGGCCCAAGCCTAGGCCCGACCCAATTCCTATGGGTCGGGTTTGGGCCGGGCCAGCCCATCTCTACCCATTATAGATTATTAAGTTTGAGTTTTTGTTAAAAGTCAATCTCAATTCAAGTTAGATAAACCAAAATTGTTTTAAACCCATGCCATAATACTTGTGAAACAACGAAAACTCAATTCTACCGGAGATGATTTCTCATTTTATACAAGTGCACTCAATGTTAGATGCCCTAAAAGTCGCTCATTACAAAAATTGAAAGAGTGAATCAAACTTAAACAGTTAACAACATGTGCACCGGACACTGCATGTTAAAAACTGGACATAATGTCCATATTGGGTAAATGTTCAGTGATAAAAAATATTCTAATGGAAAAATAAGCACTAACAAATTCAAGAATAATTAGCAGAATCTAAACCATAGACTAATTAAGGCGAACTAATTCCAAATTGAAATACAATGATCATCAACTCATATGTCCCACACCTGACTTTCTTGATTTATAAACATTGTATGAAGACAAGATACATGAACAGAGTATGCATGCAATAGGTGAGAGTTTCTAGGCGAGTAGGATATGAGAAGGGTTCGGGCCCTCTTCGACCCGGACCCTTGGGTCGGGTCGTGCTGGGCCGAGCCAAGCCCGAGTCCGGCCCAAAAAATTTTTGGGCCTAAATGTTGGACCCAAGCCCGGCCCAATGTTCATTTGGGCTTGGATCGGGCCGGTCTTTTTGGGCTGGGCTTTCGGCTGGGCCGGGCCGGCCCAACCCAATGCTCATCCCTAATTGTGAGGCCCCAATTCTTGATTGGAAAGGGCATCAAAAGCCTCTGCTCTCCCTCTCTATAAAGGGGTGGAAGGGCAGAGATAGTGCTTTTTCAAATCTCTCAAAATAGAATATGTTTCAAACATATATGCCATGGTTACTATTTTGCCTTGCCGCAAGGAGGCCTCTATCTTCTTTGTCTCACAACTATCGAGATATATGAAGCCTCGCGAGCTCTCTCGCTGCATCTGGGAATCCCTCTACATATCTACCTCGAATCCAGGAGCAAGAGAAAAAACCGTGGAAAACATTGTTGAGTCTCACACTATCGGATCATGGTTAAAGTTGGCTTTGTTCCTGCAAAACCTGCAGTTGGTGCCTTTTCCTGCACCTCCTTGATTTTCAATGATACGCCATCAAAAATAACTTTGTAATGAATAACCGTGCAAACCTGACCGACAGTTAGCAAGGTAATTGAGAAGTTTGGTTCTAGCTACAGATCAGAAGGATTGAGACTGAATGGGGCTGACAGTGACCTTCCCTTCTCCCACAGTTGTTGATAGATAACCATTAGCAACCTAAGTTGTCCTACCTGAGGTATTGGTCTGAATCTGTCAAACTGTTTCATGCTCCTCACAAAGATGGCGGAAGCAATAGAGGCATAACCAATCAAACTTAATAGAATGGACAAAATGGGCATGCATAGATTAAATTGTAGCGGAAACGGCTGACAATGTAGATCTGCTGGCTACGGCTGTCATCACAGGTGGTGTGAAGATTGATTGGTACTGTATGTCATTCCTTACAGATGAATGAAAACATCTGCTTTGATTTAACATTGTGTGATTTCTCTCTCTAGGAAACATTATCATCACTCTTTCTCAAACTGATCTGGTCTACTTATATGGACTTCTCGTTTGAAGACTCCACAGAAATGTGTAGTGCTGCTTTTGCTGACTTGGGTTTTAAATTTTTACCGACTGTAAACACTGCCATCACACGTCTGAGTCAAAGATTTTAATTCTATTTCTAGTGAGCTACATCTATTTAATGCCTTCCACGGAGGAAAATTCCTCCGGGAGGTAATTTTGGAAACATATTGGCTCTATACGGTCGGGAATATTTTTTTTGTTATGTACCGTATGTAAGCCGCCTTTTGAAGAGGCGGCATTGATTTTAGCCAAAGCCGTCTCTTCAAGAAACGGCTCTCACTGGTATGTGCCACAAAAAGTCAAAGGGGAAAGCCGCCTTTTGAAGAGGCGGCTTTCACTTGTATGTAACACATGAAAACTTTAAGGACAGCCGCTTCTTGAAGAGGCGGCTTACCTACGGTACATAACAAAAAAAAATATTGGCGACCGTATATGGCCAATATGTTTGGAAATATACCTCCCGGACGAATTTTTCTCGCCTTCCACGCCCCATGAAACATCCCTATGATATGGTCTGTTCGTATGGGCTTCTCGATATGGGCATTTGATAAAAAAGATGACGCCCATCTTTCCTACTTCGAGTACAAGAAAACATCCTTCTGGCTTTCCATCTTTTTAGAAAGGTCATAGGGGAAAGGCAAAACCCCCAAAAAATGACTAGAGTAGAATATGATGTCAAATATCTTACCATGGCAGAATTCTCCATGTTACCTTCACCTTGTTTGTTTGGCTAATACTGCAAATTCTTAACCGATGCAGTCAGTTTGTGCTTGGCATCATCTTCTGTAAGCATCAATCTGTACACAGTAATCCTCATGGTCTTAAACCTCTACCATGATACCCGTATCGTGGGTATTTTGTGTATATGTTTTCTTTCTTTCTTTCTTTCTTTCTTTTTGTATATTCAGTCCGTGTTCCTTGCAGGATTACATGGGCAGATGCATCATGACATTGACAAGGGTGATAATGGAAGGGGAGTTCGAGGACAGATTCCCCTTGGAGGGTGCTAAATCAGGATCACTAAATCTACGCCTAAAATGGTCACCTCAGCCAATATTCCGAGATTCGTGAGTCACGAGCTTAGGTTGATTCTTGCACTGGTGCCTTCTGCTGCTGCTCCTGAGAACTCCGTTTCGTACGAGACAAGCTGGTATCGCTTTGCTGTAAAAGATGGAACACCGACCTGTGATGTGCACTCTTGGTTCTCGAGATTCTATCCGTTTCAGTTGCTCAATGTATAGAGGCTGAAGGCGATATCACTCGGTTATTGTAGAGTTTGTCGATTTCTGGAGAAGTGCTACTGGGAATCATGGAAGTTCACATTTTATGTTTTGTTATGACAAAAAGCCTTGTATTAGTTCAGTGTAATTAGCTTGAGACGAATTTGTCAATGGGAGGTAGCTGTTGTGAAGATGGACGACGAATTCGCGAACATGTACAAGGTACGCCTTGCTCCCCAAATTTTTGATGCTGCTGCTGCTAGCTTTTTTTTTAAGATTTCGGCTGGCAAATTTCTCCTGTTCCGGTTGTCTTCAGATTTTATTCGCGGAGTACCATTTTTCAGTATCTACACCATTGACATCAGGACAAGAGCAAACTTGCATCAACTAGTAGGCAAGTAGACAGACTTTTTTGACGGTTTTGAATCGCACGCTGTGAGTCATGGTAGCATCATGCTTTTGGCGGTAGTGTGTACGAGGGGGCGAAGCCGGTAAGTTTGAGTAACACATGATAAAGATGTGCGTTTGGTGCTAAAATGATGCATCTTCTGGTAATATTTGAAACCACTTGATGTATTCTCCCAACTGACGCTATCCCTTGGATTATTCATGGACGGTTGGGATTCAGTCAACAAGTTGCATCAACCAACTCTTCATCCCAGGGTAATATCCTTTCGAAACAAATTTTAAAAAAGGACCTTAATTTTTTTTATATCGATAAGTAATTATTTGTAAATCTTTTAGCTATGTTGCATGGGCTACTAGTTATATTTCATGACCCTTTTATTTCCTTCCCTTCATTTAACTTTTGTATCAGTTTTTCTTATTTCTAGATTTTCTAATCCTTCTGACAACAATAAAGTCTTATTTTTGCCTCCATTCAGATCTATTTTGGGTCATTCTTGGGATTAAATCCAAATAAATAAGATCCCTTCATATAGTTTCGTTCCAACGTTTCTTGGGCCTTCCTCACCCTCTCTTAACCGGCTCAACATCTAAAATCTTGCATCTTCTAATTGATGCATCAATCGATTTCCTTTACAAATGGTCAAACCATCTATCAGAGGTATACTTACTTTCTTTGTAATCGTATAATTTTGAATCCGATCTTTCGTGTATGATCACACAGTCACCTTAGCATTTTCAGTTCTGCTAGTGTCATTCTCTGCACACGTCTATGGTTCACAGGCCAACATTCTGATCTATAGAGTATAGCACGTCTCACAACTGCTTTGTAATACTTTCCTTTAACTTTCAAAAGGCAATGTAGATCATTTTACACTTAAAAATAATATAGTGGTTATGTTGATCATTTTGATTTAATATGTATTTATTATTATATAAATGAATCTTTGTTTTTTAGTTGCCTATAAACTATTGAGGAAATATAAATCATTTTATTCAGTTATATTGACCAATAAGTATGTGTATCTTCCCTTTACTTCAACGAAACAAATATTTTATAATACACATTTTAAATATTAACTCATTAAAGTTGGGCACAATTTATTACTTGCATTATAAATTGTCAGTTGTATCTTATTATGAGTAGTGTGTTCTTTCAATGAGTTGTATCATTGAAGTGAAGTCATTAGAGTGTTTTACTTATGAAGCAAATGAAGTAATGCTTCATTTCATTGCTCCAATGACTAGCACATGGAACGAGCCAAAACCACTCATTGCTTATGAAATGCAATGCGATTATCTTTGTAGGCATCGGCGCGCATGATCCCATGGCTTTGCCTATAACTCGATCCAAGCCTCCTTGGGCTAGTTATGGGGTAATTACTGCTGAATGTGGTTGACCATACAAAGCTCCTTCTAAGGACACACTAATGTTTTAGTCATCGTGCATGGATCCAAAATAATTAAAAATGCTTATCTTATCATTCTTATAACTTATACTTTGTTTTGGACCTATAACATAAATATTTCAATTTCATGTTTTTGTATTCAATGAGATTTGAATGAATATCCTTGTTAGTTGTTTAATTCATATGTTAGATTGATTACTATTATTAGTAGGAAATTAGTAACTTTGATAAATAATTTACAATCTTTACCCAAAAATTTGCATTTAAATCCTTGCATTATATAATCAGATTAGTTGTGTGAATTGTACAACGTTTTTATCTCTAAGTTTTAGTAGGCTTCGATCTTTTTCAATATAATCGTCGCATAGTAAATCAACAAAACCTAAAGTCATCTCAGATTCACCTTCTAGTGTACCTACTACTGTAACAGAGTGAATGTGATCCCCACCAGACATATGTAACGCTTTAGCTAGTACATGAAAATGCATACCATGATTCTTTGTCTATCAATAACTGCATGCATTGCGCGGTGAATGCGAAGACGTAAGCCGGTGTCTCGGCAATAATGAGTCGCGGCCCGCACCGAAACAATGCTTTACCCCTAGATGTCCAGTCAACTGCTGCGCCTCAACGCATTTCGGGGAGAACCAACTAGCTCTGGGTTCGAGTGGCATTTCACCCCTAACCACAACTCATCCGCCGATTCTTCAACATCAGTCGGTTCGGACCTCCACTTAGTTTCGCTCAAGCTTCATCCTGGTCATGGATAGATCACCCACGTTCGGGTTCATAAGCAGTGACAACCACCTGCGAAGACTCGCTTTTGCTACGGCTGTTTTTATCTCTAAGTTTTAATAATTGTAGACATGCCATATGTTATTATTTAGTTTTAATGTATGTTTTCTTCATTTGCATTTTGTTTTGGGAAGTAATCCTAAGGATAATATTGTTTAAATATTTTTATTAAATAATTCATTTTAAGTATAATTAGGATAATCTTTATTTACATATTTTTAAAATATCAGAAATTGTTTTCAATCCTCTAAAATATTCATAATCGTTGAATGCGATACTTTCATGTTACCTCATGACCTCTTTGTGGGAATGACATAAACTCTTTAAATACAATCGAATAGGTTTGCCAACCCGTATAAAACAGATATGGTAGCAGATCAGATACTTGTATATCCATATCAATCGTTTGCATTCATAGATGCCCAACTTCATCTGATCTCGAGCTTATTACTGTTTTGTTGTGGGCATAGGTTAAGTCTGACGTCAAGCTCGGTGAGATTAATCTCCTTACCCACAAACATTGTGTAAACATCCTTTACAATGTACTTAATATCTGGTGATTGGGAGGGAACAGTCTTTATCTCCCTTCCTTCATCAAGCAAAATTTAGATTATTCCACTTTAATATTGTCCCAGTTATACGACCGATGATTAAAATTCTCCAATTTTTTTTAAAAGATTTTTTTTTTCAAAAATTTAAAAATATTTTTCTTATTTTCTCCTAACTGTTTGGGACTAGAAGTGTGGTTTTTTACAAGTTTTGGACTTATCCCAAGAAGACCTTAATCCACTTAATTTCAGGGGATTTCTTTAGGCTTGAGTATTCATGTTATTTAGGTCTGCTTTAGACTTAATTCATCGAGTTCCACTAATTTTATGTGGCGACCAAAAAAATCTAAATAGATCATCTTGACGGCTATAACACTCTTTTACCCTTGATTGATTTTTGAACAAACCATACTTTACACCTTAGTTCAACTTAGTTTGCTTGTACAAGGGATTGTTTCAATCTCTAGCAATGGAAGGGAGCGACTCTGAATCTCGAGTTAAGCAAAATTCAATGATCTAAGTCTAGGAACCACTTATTTTCTATAAGTTTGGGAATGTCAGCAAACTTACCTTGTACACTGTATCAAACACTCATATTTTATACATGTACACTCTTGATACATTATGCCACAAAATACTATAAAAAGTAGGCACAATAAAGGATGCATGTTCCCAAAATGCAAATGCAAAGCAACGATCTACTAAAGAAAAATCCACTCAAATAACCTCGCTCTACCAAAAAAGCCAAGTAGCAGGTCAATGTTGCTACTAGTTGAAAAGAGGCCAAAGAGGCACAAGGCTATGCTCTGTAAACAAAAAAAGAGAGCCATGGACCAAAGCGGTCTATGGAAGATCTCAGAAAATCCAAGTTCTCTACAATTTACATCCATCTTATTTTGCTGACAGATTCATGTGAAATGAGAATTGTTAAAGTTATTATATTTACATTTATGTTTGTAACCCTTCGGGTTCCGTAACCTCTCGTGATCCTTCAAGTTCCCTAAACATCTGTGACCCTTCGAGTTCTGTAACCCTCCGTGACCCTTGGGGTTCTGTAACCCTTGTACTCTCTAGGATTTTCTCTCTATATAGGAGACCCTATATCTATGGAATAAACGTCTCATTATTTCCTTTCTCACCATGGTATCAGAGCGACGATCTTAGACCGAAGCGTAATACCCTAAATCCGCCACTACCACCAGCCCTCTCTTCGCCAACAAGGAGAGAGGGATGGACCTCCTGCAACGCTCATGGATTCGATGATCTTGCGCAAGGCAGTCCGAGTCCCCAACAACACCATCTGCCACCTCCAGCGGCACCTAAAGCGTTGCCCAAGGCTCTAGCAGCTCCAGCCGCACCTCCTGCATTGTCAGCACCGTCTGGAGCCCCCCTTCTAGAACGCCTGCTTCACCACGACTTGTTTCTCAACACTCCATACTACTACTCAGATCATCTATCTTCACCGAGCATCGACTTCTTCATCAGGGACTATACTTCTTTTACGATCCGACTACTACTCCGCACTGGACTTCTTCTACAGTGATTCTTCTCCAGACATGACAAAGATATGTTCAGGTGAACTGCAGGCATGACAGAGATACGTTATGCTGACCTGATATCGCAGCGACTCTACAGGCATGATATACATTCTAGTGACTGATGAACGCGGATCTCACTTCTTTAATTGTCGATAATTATAGTATATGAGGAAAAACGATTCAATAAAAATCACAATCTTTTAATGTTGTGGAGAATTTTTCTTGGCAAGTCTACCAAGGTTAAACAGAGAAAATGATGATTTTTAATTGCATGATTTTAAATAAAATTTAATTATTAATTAAATTTTAGGTTAATATCTATGTTGAAAACAAAATGAAAATATGATGAAGCTATGTGAAAAATATCAGAGAGAATAATTCGGCATAGGGTCTGTGACTTACAACATTTAATCCTCAACTAAATTTATCATTAATACTCAAAAGGTATCATAGATTGAATAATTTAATATATATTGAAATTAATTCGGTAAATAGATCAATTGATAATAATTTACAAGAAGGATATTCAGTGTCAGAATTTCTGTGATTTAGTTCCTAAAATAGTTGATAATAATATTAAAGGAATAAATCTTAATTGATCCTCTAGAAAAATTAAATCCTCAAGAATATCATATCAGTAATATTTTCAAATAAATTCAGGTCCTCGCATCTTAATTCCCTGCAAATAAAGTCAAGGATCTTCTTAGTAAAGAATGGCACAAATATGTCACTTTTTAGCTCGCATACATAAAAATGTTCCTCAAATATTCATAATCAGTAAATATTCTCTGATATGCCCACAAGATTTATAATATGAGAGAGCATGGAATAAGCTTCAAATCAACTTATTATATGCTAAAAACGGAGTTCGTGTGAGAAAGTTAAGACAAGATGAAATAACAGAGACTAAATGTAATAAAAATAATTAATTCTTCTTCATTACAATACATGGAGGATTTATCTACAATTAGGTAACACTTTCGGGCTTTGGAGCAATTGTTTTGAGAATTACGTGACCTCACATGCTTTTAGAAGCTGGAGACTTATGCACAATTGAAAAGAACAATAGGGGCATAGGCGCAAAATATCCACTACATCACGTGCAGATCATGTGATGCTGATGTCATCAGGTTGGGGTCTTCTTTGCAATTTTTGAATCTGGTGGGAGTGGGAATGCGATTTTCCCTATGGACCTGAGACTCCATGTGGCATGCAAAAGATGGCACGGGTCACCTGAACCTCCTGGTAGGGGCAGAGGCTAGGGGGTGGCTGACGTGGAGATATGTGATCCATTGGATCAAGGGTTGGCCCTGATCCAACGGTGGCTGGAGATTGGTGGCGCGGGAAGCGCTGGGCGGAGCTAACAACCATTGAGGGCAAGCAGCTGAGCACCGAGGTGAGAGAATCTCAGCCTCAGGCGACACATGCTTGAGGCAGAGAAGTGATTGCTGGCGTCGCGTAGTGGGCCTCACGCAGCGAAGTTGATGGTCGGGGCAGAGGCAATGGTGCGACTGAGAAATACAGAGCTGTTGGCGTTCGGGTGAAGGGCGACGAGCACGATCGAGGGGAAAAGATTAGTGGTGAAGGAGAGGTGGCCGAGCCGGTTCAGGCGGTCCTTGGCAGCGTGAGCGCGGAGCTGCATGCGACAAGAGATGCAGGTGGGTGCCGGAGGCGTATCAACTATACCTGTAGGGTTAGCTGAAAAATGACGGAGATATAAAGACAATAGGGTGGTGCTCGAGGAGCAGATGAGAAAAGGGAACCTCAAGGTCCAGCCTTTGCAAGGCTCGGGGAATAAGAGGATCTGAGGGTTAGAGGGGGAATCTTAGACGTGAAGCGATCGGAGATGAGGAGGGGATAAAACGTATGGAAGAGGAGGAGAAGCCCTCCTCAGATCTTTGCTCGAAGGCCCCTACGACAGACCTGAGCTCACAGCTTAGGGGAAGCCGCTACATGGCCAGAGAGGAACCGTAAATCGTACATGACCTCCTCGTGATGCTCGTCGAAATCGTGGGCCACTGCTGTCACCTAGGCCAAGAAGGAGCTGGGAGGATAATGGAGGATGGGGAAAACTTCGGCGAGTGGAGGGGCTTTATATGAGGGTGAGATGGGTAACAACGAGGAATGATGGTGGTCGTAACGGCTGAAGATGAAAGGGAGTGGGCGACGACAGTTATGAAGAGGGGGAAGGATGGCCGACGTTACACGCAAGGTAGAGGGGAGACGGTAGTGGGTAGGTAACGACCAAGAGGAAGAATCCTCAGGTCACGTGCTAGGAACGTGATCCAAGACAAGGGAAGTCAGGGTGACACGTGGCATACTTAGGGGCTGCCATGTGTCACCCTAAAAATATTCTAAATTAAAAGATGAAGAAAATTAAAAAATAGAGGTAGACCTCAGATCGAAAAATTTCCTTCATGAAAGTGGTATGTCTCGACAAGATCTAAAACTTTTATGAAGGGTATGGGAGCAAAAGAGGTCATCTGTATAAAGTGGTATTTTTGGTGATCTCCTTGTATATAGAAAACCAGCTTTTTGGGGTTTTGCAATTTTTTGGCGATTTTAAAAGAGGATAAAAATATATTAAAAAATCAATAAAATACAAAAACTTAATTACATATTAATCTCATTTTTGGATCTTTAATAAACAAGAAAATAGGGAAACAAAATAAAAATAAGAATACAAGATTTTGGTAAAGACTTACAAGGGACACTCGAACATAGTTAGTTTCTTTGATTTCAGTCTTAATCTAGATTTAGATATGTCGTTTGATAAAACTTTCATCAACAAATACTAATGAAAAAGAAATAAAATTAAAGGGTTAATTATGTACATAAAAACTTAGGTGAAAAATAGCAAAAAGATAAAATACGTAAAAGAGATCTAAAATCCAACTTTCACATACGCGCTCCCAATTTTATGAAATTGGTCCTTTTTTTAAGGTATTTGAAAATAGAGTAAAAGTTAGTAGACCTAAATCAGACATTATATGAGGAAGATATGCATATTTTAATTTGTTAGATGTGAAATTAGGACTTGGGTATATTTGACACTTATTTGAGTTAGCAATTTTTTGTATTTTTTATTTATTCTTGTTAGTACTATCTATATAATGGAGATGTCTAGGGCAATAGGAGTTAGGATGAATTAACTAAAAATATGGGAATTCAACATCCTTTTAGGCCAATTACACACTATGCAATTATGCATGATGAAATATGAATGTTATTTACACATGTATGAATGCTAATTATGCTATATTAATGAATAAATGCATATGGAATTTGGGGAACATAGCCTAATTGAACACATTTAGCATGATGAATATGAGATTCATCATACCCCTATGCTTAAACCGTTCTCATCCCCTAGCATCAATGAATGAATGTTTAGTTGGATAAATCCCTGATTATGCATGTGAATTTCAAGGCTCAATTCATAGAAGACCCTTAATTTGAGTGATCCTAAAATTCTGGGCTCAACCATGCTTTAATCAAAAGGAATCCAAATTCTTTATTTATCATACTCTCTATTGTACATAATATATAAGGATATAACTTTTAGTGTACTGCATTCATGAGAGTCGAGTCAAGATGTCACCCAAGGTCCAAGTCCAACAGACTATCCTCTAGACATAATCCTCAACAATACGGAATAAGCCGATTCTTGCATTCAATCCACCGTCTCATTAGTTTGTCATACTTGAAAGTGTAGATGGACATCCAGATGATGGAGGGCATAAGGTTGTGTATATTCTTCTCTCCCTCTCATTGGAACAAGGGACCTCGCGAGTGCCTTATTACTCAATACATGTATATTTTTGTTTGTTGACCAATGTGTCCATCAAGAGAATTTGGAGTCATCTACACTTGTTTTTCTGGGAGTACACTGGGATGTGTCTCTTTTGAGTTTCTAAAATACCTTCAACACCCAGACTTGTATCATTATACGATGTAGAGCCCTTTTATGGTGCTAGCCCGACTCCTTAATACTAATAACGTTTGGTCTAAGTGGACACATGAAAATGGTTGGGAGCGTTCTCCTTTGGGTGGAAGCTCTTTTGAATTTTGACTTTGTCATGATAAATCTTTTCTTTCAATATTTCTTTTTTTGTCTAGCTCTACTTCTTTTACCAAAAGTTGGCACACATTGATCAACAATTAAATTAGTTTCATCACACTCTGGCACATAGGCAGATACCAAAGATAGTATGTGAACTTGTTCACATACTGGCTAGGGTTTGCTAACACTTGGGTTTCTTGAAGCCTTCATTAACTTTATTCCCTCCTCGAGAATCATTAGCTCGGGTCTAGACTCAAATCTCCAGTTCCAGTTCCTCAAGTGGTAACTCAACTCATCTCATCAATCATGCAATTGTGAAAGTGATGTGTTGATCATATTCTTTTTGAAGATAGAGATGAAAATTGCAATATAGCGCTCAAATCTTTCAAACCAGGAAAGCATATGTTATTAAGTTTAAAAAACCTCAATGACTAAAGCTGGTTAACACATACTTACAATATCTTAGAAATCAAGTGTCCTCAAATCCTCAAGCTTTGAGTGATATTGAATGTGTCAGGAATATATCAACCAAGGAATGCATGGATGCACGAGATGCTTAATGAAATGCAAGACCATGATTGATTTTTTTTCTTTTCTATCCTTTTTTTCTTTCTTCTTCTTATTTTTATTTGATTTTTTCAAACAAGTATTATTTACAGAAAGAATTTAGTAATAATATATACAACTTGTACCCATCCCTGATGTTAGATGAAAACAATTAAAGTACGATATATGGATAACATAAGTAGAATATATACAAACACCCCCCATACTTAGCATGTGATATGTCCTCATGGCACAAAGTGAAATGTAGACACAGCTCGCACTAAATATAGTTGAGTTAAAAAGAATAGAAGTGATACATAAACAATGGTACTGGTCCCCCTATACTTAGGCTCAGGTCATCCTAAGCATGTTCAAATAATTACACAAAGGGGACCGAGTAGAATTACGGATGTAGAAGGTCAAGGAGGTTTGCGAAGGACCTTCTTACGGGAGTGGGGTGGATGGTAATATGGAGACGTGGGGGACGGTGAAGAGGCGGAGGATGAAGAGGACCAACCATCATCAGAGTCGTCCTCAAATGAATAATAATCGTATGCAGAGGATCTCCAACTATTGTTAACTAGAGGTAAGTGTCCTTGGATTAGAGTTGTACTTATTGCACTTACCTGATGAAACAATTCAGGATCAAATGAGGACTCTTTAGAAATCACCTGGTGTTTAAGGTCAAAGGTGACTTTCTTAGTCGATTTGTTTCCTTAAGAAGTACTGGGAGGAAGATGGACAATCTTCATCTCCCTTTCTTGTATAACCGGTGTGGCATTTATGAGTTCCTCATCAGATGAATCCCCGTAAAAGTGAACCAATTCTTGTAGGGTCATATACTGCTTTGGACGAGGGAACATGTTCCTGTTGGCTTTGTGCGTGTTGGCTAGGGATGCTGATGTCACCTTCTGATAATCATGAATTTTGGTGACATTGGAGGTTTCCTGAGTCGGTTCCTTGTATGGTTCAAGTATCTCATGAATTACTGCCGACTCAAAGACTATACCACTTAAATAATCATGACATTCCTCAGAAATATGGTCCAACTCATCATAAGCTCCAAAATCTTGATTTATCAAAGGAGCAGTCGTAGGGTGAGAATTATGGTGAGAATCAGATGTCTGTCCAAAAGTCGGTCTCTCAAGTAACTCTCCCAGTGTTTGTGTCTTTGTTTCTCGAGGAAAGGTATGATCATGTAACATGGTTGTTTCCTGATCATGACTGTTGATTTCAAGTTGGGTTTCCTCAAAACAGGTTGTATCATTAAGGGTATGTTCATTGTGGTCTGAGTTCGGAAACTTGATTTCCTGAGTCTCACAATCCACAATCACCTTAGCAGAGGCTAAGAACGGTTTTTCTAAAATGATAGGAGACTCAAACAATCCTATACGGTACTCGATGTCAAGGATAATAAAGTCCACTTTGTGTTTGTCATCTCGGAAGTTTACGACGAGCGAAACAATCCCTCGTGGTCTTTCGGTGGATCAATCAGGTAATTGAACGATCATCCTAGTCTTTTTTAATTATCTGAGTTTGAGTTGGTCAAAAACGGACTTGGAGAGGATGTTTAATGTGGAGTTGTTGTCTAATCGAACATGAGTGGATGTAGAGTCCTCAATTTCACACATAATCCGAGTCAACCACTTGACTTTGCGGCTCTTAGTTTTTCGATTCATCACCAAAGAACTGGACATAGATATGATATGTCATTCAGTCCTTAATCTCTTCTTTCTCGTCTTTTTAGGATTCAATCGAATCTTCACAAATTTCTTAAGATTAGGAACATATTCTATGGCTCTAAGGTCAGGCTCTTGTAAAAATGCTTCCATTTCATAATTGTCCAATTTTTTTAATTGTATATTTTTTTTTCATTTTTTTGTATTTTATGTGATATGGTCAGTAGGGGGGTCAGAGGTCGGTGGTGGTTGTGCCTGATTGTGAGTCACATGATGATTTTGTGATTCGTAAGGTGGAGGCCTCACTTCTTCTGAATTCTATATAGACTAAATGAGATCATATATTTTCTCAGTCAAAACGTTTGCTCTATGATTTATCCGAACAATCTCATCCTCAAACACCTCATGACTTGTGATTGAATAATCATTCTCCATATATCATGATTCCAGCATGTAACCTTGAATAGAGTATTGATTATTCATAGTCGTTACGGCCTAGTCATAAGTCATATTTTCTTGACTTTGGTTTTCTCGTGAATTGTTGAAGGAAAATTGGTCGTACATAGGAAGAGGGTCAACCTAAGTAAGGGATGGTTCAAGACGTTGGGAGTCCATAGTAATCGGGAATCATGTTTCACTATCAATATTGGTTACTCTATTTCCATCCTCAATTCAGCTTGCTCTCTTGTGTCTATAAGATTGTCAGAACATGAGAGAGGTCTATTCCATGAAGAAGTGTGTTTATAGGGTGGGATGTATGGGAGGGAAGAGAATGATGACTGAGGGGGACCAGATTTGCAGAGAAGGTTCCCCTGAAATGAGTGAGAAGAAGGATATTGAGACATGGTCGTGGCGGCCAGGTAGGAAGACCAGTGTGCCAACATCTTCTCAAGGGAGGGATGGAGTGATTCATAAACCACAATTTTCTTGTGATTGCAAGTTCTTTGAGGCACACAAGTCAAACACAAAACAAACACATAGATTCACCCACTCGACACTTGTGAAGGCACGTTAGGATTCGATCGCTTATCTTTTAATTTTTAATTTTAGTGATAAAGTAATCTTTAAAATTAAGCGGAGCTATTAAGTGCGAAAATATTTTACAAAGACCGTCTCGAGTTCATACAACTAGTTGCATCTACTTTCAGCCAGTATGGGTGCAAATACGGACCGTTAGATAGCTACCTATGTTTCTTGAGGATGGGGCTTTTCATGGTGTCCTCTAAATCACCAACTCTGCTGAGGGAGACGGACCGTAAAATGGCTACCTGAAACCCTCACTGAGAAGTAGCTAGCTGTTTTTAAAAACAGTAGTCTGAATGAAAATTTTGGAGTTTTGGCTCTCCTTTAAGTGTGCGATCTTTTCCTTGCAAACAATGGGTGGGTTATTCTCCACCAGACACAAGGGTTAGAAATATGCCAATTTTATTTACAGTCTTCTTGATTAGAAATCCAGATTTTAGATTATGGTGACCACTGAAGTTTAGGTGAGCACAACAATTCACGGCTAACGAGCAGTCCCAATTTCTTTAATTTCTAAGTTGTAAAACTGTGGAGGGAGAATAGAAAAAGCCAATGCAAGCGTAAATCGATGATGCATGCTTGATAAGAAGACTTACAATGATTCCTCACGTTCTTCATGTGGGATGCAATATAAGGAATTAAAATTACACTAAATGACGTAGATGAAATCTCCCAGAGCATATAGTTCTATTAACGGGAAAGAATTGATTAAAATTTTTGGCTAAGTCGAACGATCCATAGTGCATCTAGTTAGTGAAAAAGTGTGTCCTAAAATTATGGGCACAATCAAGGATAAAAATCTAAGCTAGCATATGTACTCCTCAATTCTATGCCACTCAAGTCGGGTCCCAACCACATAGAAGGGGTTGAAACAGACTCGACGCACCACATAGAAGTCCATTCCTAAATATTACAAATTAATAGGGTTCAAAGAGAGAGGACCCTATGAATAATGCAGAAATTTAAATCTAAACTAACTCTCTCTTACAAAACTAAAAATTCAATCTTCATCTTCGTAGATCCTTGAATACTATCCAAAAATCACTCCGAGTAATCTCCGAAGAGAGAAATTGCGGTTAGTATCAGAAGCAAGAGAAAATGCAAAAAGAAATGCAGAAAAATAAAATGTAAAAAAGAAAAAATGTCAAACAAATAATTTCACAAAAATTAATTACTGAAAATAATTTAAAACCCTAAAAATAAGCTGTTCTCTGGCAACGACGCTATTTGATGAACGTGAATCTTGCCTCTTTAATTGTCGATAATTGCAATATTAGATGCAAAAAACGATTCAATAAAAATCACAATCTTTGAATGTTGTGGAGAATTTTTCTTGGCAAGTCTACCAAGGTAGAACATAGAGATCAATGATTTTTAGTTGCATACTTTAAATTAAATTAAATAAGTAATTAAATGTATGGTTAATATCTATGTCAAAAATAAATTGAAAATATGATGAAGCGATGCTAAAAATATCAGACAGAATAATTCAGCATATGATCTATGCCTTATAAAATTCAATCCTCAAATAAATTTATCCTTAGTCCTCAAAAGCTATCACAGATCGAATAATTTCAAGATATATTCAAATTAATTCCACTGCGCCAGGTAAATAGATCAGTTGATAATAATTTACAAGCAGGATATTCAGCCTCAGAGTTTCTGTGATTTAATTCCTCAAATAGTCGACAATTATATTAAAGGAAAAAATCTTAATTGATCCCCTGTAAAAATTAAATACTCAAGAATATCAATATCAGTTAGAGTTTCAAATAAATTCAGGTCCTCGCACTTAGTTCCCTCTAAATAAAGTCAAGGATCTTCTCAGTTAAGATTGACACAAATATGCCACTTTCTAGTCTGCATAAATCAAAATGTTCCTCAAATATTCATCTTCATCAGATATTCTCTGATCTGTCCAAAAGATATATAATATGAGAGAGCATGGAATAAGCTTCAAATTAACATATTATATGCTAAAAACAGAGTTCACATGAGAAAGTTATGGTAAGATGAAATAGCATGGACTAAAGTGTAATAAAAACAATTATTTCTTCTTCAAAAGAGTCTCTGAAGGACTTGTCTACAATTAGGTAAAACTTCCAGAGCTCAAGTGCAATTGTTTCAAGAATCATGTGACCTCACGTGTTTTTAGAAGCTGGGGACTAATGCACAATTGAAAAGAACAACAGGGGCATGGGTACAAAATATCCAGTACGTCATGTGCTGGTCACATGATGCTAATGTCATCAGGTTGGGTCTTCTTTGTAATTTTTGAATCTAGAGGATGAGGAATGCAATTTTCCCACCACACACATGCATCGCACGCGCTTCTTGAGGCTCGGGGGGTGGATGCTGAGATACATACCCAAGCCTCCACATGGCATGCGAAAGATGGCACGGGTCACCCGAACCTCCTAGCAGAGGCAGAGGCTAGGGGATGGCTGACGGGGCGATATGTGACTCGTTGGATCAAGGGTTTTCCCTGATCCAATGATGGTTGGAGACTGGTGGCATGGGCGGCGTGGGGCGGAGATAATGGCCATCGAGGGCAAGAAACTGAGCACCGAGGCAAGAGAAGCTCGGCCTCAGGAGAACATGCTTGAGGCGGAGCGTTGGTTATTCTTGTCTCATAGTAAGCCTTGTGCGATAGAGTCGATGGTAGGGGCGGAGGCAGTGGTGCGGCTGAGCAGGGTAGAGCTATTGCCGATCAGGGTGAAGGGCGACGAACGCGATCGAGGGGAGAAGCTCGGTGGTGAAGGTGAGGTGGCCGAGCGGGTTCAGTCAGACCTTGGCAGCGTGAGCACGGAGCTGCGTGCGACGAGAGATGTGGTGGGTGGAGGAGGTGTAGCAGCTATACCTGTAGGGTTAGCTGAAAAATGACGGAGAAACAAAGCTGAAAAACGACGGAGAAACAAAGACAACGGTGTGGTGCTCGGGGTGCAGATGGGAAAAGGGAAGCTCGAGGTCTGGCCTTTGCAAGGCTGGAGGCAGAAGAGGATCCAAGGGTTAGAGGGGGAATCGTAGACATGAAGCAATCAGAGATGAGGAGGGGGTTGAACGTCTGGAACAGGAGGAGAAGCCCTCCTTTGATCTTCATTTGAAGGTCCCGATGACGTACCTGAGCTCACAGCTTAGGGGAAGTCGCTACACGACCAGAGAGGAGCCGTGGATCGTAGCTGACCTCCTTGTGACCCTCGTCGAAGTCGTGGGCCACTGCTGTCACCTAGGCCGATACAGAGCTAGGAGGATCATGGTGGATGGGGAAGAATGTCGGTGAGGGGAGGGGCTTTATAGGAGGGCGATATGGATAAGGATGAGGAATGATGTTGGTCGTAGCGACTGAACATTAAAGAGAATGGGCGATGATGGTTACGTAGAGGGCGAAGGATGGCAGGCATTACATGCAAGGCGGAGGGGAGACAATAGTGGGTGGGTAACAACCGACAGGAAGAAGCCTCAGGTCAAGTGCTGTGCACATGACCTAAGAGAAGAGAGGAGAAGTGGGGCTGCCACGTGGCATGCCCAGGGGCTGCCATGTGTCACTCCAAAAAATTCCAAAATCAAAAGATGAAGAAAATTAGAAAAGAAATAGAAGGAGACTTGGATCGAAAAACTTAGTTCACAAAAGTTGTTTGTATCGACAAGATCTACAACTTTCACGAAGGATCTGGAAGCAAAAGTGGTCATCTGTGCAAAGTGATATTTTTGATGGTCTCCATGTGTATAGAAAACCAGATTTTTGGGATTTTACATTTTTTTGTATTTTTAAAAGAGGACAAAAATCTAGAAAAAATACTATAAAAATACAAAAGACTTAATTACATATTAATCTATTTTTTGGATTTTTAGTAAACAAGAAAATAGGGAAATAAAATAAAAGTAAGAATACAAGATTTTTGTACAAACTTACAACGTACACTCAAAACAGTCAGTGTCTTTGATTTCAGTCTAATTTAGATTTGGATTTTTATGCAGTTTGATAAAACTTTCATCAAGGAACAATAATGAAGAAGAAATAAAATTAAAAGGATTAATTATGTACATAAAAACTTAGTTAAAAAATAACAAGAAGATAAAATGCGCAAAAGAGGCCCAAACCCAACTTTCACATATGAGCTCCGAATTTCAAGAAGTTACTATTGTTTTGAAGGTATTTGAAAATGGATTACTGTAAATGTGAGTAAACCAAAATCGGACACTGTGTAAGGAAGATATGTACATTTTAGTTCGTCAGATGTGAAATTAGGGCTTGTGTTTATTTGACACTTATTTGAGTTAGCAATTTTTTTGTATTATTTATTTATTATTGTTAGTAGTATCTACACAATGGAGGTAGATTTAGGACAATCGGAGTTAGGATGAATTAATTTAAAATATGAGAGTTAGAAGCTTTTTAGGCCAATTTACACACTATGCAAGTATGCATGATGAAATGCAAATGTTATTTACACATGTATGAATGCTAATTATGCTATATTATTGAATAAATGCATACAGATTTTTGGGGAACAAAGACTAATTGACCAAATTTAACATTATGAATATGATATTCATCAGTGAACTGAAAGCCGCAGACCTATCCTCGAGCGAGATCTTCTACTAGCAGCAGACATATGTTCTTATGATGCATCGTGTGAAGATGTGGTTTATATTTTTTTCTTTTTTGTTACAAGCTGCAACTTTCTCAGCTACAACTTGAGGGGGAGAGTTAGAGTTATTATATTTATATTTATGTTTGTAATCCTTTGGGTTCTGTAACTTCTCGTGACCCTTCCGGTTCCGTAACCATCTGTGAACTTCGAGTTCTATAAACCTCTGTGACCCTTCGGGTTCCATAACCCTTGTACTCCCTAGGATTTTCTCTCTATATAAGAGACCTAGATCTATGTAATAAATATATTATTCGTTCCTCTTCTCAGCAAAAATAAACCTAGACTTAGAGAGAATAATAGCTTTAGATTTTATGAATCTTCGAGTACCTTGCTTAAGGTTGTACAATATGCTTATCCCACAAGTTGGGAAGAGCTATAACTTTCACACACAATTCAAATTCAACTCAAGATTAAAGAGAATATATGTTGATCAGGATGATCTGACTTGACCTAAGGTGGAACTGACTAAGTTGATAGAACTTGAGAGCTGTCAATACTTGAATCTAAGAGGATCCCAAACACATTATTAATCTAAAGACCAACTCAGTCTTTGTTTGTTATTTGTTGAATCTTTCCTTTAAAATCTCAGGACTTTGTGGATGTGTTCACTATAAACCCTCTTTGCACATTCTTTAATTATTTTCTATTTCTCTTTGCATATCAATGTTTTGCTCAGGACTAGCAAAAGTTAAGTATGGCGGTATGATGAATCAATGATTTATCATATTTTTATACCTTTTATTGAGCAAAAATCATGTGTAATCAGTTTTACTTTTCTTGATTTAATGCATTATTTTTATTTCATAATTTTCATGCCCATTGCATTCAAAATCATATAAAAATTGCATAATATTTCTTTGCAAAATAAATCTAAAAAAAGAAAAAAAAGTTAATTTTTCAATAAATATGGGTTCCAAGCCCATATTAAAGTTCTAACAACATTTCTTTTTATTTTTTCAGGTCCACTTTAGAAGAGGCCTAAGAAGGCCATCCAATCCTCTTCCCTCATATTAAAAAGAAAAAGAAAAAAAGGTAATCAACAAAATAGCTTACATCTGCCTGACGTCAACATTTCAAAAACAAATAAAAATAAATTTGGGATGAAAACATTGATGATGTCATCCCTTCTTCTTCCAACTGACACCCCGCATCACTCCCCTCCCTTTCCCACGTGTGTCAACCGCCGTCGTCTCCTTATCTCCCCTTTGCGCAACCATCATGGGGGAGATTGTCCTCCTCCAACGCTGCTTCTCCAACCCTTCTCCTCCCTCGTATCTTCTATAAAGGAGGAGAAGCTCGAAGGAGAACCTAAGTTAGGGGTTTTGGACCCACCTCTGCTCCTCTACATTGTCGCATCACCACCGAGCTCGACCACCATCGGCCACTAGCTCCTCTCCTCCGTACAATCGCAACACCGCTGTCGCTCTACCGCCTCCTTTCACCGACCTCAAAGAATGGTGCTGCCACCACTATCTAGTAAGAAGAAAAGGGTCTAGGGATCCATTTGTAATTTCCATTTTTGTTTTATTTTTCCTTATTTTGAACTTCATTGTAATTACTTAAAACTTTGATCGCTTTTATGCAATTCACCCAATTTCTATTATTTTATACACGACAAAATTGTATTCTTTTTATTTATCTTTTTCATTTTTACATTTCAGTCCTTCAAGGACTTTTTTATAATTCTATAAACCCTACTAACTTTCTCAGCAATTCACCCCTCTAAAACTTTTAGTTAGCAAAATTTCATTTACATCTAGATGGTTTTCATTATTTGTAATTATGCCCTTAGTTTAAATGTTATTTACATTCAAGTCCTTTTTAGAATATTATACAACTTCCCCTAACGCTTCCAAAAATCATTAAAAATAGTAGAAAATATAAAAAATCCCCAGAAAATTCGTATGTGATCCTTAAAATTTCTAAAAACTAGTGACAAACATTTTGACACATTATAAAGTCCAGGAACAAAATTAAAAATAGGATTTGATTTGAGTCAATCAAATCAGAAATGCCATTGTAAATAGAATAAAAATTCACGTAAAAATGTCCGAGTCTTCATGGATCGATCCTCTACTTGTTGCGTACTTTATTTAATATCTCTTGGCTTGTAGTTGAATAAAAATTGTCTGAAATCTATTAATTATCATGGGTGCACACAATGACACTAAAAATCGTTTCTTAGCGCATGGAAAATCATTGTTTCTAGCCGAAGGAAAAAAATAAAAGTGCAAACTTGCTCTATAGTACACATGTTAGATGTGTTAGATAAGCTCGTATGTTGCTCAACCAACTCCACAAACTTCCCAAAGTTGCAGGCTCCATTCGAAAGCATCTACTTGGTCATTTCACATGGCATGCCATCATATCTTTGATCCACATTCGTTTGGACCATGGTCTGGTATTCGGAGGAATTGTGGCACGTGGATATTCAAATTTGCGAATGACCTCGGTTAATAAGTACAACACCATCACATAGGACAACTCTATTGCCTTCCATAGAATCTCTTCGATCAGATTGTATAGTTGATCATCCATCTACATCAGTGAATATGTGTAAGATGCATATATCAAATATGGTAACATATACCCATCCTTTCAAACTAAAATTTCAAACCAAGTCAAACCATGTCAAACCAACTCAGAAACCTACCATTTGTCAAACCAATATGGAGTTAACAACCCATGTTAACATTTCATATGACTCCCTAATGCAAAAGTATAATTTTCACCCACATCATGCAAAAGAAGATTATACAAAACGGTACACATATCCTGCATTTGAACAATTATAGGATATAGTGCAAACAAAGACTTTATGTCATGCTACTTTGTTTCAAGTCCAACGTCCATGAAACGTTCTAGTGGCAAGAGAAAAATTCAACATCTAGAATAAAATTAATACAAATGAAATTGTGCATCGAAATAAAGTAGAGAGGTGATGAGGGGATGCTCGTATATGACTCCAAGACGGTGAAGGTGACGATCTACGACTGCCCAAGCATATGATATATCCAGGCCTATAAGTACTCTTGGTCATCCTTGATCGATCGAAACAACTCTCTCTAAGCATGGTGTGCCAACGCATCTGCAAGTCCGACATACGTTGCAAGAAGAAGGGCAGGAAATGCCTCCCACTACAAGAAAAAAAATGGAAAATACGACTACAATCATAGTCACGTTGTAGTGCCAAAGTGGTATCTTTGCAGTCGTATTTCATTCTTAAAACTACATGTGCTAATAATTGGTGTTTTCGCATGTTAATGCCCACAATTGCAAATACGAGCACAGACACATTGCGGTTGCACTTTCAGCTAATTGTGACTACAAATCTACCACATGTAGTCCTTTTTGCAGTCGCATAGATCATCCACTCTTTAGTATTACACGCATCTATACAGATAGGATGATGAAAATATCTAGAATACTAGATGTAAGTGGAAGACAATTAGTGAAGTTCCTTGCAAGAGTATTAATTCATAATGCAAAAAAATCATATATTATTTTATGTACATAACTTTTGAGATATATAAGTGTAAAAATACCTCGAAAATAAGTAGTAGTTCTCTTAGATAGTGTGTGCTTTTAGCCATTGCTCCTAAACATGATGTTAAATGCACCATGAAAGTATCTTCCTACATGTAAACAGTTTCATTAGAGATGATACCTCCATGCCCAACAAAACTTATTAGAGGTAATGAATGCATAGTTAATCATCCTTAATGAGAGATGAAGATTGATTTTGATATTTTGTTGATAAAGAATAGGCTTAAGATTAGAATATGTTTAGAACAACAATGGCATAATATGCAAAGAGCATGTGGGAATCTTGATGAGTATCCAAGTTGTCAGCATCTTTCACGATTTGCTCAATATGATTAGCCTTGAGAAAACACAACTTAAAGATAATTATTGTTTAGAACTCTAATAACCATTACATACAAGCATGTAATAAATGAGAATTTATAAAAACATCAAAAAGGGGTTAAGTTGGATATGTTTTATATCAAATAATGAAAATAATTATGAAAAATAGAAACTTTACCTAGATTAGATTAGTTCTCCATATCTCTACGAGGGCTTGAAAATTCAAAGTAATTACATTCTTAAAAGAAGGAATAAATGGTAGCAGCTTCTTCCTTAGCCTTGTATCGTCAAGATATAATTTACATGTCCTTAGATATGAATCTAATACCTTCTTCTAGAAAATGAGAAGAAATTGTCTAAGTTAAAATTTGCAAGACATAATTTAACAGTCCTTACTGAGCAAACAATGTAATATATAAACTTGAATACCTTGTGGTTCACCAGAATTGGTAGCAACTTCTTTCTCAACCTTCTACTTCTCTTTATAAATACAATATGAAGGTTTGCTAACACATTCACACTCATTTATACATATTCATATTCTCTCTCCCTCTCACACACTAATATATTCATACATGCAGTCACTCATAAGCATACAAAACACACACATGTTTATACATACACATAACACACACAAGAACACAACCACACACATACATATACACACTATCTCTTACATATATTCATAAGTGAAACATGAAAGCAAACACATGAAAGGCTAGTAAACACGCGTTTGAATATCACTCACATTGAATATCTATGAACATATGTATACACAAACATATACATACATTCATGCCCATTTACTCACACATACATGTGTGCATGCCCACACACATGTACGCCCATCCACATATGCACATGCGTTAACACTCATTCACACATGTACACACACCACACACAAATCACACTCACTCGCACATGCAAGAATACAGTCACATATAATCACAAACACACATTTTTAGACTTATGCACACTTGATCATATGAATACATACATGCACACACTTTTACACATACACATAATTTCAACACATAACCAAACACACACACATACACACCCTCATACACTCACATTTACACCTATTCACATACACACACACACACACACACACACACATATTTATACCCATTCACACACATAAATACACATGTACACATTCACACATGCACATGCATTTACACATAAGCGTGTGCGTGCACATACGCACACACATACGCGTGCACGCACGCACACACACACACACACGCAAACACACACGTACACATGCGCACCCACGTACATACACATGCACACACGCACCCACACAAGTATGTGTGTGCGCGCGCGCACGTGTGTGCATGTTTGTATGTGTGCGTGTGTGTGTGACGAATCGCTTAGAATGTGGTTTAATTTACACTCTTTATAATATGTGTACGTAGCGAATCAGTCAGAATTGAGAGAAGATCTCCGTGAAGAGTGTTTCGGCTTTAATTTATATCCCGAGCAAGTCTGAGGTCGAATATTGGAGGCAAAGGAATAACTTCGGGTTAATTCGGAAATTTAGGTCTAGGTTTCCAATGCAGATTTTTTTAAAATTTTTATGCAAAATGCACAATGCAGGTGAATTAAGACAATAAGAAAATACACAACTAGGCCAAATTCATTTTAATATGAAACTAATCAGATTTAGCCAAATTGTATTTTTCTTAGAACCCTAATCCAGAGATGAGTACAAAACATATTTTTTTTTTGGAATTTCAGAAATTAAGTGCAATAATTAGAAATTCATACTTTTTTTGGAGTTTTTCGTAATTTTTCACACAAACAAATTGCAAAAATCATGAAAAAAAATTGTTGGAAATAAAACATGATCAAGGAGACTACAATAATTTTTTGGAATTTTCTGACAAAATATGGTTTTTATGGATTTTTAATGAAAATAGAGTGATAGTGAGTAATTAATTTCTAATAAATCCACATTATCAAATTAGCCAGAGAGCGAATTATCTCACATAGGTATTTTTATGTGGAATCCAGGAGATTTGAAATTTTGCAAAATAGATGTATGTAGATTTAATAAAAAAATCATTTGCTAAAATTACTCTACAATTTATTTAAGGCACATCACAACTCCATTTGAAATGAAGGTTGGATAGCAATTAGAACATACTTCAAGGCATCATTCCTGATTTTTTACAAATTTTAGAACAACCATGAGTTAGATATGAATTTAAGGATCCAGATTGGGTAAAATTACAGAATTTCACTTGAACAATTTTAATTAATTCATCATAACTCAAAAAAATACAAATAAATATCCAGATGGTAGAGAATTAGTTGCTAAAAATAATGACATTTTTCATTAAACAAAATGAACAAAATAAATATCCAAATTAACATGCAAATACAGGGTTATCCATACAAATTAAGAAAACACAACATGTAAGCAAACTATGTACATGGACTATTTTGCAAATATGAGAATATAAAATAAACAAAATGCATATTTTACATAAATTAAAAATTGGCCTTCTCCTTTGTGGTTTGCAGGTAGGGCGAAGGGGGCTTGGGGTCGAGCGGTGGCGCTGTGCGCGGGGCCGCGTGGTGCAGAGGCGACTGGGAGGCGTGCGTTCGTGGGCGAGGCTTTGGGGTAGATCTGCAATGGGTGGTGGCGAGGCGGGGAGCCACCGTTGGGGGAAGTTACTAGTGGGACACGCGAACGGAGTGGCCCGCCCGGCTGAAGGCGGCAAGGCGCACTAGCGGAGAGAGGGAGGTCGGGGCCGCTACGTGGAGGAGAGCGCGACCGTGCGTGCATTGGATCTACAGTTAGGCAGAGGATGTTGACGCTGGCGGCAACGACTGGGGGGCGGCTGCAGGCTGCCAGCCTCTTTTTTATTTTTTTTTAATTTTTTGGAATTTTTTTCAATGCTGTGTAAATTTTTTTAATTTATATATTTTTAATTTTTTTGTTTTCTTAAACAGATAATAACCAACGATGTAAAAAATATGATGTGGTGATGGTGGTAAAGATGATGAAGTAGAACAAACGGAGTAGGGGAGGTGGTGATATGATGTGATAAAGAGATGATGAAAATAAAGATGATGATTAATAATAGGAAGCAAAATTACCTACAATTGAAGCGATCACATATGATATGGTCTCGAGAAGTACGGTCTTCGCTCGAATCGTCGGCGAGCAATGAGCTCGAGCAGCGCACAGGTGCGACTGCGATGTTGGCCAAGAAGCCAACAAATCTCACCGGAGAGAGGGTTGTCATCGCTCGACCACAGTTGCATCACTATCATCGATTCAACACTGGGAACTGGGCTCTCCTCACGTAAAGATGGATCAAGTACAAAAGAAGACAAACAACATGTGCATTTTTTACTTTTCTAATTAATTTTTTGTATTTTAATAGGAGATATTTACAACAGAAAAATACAATAGAATAATAGAAATAAAATACAACACAACAATGATTTTTTTTAGATTTTTAGTAATTTAAAAAATAAATGAAAATGAAGAAAGAATGAATATTTACATTATATACAATGTATACCTAGGTCTCAAAATCCATATTTTACAAATGAGCTCCGATTTTAGTGAAATCACTTTCGTTGTATAGATACTTTTCTAACTTAAATTTTAAAAGTGAGTTTATGAATTTGGAGTTCATACAGAGCGGGAATTTGACCGGAAAGTCGGACTTTATGCCTTTTTTCTCTTTGGGATCTAACAACATTTATTTGAGGTGGAATATATTTTATATTTTTATATACATTTTTATGAAAAGTTAGAGAAAGAATTAGCTAAAAAAGAATTGAAATGAAATTATTAAAAATACATGAAATTTTGTGCTATTTACAGGTGAAAAACTCCTTTAATTTTGCGGCTTTTTATTGTTAATTTATTTTGTACAAACTAATATACAATAATTAGTGTGTTTTATCTACAAGAGTCATTTTGTTAATTTATTGATTTTATAGACATTTATTTGAGAATTTACTCCGAGATTTTGCTTAGATCAAAATATTGAGATGATGAATCGCGGAGTCATCACCCCCTATACTTAAACTTTACTAGTCTTCGAGCAAATAAATAATGAATAAGTTGGATTAACCTGTGACTGTGCATGTGAATCCAAGACTTGATCTGTTCAAGACTCCCGGTTTTAGAGATCCTAAAATTCTAAGCTGAACCAAGCTCTAGTCAAAAGGTATCATATTTCCCTAATCATCAGACTCCCTCTGTATACATATATAGTATGGATATGATATTAAGTGTAGACTGCAGTTACAAGAATAGAGTCGCAACATCACCCAAGGTTCTAGTCCAAGGACTCTCCTAAGAACCCGACCCTCAACACTAGGGAATAAACCATTTCTTGCATCCAATTCACCGTCTCTTTAGTTGTCAGACTTGAAAGTGTAGATGGAAGGCTAATTGATGGAGGGCATAGGATTGTGTCATTTTTTTCTCTCCCTCTCATTGGAACAAGGATCCTCTCGAGTGCCTTATTAAATCAACACAGGTAGTTTTTGGTTGTTGATCAATGTGTCCGTCAAGAGAAGTTGGAGTCATCTGCACTTGTTCCTGGGAGTACACCGGGATGCGCCTTTTTTGAGTATATAATATACCTTCTACACCCAGACTTGTAGCATTTACGATGCAAAGTCCTTTTTTGGTGCTAGATCGGCTCTCGGTCCTAATAGCGGTGGTCCAAGTGGACACTTTGAAATGGTTGTGAGCGCTCGTATTTGGTGGAAGCTCTTTGATAATTGACTTTGTATGGTGAGAACTTTTCTTTCAACATTGATATTTCTTTTCTTTGCTTTGCTTTTTGGCTAGCTCCATTGCTTTTACCAAAAGTTGGCGCACACTGATCAACAATTTTTAGATTTCATCACACCTAAGCACATAGGTAAATATCAAGATATAGTACAAGAATCATGTTCTCCTACTGGCTAAAAGTATTGACACTCAGGTTTCATGAATCCTTCATTGATTTTATCACATCCTCGAGCATCATTAAATCAGGTCCAAACTCAAATCCCTCATCCCAGTTCCTCAAGTGAAATTTCAACTCATTTCATCATAGTTGCAGTCGTGTATGTGAGGTGCTGACCATATTCTTAAGTTAGAGACTAAGCATGTAATATAGCACACAAATCTTTCAAACTAGGGAAATATGAATAATCAAGTCAAAAGACTCTAATGACTAAAGCTGGTTAATTCAAAATCTCAAGACCTCATAAACCAAGTGTTCTTGAACATCACAAGTCTTGTGTGAATGTGAATGTGTTAGGGATTAAAATAACTTATTAGTTGGGTTTTTTGTGATTTTTATTTTTGTGTTTTTTTCTCTTTTTTCTTTTTTTGAAAAAAAATTTAGAAAAGGTTTTTGCTTTTTTTGAAAAAGTTTTTTTTTGAAAAAGGATTTTTTTGAAAAGTGTGTTTTTGCCCCCAGCTTGTAGTTATTGTATAGTATATACAAAAATACGTGAAAGTATGAGTTATGGGTAAAGTATATATGTAATATATACAAACCCCCTATACTTATCACATGTTATATCCTCATGGCACTAAGTGACAAAAGCCCCCTATACTTATCACTAAGTGTATGAAAACAATAGAAGAATATAAGAGTGTGGGAGAATACACATCGTGTTGGACATGCGAGCCCACGGCGACACATTATGCAATAAATGTTATTGCGAATATCATTCCCTGATCTGAACTGAAGAATGAGTAATTTGCATAATAGGTTCCTTAGTACAATTATGGTTATGTACCATAGCCATCTTGATGATCATACAGCTGTTGATTCAACTATTGAATCATAGAGGCTGGTGCTTGGATGAATATCTAAAGGGTTAGATTGAGGACTCATCAAGCACCGTCAAATGATTGTTAAGAGATGATCTCCAACTTGAGTAGGAGATGGCAATCCTTTCTCATTTAGGCTGATATCTGACCGACCTCTTGATACAGGTCCTCTGCATAGGAATAGAGATTCGGAGGTGTCAGATTAGTTAGGTCAAAGAGTTGACTTAACGAGATCAAGATAACCAAAGTCCTATATCGTATATTGTCACGATACAGGCACGCATCCTCTGATCGGAGACAGATGTATTACTATGTGTCTGAGTATGTATATTTGGCAGACCAATAGGTTGATGACCTAACCAAGGTCTATACACCGGCGCACTGGTGTGCATATAAGGGCATATGAGTAATACGATCTCTCAAAGGGATCATACATGTTCATTTATTAAACCGGAAGACATGAGCTCACTCATGAGACATTGGGAAGAATCAAATTCCATGCGCACGGTCATCTCACTTTGGAAGCTTGACTGAATTTGTTGGTTTGATATATACTTTTGGAAAGTATATGATCAAGACCTAGGTATGATATATGATTTTGGAAAGTATATGATCGATACTGACTCCCAAGGATCAATGAGAAACTTACTGATTAAACCATGAAGTAGACAGTATAAAGTTGATCCAATACTTCGGGTTTATTCTGAGTCTTCCAGTATGCAGGATGTACATGTATTGGGAATACCTGAGGGTGATGTGATCATAAACGATTATATAACCATGATGCTTCCATTCCTAGGGAGTGATGAAACGGGTTTGGATTTTAGTAACTCCTCTCAGTAGAGAATTAATCTGATCTCCAAATGTTGGACATGGATCTGAATATGATTCAGATGCAATGAGAAGATTAGATTTGCGGTCTTGATTTAATCAAGCATCTATGGGAGGCCCGATCTGGATTTCATATATGATCTCAATATCCAAGTCACTATATGTGGAACAATACAATCACCCTGTCCTTATCTCCAAGTATTCACGGAGAAAGCGCATTATCCTTGAATGGATTCAAGATAATTTCATTGTTGATATTATGTATTCGAGCATTGAGAAAATTGATAATTAAATGTGATTTAGTCATCATGAGTAATATAAATTTGATTCATAATATAAAGAGAGTTATCTAAGATAATTAAATGTGATTTAATTATCAAATATGTAAATATTGTGAATGTGATTCATATTATTTGGGCACAAGAGAATAGAGATCGAAGATGATTAAATGTGATTTAATTATCATGAATATGAATAATGTGGATAGCAATATCCATATTAGTCATATATATTATAAATATGATTTATAATATATAAGACAGAGCTTATTGTAAGTTACATTTGTTAATTAAATGTTGATGTGAATTGGATTCACATTGGACAATTAATTGAAAATGTAATTCACATTTTATTTTGGGTTGTGAATGTGATTCACAATTTTCCAATGGTAAGATTACAATATTCAAAAAATAATTATGAATTATTTTTGTAGAATAATTTACAACAATTGTTGTTGTGAATCTTGGAGATTTCCATGGAATAATGTAATCTCATGAGATCTCATGAGATTGAATGGGATTGCCACCAAATCCAATTTATGGAAGGAGGCAATCTTCATTCCTAATCTCCATGTTTGATTGATTTAATTTGGGATTGATTTATATTGATTTATCAATATAGATTTAATCTAAATTAAATTAATTGTTGTTGGTTTTTGTCAACACAAATCTTGGCCATTAAAAGAAACACAAATCAATGAGAGCCATTGGATTTGTGTTGCCCATGGATTGAGATCCATGGATCCCAAAATATTATAAAAGGAGAGGCACCCCATTGCTCTTCTTTACACACAAGAGAACATAAGTCTCTCTTTCTCTTTCTCTCTCTACATGCCCTCTCTCTCATGTGGTCGTCTACCATGGATGCCCTAGACAGGTTCTCCATCGCCGCAACATCGTCGTTATGCTGCCCGACCATTTCCTCGTGGATCTCTGTCTCCTTCGGTGCACCTCGCCCGTGAAGAAGATGTCGAATCTCGTGTGTCGAGATCAGGAGATCTGCCGCTTGGATCATCAACATGGATTGCGAGAAGCACGCGATTCATCCCCACGCTCGCAAGCGTCTCCTCCGTCGGATCAGACTTGAGACAGGAGGTCTCTTCGTTTAGAGACTCGATCGCAATCACGCTTCAAGAGGTAATCCTATTAATTTTTTGTGGTTTAGACGAAACGGTCTGAAAAGTGTTCTTGGATCATGTGGTTTCGTCACATGAAAAATTTTTAATTTCCGCTGCATAGAACAACTAGTACAACTAGTTGTTCTTCGTCATATTCGATAAGATGCTCACGCTTCTGTGATGCGCTTTATCTAACCATATCCTGCAAGTGGTACAAGATTCTTAGGTCGGTGGTTTTTGGATACGATCCATTAACCGAGGACGACTTGGGTTCATTAGGGCTTGCGAAAGTTTTCTTGCATTTCATTTTCGCATCTCTGTTTTGAGATTATTTTCGACACTGTTTAAATTATTTAAACATGAAAATAATAATTGTATTTTGTTCCCAATTAAATAAGTATACCGTAGGATCTGAGTTTGTGTGATTTCGATTCCGTTTGCTCAAGTTATGCTCATTTTAGTGAACTTGTATCGGGGACTGCGGATTATGACGTAATTAAGATGTTAATTGCGGATTTGAAACGCCTTGAAATGCATTCAAATCACTTAGGTTCTGTTGTAAATCAAATTAGCAAACTTTAGGAACTTACTTTTCTTAATTTGGATTTAAATTGATAGAGATATGTTGTTTTTAGTAAGTGAGGGTCACTGCTGGAAATACTTTCCTAATCAAGAACCTAGTGATTGTCATTTAATCAATTAGTGAAATTAAATTGTTTAATTTCCTAGAATAATTGTGCATAAATATTTGTGAAATATTTGATGATAATTATTTCCTTAAATGCATTGTCTTAACCAATATTTGATTAGATGTGATCTAGATCACTATTGGTTACATGATCTACATGATCTACATTCCAACAAACATGTTGCTTGAATAGGATTTGGGATTTGTGTAGCAAATCTCATTAAAACGTTAATCAAAATTGTTTTGATTATTATTATATGGTATAATTTCGGTTGAAGAACCGATGATCATCTCAAGTAAAAATTGATCTATTTGGCATTATCCTTTCCTGAGGTGGATATGGTGTCTAGTCGGAGAGCATTGGGGTAGCGAGTTGCAATATATGTGGTCCGTCCCACTCTCGTTGGTTCTGGCCATGACAGCGGGTAGGGACTCTATAATGCTTAAAATTCAGAATAATACGTATTTGAGATAATACCATAATTCAAGTAACAACCAAGAATGTTTGTTGGATATTAATTTGATCATTAATTTAATTTGATTATATTAATTGGAATCCAATTAAGACACTTTATTAATAGATGTGTCAATTCCCTTGGAAGAATTAATCGTAATGAATATGATTCATAATGATTAATTAAAATTTGAATATGATATGGAGGATCACATAAGTGACATCCATGGTCTCCCGTCAAGGCGGAGGGTTCCGTCGCTAGGGATTGTATGTAGGAGACGCCTGTCCGAAGTGACAGCTCCTACATGCAAGCGCACCTGGATCGGGATCTTTGCTTCTCGAAAGAGTAAGGCCGTATACGTAGTGACCTAAATATCGGATCCTCATATTATTGGGGTGATATTAGATTGCGTATAGCGAGTACTATTCTTGTTGATGGTTGGTTCAATTAATGACGGGTCAACATCGCCTTAGGGGTGGTGGACCCGGGTGTTAAAGACCGAATTGGGAGATGCAAGTTGGACTTGCAAGGCGGAATGTGTTCCCGCTTCTTTTTATCCGAGTTGTAGGTTCTCATATTATTGGGATGCAACAAAGATAAGGAAGGAGATCCTAGATCTTGCTTGAGATATAATGGTAAGTATATCTCTTACATTGAAAGTGATTAAGGGAATGAACTTTCAATGTTGACAAAGCAAGACAACTTTGATATAAAAATTTCTAAATCAAAGTAAAATAAGTATATATATATATACTTATGCAAATTTCTTATTTCATATAATCCTTCATTAAACCCACTCAATATTATACTCAATGATAACCAGTAAAATATCATGGATTGGACTCATGATCCAGATATTGTGTTTGCAGTTGGACACATAATGTATATGGTTGCAATATGCAAGTCTCCTCATATTAATGAGGAATGACAATTAAATAGATAATAGGGCTACAACCCTAGGGTTTGTATGTCTCTATAGTCTTGATCTCTCATCGAATGTACTTTGGAAGTGACATGTCGATGATGATCGCAATTGTCAAATAATCCTTATAAAGACTTAAGAAGATGTTCTGGTATACATATGTGCTCTCCACATTTAATCATGAATGACATGCTTCTCTGCATCATGCAAAATGATGTCTCCATAAAAGATGATGTATTCAAATTGTTTGAAGACCTACCTGAATCAATGTTTTAAGAGTGTAGATGGATGTAGACATGATGAGTGTCATCATTCTACTGTCTATACTCTAGTCATTCAAGAAGCTTCATAATATTCATATTGTATGAATTTAATTAAGCATGTATAAATGTTGAAATACTCATACATTGAATTCCTTTGAATTTAACATAAGAGTCCTTAGTCTTAAGTGATGGTTGTTTATAGATAAAGGGAGCACAGTGGAAGCATGGGTCACACCCAAGATGAGAAGGATAGTCAAAGAGTTGACCGTACTTCTGTGACTTCCATATGACATCCAAATAGTTGGATGAATGCCAATGCTGCAATAAGTTGGTGTGTTGATAGTATGACTATCAAGTCTATCTAGAATCCTTAAAGAAGGACTCGGATAAAGCATCGAAATAATCTACATTAATCACTGAAATTGACTTAATTATTTGATAAGATAAAGTCTAATAATTGTATCTCAATCTTCTGATGACACTTGCAATTGGTTGTATATGTATTAGAAGATTAGAAATTTGATCTTAAAGGTTTAATAGTCATCCGCATGGATATTGATGTAATTGTTGCAACAATCTCTATTGGATTGAGAGACTTCATAATTTCAGTGGGAGAGCCCTTAGTCTTAGAGAATGTCTCTATCACTTGGATATTAGAATACATTCATTATTTATTTCTAAATGTTGGAAATAAACATGAATTCTGGAATAGATCTATCATAAAGAGTTATGATGGAGATATTTCAGATAGTAATCTAAAATCTTGTGGACTCTACTGAATTAGAAAATTAATGAATGGTTCATTAACATTTCTAATACTAAAGTTAAACCTTAAAAGATCAATAGGAAAATGAAGATCATTTGATAATGACCTGGCATCAAACCTTTTACATTTGTCTGTTTATTTGATCAATAGACTAGTAAGAGATGAAACTTTAGAATGTCTAAAATTTCAAAACTTACATACTTATGAATATTGTATTCAAAGTAAAATGTCCAATACACCCTTCTTTGGAAATGGTGTAAGATGTCAAGGTATTCAGGATCTCATACATATTGATGTATGCAGATCATCTATATCATAGTAAACATTATGGATATGTGATATCTATTGATGATTATATACGATATGAGATTTCTTATCTTCACCTAAAGAAACCTTTGAAATGTTCAAAGATTTCATTATTTTGGTTTACAACCAAAGTTTGAAGGAAGATAAAATGAATTTGATCTAATCTAGGTAGCATGTACCTGTTAGATGAATTCAAAGGATACCTTATGGAGATATGAATATCATTTCTATCTCAATCCTCCTAACACACCTTAACTCAATAGAGTTATAGGGAGATACAATTGGATCATGTGTGACATGATCATATCAATGATGAATTTTAGCATAATTATTTCTCAGTTTCCAGGTATATATGTGTAGTAGAGACTACAATGTATATCCTTAATAAGGTTCCATGCATGCTGGAATCTAACACTTGAGAGTGCTGCTTCATTAGGAAAATAAAGGATGGTATTGGATACCTATTTTATGATCTTGAGATTCTTAAAATATCTCATCTTTGAGAAAGTGATTCTTAGAGGTTGAGACTCTTGAGAATCAAGATGAAAATGAAGTGTAGGAACTCATTTAATCTTGAGTAGATAATGAGGCTTCTGAAATTGGAAACTAAAAGGACAATTAAAGATGAAACACTAATACCTCTTCAAATGAGTTTGAGGATGGATTCCATGTGTTAGAGAAATCTGACAATGATCGATCTTCATGTGATGAAGCTTCTGAAGATCATAGCATGGATAGATGGATGTTAGCAATAAAAGTCTAAAGTAGACTTCATATACAAGTGTTGTATATGGACCCTCAAGGATCCACCTATATGGGTAAGACCTATAAAGGTTTAAATGGATCTTCAAGAGAAAGGAACTTGATGAGAAGGTAGAGACCTTCAAAGCACGGTTCGTAGCCATGAGCTACACACCGGAAGAGAAGACATTGTTTACGATGAGACTTGCTCTTTGGTGACCATGCTTAAAACCATCAGAATATTGCTAACCTTAGCTACACAACTTGACTATTGCATCTTCAAGATGTAAGTCAATATTGCATTCCTCTATGAATACCTCTCTGGGGATATTCACATGAAGTAGCCCCAGGGCTTCATGGTTAAGGAAAGCAAGGTTTGCAAGCTAGGGAATCCATCTATGGACTCAAATAAGCTTCTTGAAGTTGGACCATAAGATTTGATGAAATTATAAATGTTATGATTTCAGATGGAATCTTGATGAGCCATGCGAAGCTTAGTGGGAGTGCCTTTGTGTTCATCGTGCTAAATGTAGATGATATCCTAATCATTTAAAATGATATAAGGATAATAATAAGTGTTTTATTATCTGATTATTCCATAACTTGAGATATGATCTCAAGGATACCTCTTGGATCTCAGTTCTGAAGGTGTTCAGGAGCAAAGAGAAGAGGGTATTGGGACTGTCACATTAGTAGTACACCTTGGAAATATTCCAATTTTTTTTTGAAAATTCCAAGAAAGGCTTCCTTCCCTTAAGATGTGGTAGTGACCTATCTAAAGGGATAGCACCTCAAAGAGTTGAGGAAGTGAATGCTAGAACTGCTTGCACTTGTACATCGGTTTCGAGGAGCTAAGTGTATGCTAGATGTGTACAGAAGCCAGATATCTACCATGCAGTAGGAGTAGTAAAATGCTACTAATCCTACTATGACAATAAAACACTTGATTACAGAAATAACATTATCTTCAAAGATGACAAGATTTTTGAGATAGTGATCTCAAAGTCTTATCTTCGAAAACTGAAGACTTTATAGATGGAGATCTGAAAGGTCTTAACAACGAATACCTTCAGAGATAGAGATCTCCAGGAATGAGGGCATTCTGATAAGGATAATTGAAATTTCATACTGGTTATGATAATTGTTAAGCTGTAGTGTCAAGGACACTGTAACTGACAAGATTGTGTATTGGTTGCATAAGATGCAACATTCGCATTAGATGCGAGCACTGTTACTGGGGATATGCAAGTGCCGTAAAAGGACTTGGTGTAGTCTCGCGGGAACAGAGTGACTGATCATCTTACCGAGCTATTTTCTTAATAGCCTATGATTGTCACATGAGTGCGGGTTTAAATGATTAGTCCATTAATGGCTCTTTGGGCTAGTGGGAGATTGTTGGACATGCGAGCCCACGTCGAGCCATTATGCAATAAATGTTATTGCGAATATCATTCCCTGATCTGAAATGAAGAATGAATAATTTGCATAATAGGTTCCTTAGTACAATTATGGTTATGTACCATGGCCATCTTGATGATCATACAACTGTTGATTCAACTATTGAATCATAGAGGCTGGTGCTTGGATGAATATCTAAAGGGTTAGATTGAGGACTCATCAAGCACTGTCAAATGATTGTTAACAGATGATCTCCAGCCTGAGTAGGAGATGGCAATCCTTTCTCATTTAGGCTGATATCTGATCGACCTCTTGATGCAGGTCCTCTGCATATGAATAGAGATTCAGAGGTGTCAGATTAGTTAGGTCAAAGAGTTGACTTAACGAGATCGAGATAACCAAAGTCCTATATCGTATACTATCACGATACAGGCACGCATCCTCTGACCGGAGACAGATGTATTACTATGTGTCTGAGTATGTATATTTGGCAGACCAATAGGTTGATGACCTAACCAAGGTCTATACACCGGCGCACTGGTGTGCATATAAGGGCATATGAGTAATACGATCTCTCAAAGGGATCATACATGTTCATTTATTGAACCGGAAGACCTGATCTCACTCATGAGACATTGGGAAGAATCACGGTCATCTCGCTTTGGAAGCTTGACTGAATTTGTTAGTCTGATATATACTTTTGGAAAGTATATGATCAAGACCTAGGTATGATATATGCTTTTGGAAATTATATGATCGATACCGACTCCCAATGATCAAATAAGAAACTTACTGATTAAACCATGAAGTAGACAGTATAAAGTTGATCCAATACTTCGGGTTTATTCTGAGTCTTCTAGTATGCAGAATGTACAGGTATTGGGAATACCTGAGGGTGATGTGATCATAAACGATTGTATAACCATGACGCTTCCATTCCTAGGGAGTGATGAAACGGGTTTGGATTTTAGTGACTCCTCTCAGTAGAGAAGTAATCTGATCTTAGTCCAAATGTTGGACATTGATCTGAATATGATTCAGATACAATTAGAAGATTAGATTTGCGGTCTTGATTTAATAAAGCATCTATGGGAGGCCCGCGATCTGGATTTGAGATATGATCTCAATATCCAAGTCACTATATGTGGAACAATACAATCTCCCTGTCCTTATCTCCAAGTATTCGCGGCGAAAGCGCATTATCCTTGAATGGGTTCAGGATAATTTCATTGTTGATATTATGTATCCGAGCATTGGGAAAATTGATAATTAAATGTGATTTAATTATCATGAGTAATATGATTTTGATTCATAATATAAAGAGAGTTATCTAAGATAATTAAATGTGATTTAATTATCAAAGATGTAAATAATGTGAATGTGATTCATATTATTTGGGCACAAGAGAATAAAGATCCAAGATGATTAAATGTGATTTAATTATCATGGATATGAATAATGTGGATAGCAATATCCATATTAGTCATATATATTATAAATATGATTTATAATATATAAGAGAGGGCTAATTGTAATTTTTATTTGTTAATTAAATGTTGATGTGAATTGGATTCACATTGGACAATTAATTGAAAATGTAATTCACATTTTATTTGGGGTTGTGAATGTAATTCACAATTTTCCAATGGCAAGATTGCAATATTCACAAAATAACTATGAATTATTTTTGTAGAATAATTTAAAACAAATGTTGTTGTAAATCTTGGAGATTTCCATAGAATAATATAATTTCATGAGATCTCATGAGATTGAATGAGATTGTCACCAAATCCAATATTATGGAAGGAGGCAATCTTCATTCCTAATCTCCATGCTTGATTGATTTAATTTAGGATTGATTTATAATGATTTATCAATATAGATTTAATCTAAATTAAATTAATTGTTGTTGGTTTTTACCAACACAAATCTTCACCATTAAAAGAAACACAAATCAATGAGAGCCATTGGATTTGTGTTGCCCATGGATTGAGATCCATGGATCTCAAAATATTATAAAAGGAGAGGCACCCCATTGCTCTTCTTTACACACAAGAGAACATAGGTCTCTCTTTCTCTTTCTCTCTCTACACACCCTCTCTCTCTCATGTGGTCGTCCACCATGGATGCCCTAGAGAGTTTCTCCATCGCCGCATCGTCGTCATTATGCTGCCCGACCATTTGCTCATGGATCTCCGTCTCCTTCGGTGCGCCTTGCTCGTGAAGAAGACGTCGGATCTCGTGTGTCGAGATCAGGAGATCTGCCGCTTGGATCATCAAGATGGATTGCGAGAAGCACACGATTCATCTCCACGCTCGCAAGCGTCTCCTCCGTCGGATCGGACTAGAGTCAGGAGGTCTCTTCGTTTAGAGACTCGATCGCAACCACGCCTCAATAGGTAATCCTATTACTTGTTTGTGGTTTAGACGAAACGGTCCGAGAAGTGTTCTTGGATCATGTGGTTTCGTCACATGAAAAATTTTTAATTTCCTTTGCATAGAACAACTAGTACGACTAGTCGTTCTTTGTCGTATTCGATATGATGCTCAAGCTTCCGTGATGTTCTTGAGGATCTAACCATATCCTACACATCGGGCATCAACCCTCTATACTTAGGCTCTGGTCAACATAAGTATTGGATAGAACACAAGATTGGGGAACCTATGAGGGTGGGAAAGAATATACAAGAAGAAATGGAGCAACTCGGGTCACTCACCCCCCTATACTTAGAATCTAGTCATTCTAAGTATAGCCACAAAATGAACGATACAGAACTTGAGCGAGTGATGCAAATCACGAGGGAGGGAAATAAAGGAAGTAAAATCTATATAAGGACAAGAAGGTTTATGACAAACCTTCTTGCAGGAGTGAGGGGGTGGGTAGTATACACATGTATCGCTGTCAGAATCGTCCTCAGAAGAATAATAGTGAGGTGTAGGGAATGTCTAATGAGGGTCGACACATGGCTGCTTGCTCATATATGGCTTCAAAATAGCCGAACTGAGCTCACTCATATAGATCACCTCATCCAGACCTGATGAGGACTCCTTAGAAAATTCCTTCTCTGGCACATCGAAGGTAACTTTCTTAGCTGGTTTTCTAGAATCTGAAGCATCAAGAGGAAGATGAGAGTGATATGTTTGTAGGAGTTTGGGGGAACACCTCGAGGAATCAATACTCTTCTTCTTCTTACCAGATGACCAACTAGATGATGGAGCAACCGATTTAGCGAGATTGGGCAATTTGGTCCCAATTGCCTCTTTTGGTGTAGGTCCTGGATGTAGTGAGGTGTTGATTAGAGGTTCATCATCAAATGAGTCACCATATGCATTGTAATACTCCTACAGGGTCGGCACACATCTCTGATATGGCATAGTATTCTCAGTTGGCTTGGCATTTATCAGCTCATGCGTCAGATCATTTAAAAAGTCAAGGGAATCAGAAATGATTGTGTCCAACTCAAGGACAGCTTCTGGTTGTGAGTCCTCTCTAGAAGATGTGACGGTGGTGGTGATGCAAGTAGTGGGTGGTGTGAAGGTGTAGGGAGTCTCTGAACCAATGGTCATATGGACAGTTGGTATCTCTGGTGTAGTAGAGAGACGGGACTCAACTATCTCTCAGAGGTCACGACTGTCTGTGACTTAATGGGTTACTTAGAATATCGTGTGTCCTCAAAGATTGGGCGAGATCGGAGTGCTCCCAATGCATAGAAATCGATCTCCCAAGTCTCACAATTTATAGTTGCCTTAGCCAAGGCTAAGAACGGCTTCCCGAGAACGATCAGAGACTGGGTGAACTCTCCTCGATGCTCCATGTCAATGATCATGAAGTCCACATGGAGTAGAGAAACTGGGAAAGTAATGATGATTGAAATAGTTCCTTTTGATTATTTAATGGACCGATCAACAAACTAAATGATCTCTCTTAACTTTTTAGCAGATCTGAGTTTGAGCTTGGCAAACACAGAGGTCGAGAGAATACTAATCAGTGAGTCATCGTCAATTCTTGCATGGGCGAACGTGGTGTCTTTGATTTCACAATCAAATCTAGGCAACTGTTTACTCTACGGCTCTTGATTTTTCTCGCTATCATCAAAGAGGTGGCCATAGACACTATATATTTCTCAGTCCTTATCCTCTTATTGCCCGAATTTTTAGTTATAAATTTATTTCTCACAAATGTTTTAAGGTCGGGAAAGTGTTCAATGGCCATTATTAAGGGAAGCTAAAAAATCAACTTTCTACCCAAGGCTTCCCTAACTGCAGGATCCAATTTTTGTAGGTCTTTTCCATTTTCAATTTTTATGTATTTTTCCGATTTTCAAATTTTTTTGTGTTTTTGATAGGTGAAGGAGGACTGGGAGAATGTACAGACTCTGGTTTGGAGGGAAAATGGTTAGTAGAAGAGGGAGGTAGAAGGGACTCCAATTGTACATGATGTGTGTTCAATCCAGTGTCTTCCTAGTTTTCAAAATTCAATCCGCGAAATCCATGATCCACTTTCATACATGGATGCTTGATCATGTAGAAATGTCATTCTCCAATAAGTTCTCATGGCACATCATGAGAGAAGTTTGCTCAATTGGAGGATATTGCTGAGAACTCGGGTACTTATACTCAACGCACCTTGACTCAGACATGTAATGCTGGGTTGAGTATGGACCTTTTGTGTGGCACATGTTGGTCGAAGCCTCATATAGTGGAGTCAATAGACAGGGGATCTATAGTTCGGTCGCATGAATCCAATCCCATTTATATGTCGGCTCTCCAAATGGGTGATATAAAGGTTGGTATATATAGGCTTGATCACTCAGGTCAATCAAGTCAGGAATATCATGTAATTCAGGCCTCTCCATTCGATCTGTTTGGTCAACCATTTTGTACCCTAAGGTCAAGTCGGGATATGTATAGGTCAATTGTTGTCCAGTCCCAACTCGAAGTGACAATGAGGTCTGTGAGGGCAACTGATTCTGCCAAACATTCATCTCAACAGAGGCTTGCTCTTCGATTTGTTCCTTGGTTCCAGCAAGAGGACAAGAATATTGTGAGTCAATCTAGGGTGGATGCAGATTAGGGTTGAAAGAATGTGCGGTAGGTGAGAAGGATAAAGAAGTGGAGAAGTTAGTCGTAGTTCTGACTTCGCAGTTGGGGTGTGGGTATGAGGAGGAATAAGAGGACGGAGATGGTCAGAATAAGGTCGAGGAAGAGTGACATGGATATGGTGACCAATATTCTGACATCTTGGAAGGTAGATAGGAGAATGAAGTGGACTGAGGAAGAAAGCGTGCAAGTGCACCGAATAACACATAAAATAGACAAATACAAGAGCAAACCTCGAGTTCACCTACACAACAAAGTGATGGTCACAAGAGTCTGACCTTTTATCTTTTCAATTTTAATTAGGTGATAAATCAAGATATAAGTCCAATTACGCAAGGCTTAAAAAGTAGGTTTTGGGCACTACCCTAGGGATGCGTCCTCACCTCTCATCAATCACAATATCCAAGCATACAATGAGGGTTTTGCTCTCCCAAAACAAGTGTTAATTTTAGTCAATTTTTTGGTCAATTCTGATTAGCAGTCCCAATTTTAAATTCGATTATCACTTGATTAATCCACCAAAAAAGGCACGCCTAACAATCAGTCTCGATTTCCTTTTAACCTAAGTTTCAAAAATCAAGGGGGGGGAGTCGAGAAAAACCGATGCACGTAGTGAAATCAATGATGCATGCCTAGTTCAGAAGACTTACAATGATCATCGCGCTCTACATGCGGGATGCAAGGAAGAATTGAAATTTTATACTATATGGGTGCAAGCAAGAAAACCGTTCCTAGACAGGCAGTTTTATTAGCAAGTGATGAACAAGTTAATTTAAACTAATAGCTCTGTCGTCTAGGTGTGTTTCATTAAATGTGATGTGTGGTCCTAAAAATTATGAGCATAAATAATAAAATATTCTAATAAAAATGCTCTAAGAGCCGTGAGTGCAAGTCCTATTCTACGTCAAGCAACTACACAACCACAAACGGGTCCAATGTCTAGTCCGGATACAAGCGTGAGCTCTCAAACAAGGGCCGCTGTAAAGATAGAATTACATAAATTATTACAACACAGTAATTACAAAAATGCTAATGCTCTCAAAATAAATTAATTATCCTTGTTCTTCAACAGTCAACACACATCACGTCTATCAACCTCCGAAGCACTCCAAGTTCACCGAGCCCTCGTAAGGAAAATAAAATTTATATTAGAGAGATCAATAATGAAATATGTACAAAAATGAGCAGAAAAATAATTATGAAAAATGGAGAAATTACAAGATGACTTAGGGGTCAGACTACCCGAATGAGAGAAAACCTAAATCTGATTTTCAAAATTAATCCCTAAGCCGTTTGCTTCCCCAGCAACGACGTCATCCGACGAATCGCTTAGCATATGGTTTAATTTGCAATCGTTGTAATATGTGTACTTAACGAATCAGTCAGAACTGAGAGAAGATCTATGTGAAGAGTGTCTCAACTTTAATTTATATCCTGGGTAAGTCCGTGGTCGAACACAAGGAGGTAAGGAACAACTTTGGGTAAATTCGAAAATTTAGGTTTAGGCTTCCAATGCAGATTTTTTAAATTTTTTATGCAAAATGCACAATGCGGATGAATTAAGATAATAAGAAAACACACAACTAGGCCAAATTAATATTAATATGAAATTAATCAGATTTAGCCAAATTTTATTTTTCCTAGAACCCTAATTTAGAGATGAGTACAAAACATATTTTTTTTTGAATTTTAGGAATTAAAATGCAACAATTAAAATGCGCACTTTTATGAGTTTTTTTCATAATTTTTCATATAAACAGAATACAAAAATCATGAAAAACTTATTGGAAATAAAACATGATGTAAGGAGGATACATTAATTTTTTTTGGATTTTTCTGACAAAAATATGATTTTTTGTATATTTTTTAATGAAAATAAAGTGACAGTAAGTAATTAATTACTAATAAATCCACTTATCAAATTTGTCAGAGAGCGAATTATCTCACATAGGTATTATTATGTGAAATCCAGGAGATTTGAAATTTCTCAAAATAGATATATGTAGATTTAATTAAAATCATTTACTAAAATTACTCTATAATTTATTTAAGGCACGTGACAACTCCAATTGAGATGAAATTTGGATAGAAATTCGAACATACTTCGAGGCTCATTCTTGGTATTTTAGGAATTTTTGAAACAATTGTGAGTTAGATATGAATTTGGGTAAAATAAGCAGAATTTCACTTAAATAATTCTAATTAATTCATCATAACTCACAAAAATACAAATAAATATCCATATGGTATTGAATTAGTTGTCAACATAATGACATTTTTCATTAAACAAAATGATGCAAAATAAATATCCAAATTAACATACAAATACAATGTTATCCGTGCAAATTAAGAAAATACAACATGTAAGCAAACTATATACAAGACTATTTTGCAAATATGAGAATATGAAATAAACACAATGCAATTTTTACATAAATAAAAAATTGACCATCTCCTTATTTGCGGTTAGAGGTAGGGCGAAGGGGATTTGGGGCCGGGTGACGGCGTCGCGCGCGCGGCCACGTCGATGTAGAGGCGGTTGGGAGGGCGCACATTCGTGGGCGAGGCTTCAAAGCAGATCTGTAATGGGCGGTGGCCTGCGCGGCTAAAGGTAGCGAGGTGCTGCGGCGGAGAGAGGGCGATCGGGGCCGCTGCGCGGAGGAGAGCATGGTCGTACACACGTTGGATCTGCGGCTGGGCGGAGGACGCCACCACTGACGGAAAAGGTTGGGGGGGTGACAGCAGGTCGTCGGCCTCATTTTTTGTTTTGTTTAATTTTTCGATTTTTTATACTGTTGTGTAAAGTTCTTTAATTTATATTTTTTATTTTTTTGTTTTCTTAAACAGAGAATAACCAATTATGTAAAAAAATATGATGTGGTGATGGTGGTAAAGATGATAAAGTAGAACAAATGGATTTGGGGAGGTGGTGATATGATGTGATAAAGAGATGATGAAAATAAAGACGATAATTAGTGATAGAGAGAGAAATTACCAACAATCGAAGCGGTCACCTATGATGTGCTCTCGAAAAGCACGGTCTTCGCTCGAATCATCGGTGAGCGATGAGCTCGAGCAGCCCGCAGTTGCAGCTGTGATGTTGGCCAAGAAGCCAACAGATCTCACCAGAGAGAGGGCTGTCATCGCTCGACCGCGATTACATCACTGTCATCGATTCAACTCTGGGAACTAGTCTCTCCTCACATAAAGATGGATCATGTGCAAAATGAGGAGGATGAGATGTATAAAAAGAGATGGAAAAATGAAGGTTAGAATGGAGGTGGAGTGGAATGGATGTTAATAAAATCGCGGAGTTGAATTAAAAGTTAGAATAAATGGCGGAATAATGGACTTGAATGGGTGGTTATTGTAGAGAATGAAAAATAAATAAATAAATAAAGTAGGCTACTAAAATACAATAAAATATAGAGAAGAAATATAATGGAGAATTTATAAAAGAAATAAACAACATGTACATTTTTTACTTTTCTAAGTAATTTTTTTGTATTTCTTAATAAGAGATATTACTATAAAAAATACAATAAAATAGTAGAAATAAAATACAACACAATAATGATTTCTTTAGATTTTTTTAGTACTTTAAAAATAAATAAAAAATGAAGAAAAAATGAATATTTACATCATATACAATGTACACCTAGGTCCCGAATCTATATTTTACAAACGAGCTCTGATTTTAGTGAAACCACTTCCGTTGGATAGATACTTTTCTATCTTAAATTTTAAAAGTGAGTTTGGTAAATTCAGAGTTTATACGGAGTGTGAATTTGATCGGGAAGTTGGACTTTACGGTTTTTTTCTTTGGGATCTAGGAGCATTTATTTGGATTTATTTTATATTTTTATATTTTATATACATTTTTATGAATAAGTCATAGAAAGAATTAGCCAAAAGGAGTTGAAATGAAATTATTAAAAATACATGAAGCTTTGGGCTATTTATAGGTGAAAAACTCCTTTAATTTTGCGATTTTTTTGCTAATTTATTGTGTACTATCTAATATACAATAATTAGTGTGTTTTATTTACAAGAGTTATTTTGTTAATTAATTGATTTTATGGACATTTATTTGAGAATTTACTCATGAATTTTGCTAAGATCAAGATATTGAGATGATGAACCGCGGATTCATCAGTGTGTACGTACGTGCGTGTGTTTATGTGCGTATGCGCCTGTGCGCAGGCACGCACACACGCATGCATGCACATGAACACAAACACACATGCACACACGCACGCGCCACGCACCCACACAAGCACGCATGCACGCATACACACATACACACACATACATACATACATGCATGTATCTAGACATATTACGACACACATATACATACACACATACCCACACGCCCACACGCACACACACATCCACACATGCATACAGGCATGCATGCATGCATACATACATGTATTTAGACATATTAAGACACACATACTCTCTCTATCGATTACTCTCACACACATGTCCATACATCTTCACACACAATATGTGCGTGCATGAGCACTCTCTTATACACACAAACATACACATATTCATACTTGTTCAACCCATGTACATACACATTTTTACTCATTCAACCCACCCACCCCCCACACACGCACACCATTTCACTCGTTTACACATGCACATGTGTCCTCACACATTAGTAGATGCACATACACATGTATAGACACATGTGTTTGCACATATTATTGCATATACATATACTATATCTCATTCTTACACACACATACATGTTCATACACATAGACACGTGAATAATTATTCACACGAACACACATATGCATGCATTCATACACACACACACATAAACACATTCACATACACATCACAAACATACAATCATTCACTTAGGCAAAAATAATCTCATTCTAGCTCAAGTGTTCACATTCTCACATAAGCATATTGACAATCTTAAAAAATGCATATTTTGACATCTAAAAAGAATAATTCCAGACAAAAAAAGATGAAAATAATTGAAAAATATCTTTTTTCCTACCAACATTTGAAGTCATGTGGTGAATAAATCAGAGGAAGAGGAACAATAATAGAGCATGAGGTGGCGGAGGAGGACAAGGAGAAAATGGTAGATTGTAGGAGGATGAGGAGTAGTGGAGGAAAGGTGGGGGAGAAGGAGGAGATGATGGATCAGAGGATAAGGAGGCAGTGGAGTGGTTATGGTGGTGATGGAGTCGGGGCGGAGGCAAAGGTGGTGGAGGAGAAGGAATGGTGGATGAGGGAGAGGTGGAGGAGAAAGAGGGCGAGGAGGAGGAGAATTAGTGTTGTTTAGGTTTAGGGCATAGGAGAATGGGATGAAAATTGGGGATTTTCATCAATGGAACGAGGGGAAGAAAGGGGTGCACCTACAATTTTAGTAGGCACTGTGACTACAAATTGTGACCACTAGTGGTAGCAATATGGTCCCTATAAGCTGGCACCACAATACGACCACAATGTGATTGCATATCACAACACAACTTATGGGGACAACATGTGGTCTAAATGTGGACGCAATTGACATTGAGACTACAATACCACCACATGTAGTCACAACGTTGGGATAGTAAAGAGGACATTTTCTTGTTGTGTCCCTCAACTCATTAAAGGCCTCTTATGCATCCCAATCTTGTTGTCTACATTGTGCCCTATCCTCTCATGTATCATATCCATGAATTGGGACATATCAGGGGCACACGCTTCCCCTCCGCACTCTTCTGACGCTTGGAACCTGAGGATCTACGTGTGGTCCTACTGACAACAGGTGGTGTAGGTACCTCATCGACATTCTCCGCATCTGTATGCTCTTCTTCATTCCGGTTCACTTGTTCATGGCCAGTCTCCTGGGTTGCGATCATAACACGTGATAAACTAGCATACCTTCTAGTTGCAGAAACCTTCCCGATAGTGCATGACATTGTCTTGAAGAAAATGAAGGGGTGAGTATTGTACTTGTGATATGCCTATTCAACCTGAAATACATGAAATCGGTATTATGCTACGTCAAAAAATCACTTGAAACTAGAGCTGTTATACTGTAAAATAACTCATATCTCCAACCAAGTGGTCTTGTTTTGTACAATCAGACGGTTGTCAACGTTATCCCAAGCTCAACACGACATGTTTCGTAGGTACAAGTAGGCGGCATGATCCTTCTTGTAGATCTTCCAATGCATCACTGTCCATTTCGCCGCCCTCCCTGAAGTGATTGTCTCACCTCCACATACAAGATGATAACACCATTTCACGTGTTCAGTGACACAATCAGTATTATTGTTGCTCAGACACATCATCATCACACCTCACCATTCATTATCCGCGTAAAACAAAAAGAATTATTACGATTATAGCATCATCACACGTCTCAATTATATGTTAGAGTATATACATCGCCCTTCCAGACATTTTGTAATGTCTCGAAATTTTGACTTTTTTCTCCATTTAATGCAAAATAAAACATAAAAACTCACAATGGGTTTGGGTTAAGGATAGTCAGGCTCGAGCTGAATTAAAAAAAAACATCCCGTCGCAAGCTTTCCAACAAGACCAAGAACGCGTGAATACAGGGTTGTATGGGGAAGTTATACCCTTTTCAGTGAATCATGGTTGGGAACATTTATGGAAATTAATCATACGATTTTGGGTAAATTACAATTTGTGTCCTCATCTATCGGTCAGATCTCAGAATGGGTCCCGATCTTTAAATTGTAACGATTCGGATCCCAGGACCATTTAGGAAATGGAAATTTTGAAATTCAAGACGAATATGCCCTTGTTGGGAAGGGAATGTGGGTTGAGTTCCAACTTTTAAACAAGGGCATACTCATCATTAGCCTCAAAAAGTTCCTTACATTAATCCATGAGACCTGAATCGTTACAATTTAAAGATCAGGACCCATTATGGGATCGAACCCATAGATGGGGACCCAAATTGTAATTTACCTTACGATTTTTGATTTTATTCTACATGTTGGGAGGTATTTGGGGCTATATCTTTATCTCAAAGTTGACAACTTTGTTTCCTAAAACAGCCCTTGAATAGTCTTTAAATTTCCATTGATCTCATTCCTTTTACTCATCCTAAAGTTGATTATTTCTTTCTTCTTTCCCTTAGAGAGACAAGAGAAAGAGAGCGTCCCTTTTGGCGAGCCATGAAGCTACGAGGCTTCGTTACTAGGATAGGGGCAAGAACATCGATATAAGGAGAAGGCATTGCAACACTCAGATCATTGATCGTGTGCACGAATCAAAGGTTCGCGAGCAGGTAACAAATCCTCGACCTTCTCCCTCTTACTTTTGCATTCCTCGTGGGAGATTTTCATTGTTGGGGATGATATTCTGATTTTGATCCTACCGAAGATCGCGTTCCTTTGCCGTTGGTACATCATAACTCTCGCTAAATTGAACATTTGTTGACAATGTGTGTATAATTTTGTGTTGTTTCTGTTGGGATCTGATTATATCTTTGTTAACGAAATTGTTTTCCTTTTGGAAGAATGGTGTATGAGTCCGTTCTATGTACAAGCCCTGAAAGCTTTTCCTCGTCACCTTATTGCGAATGATATAGCGGTAACGACGTTCCATGGAACCCAAGGAGTGGTCTGGTGGTAGAGCAGTGTGTCTCCACTTTAAATGATCCGGCTTCGAATTCTAGTGGGGACGCTCTGGACCTCCAAAATTACCGAGCCTACTATTAGAAAAAACGGGCTCCATGCACAGGTAGAATCCAACTTCTGCTAGGTTACACTCCTTTCTATTAAGGACGATGGATCTTGTCTTTGTTTTGTTAGTAATGACGGGTTTATCCAATATACTTGCAAGTCCTTTTTAAAAGTGGGGATTAATTTGTTAGTCATCAAATACTATGAAATTGTTATAGGACCAAGGATATATTTTGGATCTGAGGATCCAACATGTTAATGGACAAGTAATGATAAGTGGAATTCATTGTGGAGTTACGTATCTATTTACCTTTGATTGAAGTTTAATAACAAATAATGGATAAATACTACATTGTGGATGCACACCCTTGTGGTCCGGGTGAACCGATAGTGAGTCAACCCACTCGAGGGGCATCATAAAGTGGGGTGGTGATAGATACTCTGAAGAGTTTTAGATGGATGCATGCATGCATCACACCATAATGATCCAATTTGTGGTCACATGTTTTGGAGCGAATGAGACTCCTCCCTCGGTTGACAAAACTGTGGTTCCTTGAGCTACATGCCCCATGTCTCGAGAGTTAGAGTACTACCAACTAGACTGGCTGAAGGATCACACTTGTGCATAAGTTTTAGGCCGCACTCTGAATAAAGCGAGGCGGGTTTCGTTTCCTAGTTTAGACTTTCTCCTTTGATGAGTGAGTCCGGAATAAATAAATAAATAAATGAATAAAGCTATGTATAAAGACATAGAAAGAAGTGTGTTAATTGTGTAAAGTGTTATAAAATCTGCTTGAGAACCAGAACATAATTAGAGAAACCATATTTGAGTTCTTTAAAATATGTTTTATTATACCTCTTAATTACTGCATTTGCATTTCCTACATTTGACTCACAAGTTACTGCTCAAAATCTAATAGGAAGCATTGAGCAATAGATCGAGGCTAGGTTATCCTGTCGTGCAACCGAGAACCAGAAGTGATGTGGTTACATTGTCTAGGAGCTATTTTCTTATCACTTTCTCTTTGACATTTTATAATGTAATAGTGATAACTTATATATATTGTTAGCTTTTGTGGATAAATTTCTATCTGAAATGATTATTTTTTTATTTACACAGTGTATGAATGAGATATCAAGCAGGTTGTTTGGATTGTTGTCGAGTAAATGTGATTTGTGATTGAGATGCGCTCCCATCGAGACGAGGCATCACACGTTCATATACCATCATTGCACAGGTTCAGCGAGACAATAATCAACATGCATATTTACACAACTTACATAGGTTAAGAATACGATAACATCATCACACGACTTAGTTAAACATAAAGATGAACACCATATGGAAATTATATGTACATATGGAAATTATCTGTACATATAAGATGAACACCATATGAAAATACACCCATATGTCAAAGTTGTACCTGTCAACAAAAGAAAAAAGATATATACTTCATAGCTATGCTACGAAGTATCATGTATCACATGTCTCATCCAAAGATCAGTAAACAGATGTGTGCATTCCATGCTTTACGAATACCATACAACTGAGCCCAAGCTTTACGAATACAATACAACTGAGCCCAACAGATGTATTCATCCATCCTTTTATTCGAGCAGTTGTATTTAGGGTTCTCGGAAAATTTTCAGGTTCGACATTCGGAGCTCGCTAAAAGTTCGATTCAGATTCGATTTGAAAATAAGCGAATCGAACATGAACATGAGTTTGGGCTCGATTGAATAAATGAACCGAATCTCAAAAACATAGGTTCGCTCAGGTTTGGTTCGTTGAAAGTTCGATTATATACACGCATACATACATAAAAGTATATATACATATATATTGTATATAGAGAAAAGGGATCCTACTCCATGGCGTAGGTAACTTACCTACTCTATTTTTTATTTTTTTATTTTTTTTTGAAAAATGCTTCCATTGATTTTCATAACTATTTCCCTCTATTATGTCATTCAAATTTCGTCAGAGACGGAAACTCCTACGGCCTCCATCCAGACAGTCATTTTTTAACGGTCACATATTTGTTGTATTTTTCATGTTCTGGATGGAGGCCGTAGGGGTCTCTGTTTCTGACGAAATGTGAATGACATATTAGAGGGATATAGTTATGAAAATTATGTAAGCATTTTTAAAAAAATAAAAAAATGAAAAAAAAAGAAAGTGGAGTAGGATCCATCCATTTCCTCCTATATATATATAGGGAAAAAGATATTCTATAATAACATAAGGGTTATTTTCTTATTTTCTCAAACACATCCAGTCATCCACTCCTTAAGTCCCTATTCCCTATTCCTAAAACCCCTACAAAACCCGCTCCAGTAGGCTACGGCACTGCTAGGGATGAAAACGATCGGGTATGAATACATATATAGGTCTTATCCATTTTAAAATACGAATATGAATGCGGATATGAATATTGACGGATGTGAAAAATGTGTTACTATATCCTTTAAAAATGAATACAAATCGAATACGAATAATAACATGAATATTTAATATATTAATTAAAATATACATGTTTAGGATGGTTTGCACATAAAGTAGAATATACCGTATATAGTGGTTTCATAACAATTATATATCACCAATGGTGAATGCAGCCATAAAATATTGTCAAGCACAGTTATAAATAAATCTATTACTATACTTATGTACGAAAATGAATATACGAATACGAATGTGAATATTACTGAATGTCGAAGTGATATCCATATCCGCATCCATTTTAAAACGAATACAAATACGAATGTTAAAATATGTATAAAACGAAGACGATAGCGGATCGGGTATGAATATATTCACATTCGTATTCATCCCTAGGCACTGTCCTATTCTTAAACGAACCTTTAACGAATCGAACCAAAGATTTACGAACCTTACCCGAGCTGAACCGAACCTGATTACATTATTCATTTTATCGAGCCGAACCGAACCTGAAAATATACTAAACGAACCGAACCGAGTCTGAGTTAGCTCGTGCACATCCGGCTTATTTACACCCCTAATCGCATGAGAAAAAACTAGCAGTGATGATACCCGGATGAACTTAAACATGCATGAGTTAAATACGCATCGAATAGCTGCAATCCAATTCAAGAAATATGAAGCATGATACAGGAATGATATACATCATACGCACATTGTCTCGCAAGAGCGAATCAATCCCCCAACATCCACCAAGATGAACGAGACCCCCATATCAAAAAAGGAAAAAATGGGGCTGTCCCCTAGGAGCAGCCATGTTGACTGCCCCCGTTCTATTTTTCGTCAATTTTTTTATTTTTTGGAAAAATATCACCATGTATATTCATCCCTATATCCCTCCTATATTCCATTCGAATTTCGTCAGAAAAAAAGACTTCTAAGGCCTCCATCGAGATGATGTCGATTTAAAAAAAACCTATTACCGTTAAAAAATGACTGTCTGGATGGAGGCCGTAGGAGTCTGTATTTCTGACGAAATTCGAATGGTATATAGAAGGGATATAGGGATGAATATACGTGGTGATATTTTTCAAAAAAATTAAAAAATTTGTGAAAATAAGGTGGAGGCAGCTATGTAACCCATAAAAAATCCAAGCGAAAAATCGAACATATGACCAAATCAAACAAATCCCGTAGAAAGAAATCACCAATCACGGACCCAATCACAGAAATCCTACCAGAACAAAAGGGTGCGAACATGATTCTCAAGGACTCCATCATCCAACATCCTCCTCCTATGAACACGGATCAGCTCTAATGCCCAAAACCAAGTATCTCTAGTTTGGAATCGAGGTCGACAATACCATATCTATAGTAGGGGAAGGAACCACTCATTTTCGTCCAAACGAAGATAAAGAAAAGGTCGGAGGTTACTGATGAATCTATGATTCATCTCCTTTATTCTTTCATTTTGTCTAAAATTCTTGTAAAGTACATGTAAATATCAACCGATTCTCATTAATTAACATACTAACCTCAACTGTTAATATTGCATATTTAACACTTGTTTAATTTAAAATAAAATAATAAAGAGAAAAACAAAAATAAAAGAAAGAATGATGTAAATATCAAGCTATCTGTTACAATATATAACAACTCCTATTTTGAGGAGTTAAAAAAGAGTCGAGTCTCTTCCCCTGTGTCAGGAGCTGCTACTCCAAATACAGCACATCGTTCTTGTATTTATGAAAATAAACCATCCAAGTCTTTTCATTTGAAATGGTTTCAGAGCCTTACTTCAAGGTCTCTACACTCGTGTTCTTCCTCTCCTCCCTCATCTCCACCAGATTTGCACCATTGTTCTTCCTTAACGTGCTATCTAGCCTCCATCTCCACCGCGGCAGGACTTCCACGCCTGTGTTGCCGGAGTCGTCGACAGTGCCTCATGCATCAGCACCACCACCCTCCGCCATCTTCCTTCGCCGAGCCACCATCGCCAGCACCTTCCGAGTCGTGTGTCGATCAGGGGTCGTTTTCTTTTTCTTTTCCGCAGTTGCTCCGGCTCCCTTCGCCTCTCTTCCAGATCACACTCAAGCAGCCGCTCGCCCTTGCACCACTGCTTAGATATCCTTGGCTTGACAGTCGAGCCACCTATTTCCATCACCTTCCATCGAAGCCCCTCTATCCTCCTCCTCACGTCACCGTAGTGACCTCGCTACTCCCATATTGTGTTCCGAACCCACAGCTGATATGGCACCACCATCTCTTGCGTATTTTGTTGTTGCGGCTTATTCTTATGGCTTATTCTTGAGATCGCTACAAGCCAAATCCGAACTTGCCGTTGTCAAACATGATGAAATCATCATTACCAACCACTAGCATTCACCATTTCCTAACGTTGAAACTCACTAGCACAAACTATTTGCTCTGGAAAATACAAATAGTTCCTCTTCTTCACTTCTTCACTATCATGGTCTCATGGGATTGGGAGATGGCTCCTATCAAAAACCAACAAGTATGGTTACCTCATAATCTGCCTCCTCCACAATTGATGGAACATCCTCACAAAATGATTCAGTGTTGACTACTGCACAAGAAGAATGGACTAGGAAAGATCAGACCCTGCTCAGTTGGTTTCTCGCATCTATGTCCGAGAAAGTCCTTCCCGATGTTATGGGCCTTACAACATCACACGTTGTTTGGACAACACTTGAAAAGTCGTATGGGACTACTTCTCATGCAAGGCTATTACAGGTCAAGATCAAACTCCAAAACCTTCGTAAAGGTGATAACTCTGTTACTGTCTTTTTTACAAAAGGCGAAACTCATTGCTGATCAACTGGCTGCCTCGGGCCAAACTTTATCCATGGTTGAATTCAATGATATAGTTTTCAACAACTCATCTTCGACTTTGGTGATATCATCGCAACATTATCTGCTCGAGAGTAACCAATTTCATACCAAGAGCTCTTAAGCATTCTTCAGGCACATGAAATTCGACTTCAATTTCAGCAACAATCAATAACACCTTCGATTTCAGATGATCCACTGCCTTCAGTCAATATTGTCACATCTTCCCTCAATCACCATGGTTGTGGTCAAGGATGCAATCAAGGGCGTGAACGGGGACGCCAATCTCCATGCCCTGTCTGTGGCATTTGGGGACATAGCCCTTATCAATTTCGATTTCGTAATAGAGGACGATCTCAATATCCAACTCCACAGGCACATTTGTCCTATGCTGACACAATTACAACTAATGATTGGTATGTAGACTCTGGGGCAACTTATCACATTACGTGCGACATTGGAGAATTATCTGTCTTTGAACCCTATCAAGGTCCGGAACACGTAAAGGATGGAAATGGTCAAGGTATGCATATATCCCATATTGATCAAAGCACACTTCATTTTCTAACACATTATTCCACATTAAAAATATTCTTTGCACTCCCTCTGCTGATAAATCCTTCTTATATGTCTACCGCCTTTGTCTTGATAATAATTGTTCCATTGAATTCACTGACAATTCTTTTGAGGATCGTCAAACCTCTATGTCATACTTCAAGGCAGCAATAACCAAGGGTTCTGCAAATTTCCTAAAGTCTCCGCAACATTTTCACTTTCTCCAACAACTTTTGTCTCCATAAGCCAGTCTAGCACCTTGTGGCACCAACATCTTGGACATGCTCAGTTTTCTACCATCAATAAGGCTCTTTGCTCATCTATCATTTCCCGTTCAAAGAATAAGCTATGTGATGCTTGTTACCTAGGCAACAGTTCTAAACTACATCTACCTGGAACTCATAGTCGCTCTACCAAACCATTATAACTTTTATTCAGTGATGTCTGGGGTCCTGCTCCATTAATTTAACATCTAGTTATAAATATTTTGTCTTTTTTCTGAAATGACTACTCAAAGTTTCTGTGGTTGTTCCTCTTCCAAAAATCAGATGTTTGCAAAATATTTATACAATTCCAAGCTTTAGTCAAACAACAATTCTCTACAAAAATCAAAAGCTTTCAATCTGATGGAGGTGGCGAGTACATTGCCCTAAGGAGTCACTTTATAAAAGATGGAATTCACCGTAGAATCTCATGTTCTCACACCTATGAACAAAATGGAGCCGCTGAACGTAAAATTCTTCATATTGTTGATATGGGTCTCACTCTACTCTTCCAATCTACAATCTCCAAGAGTTTTTGAGAATATGCATTTAGCACCGCAACATACATTATTAGTCGTCTTCCTACAAAGTTACTTAATGAAAAATCTCTACACAAAGTCTTATTCAAAACACCACCAAACTATAACTTTCTTCGAGTGTTTGGTTGTGTTGTTTATCCACTTCTCCAACCATACAATAAACACGAATTTTCCTACAAATGAACGAAGTGTGTCTTTCTTGGCTACACAACCAACTATATGGGATATATATGCTATGATATGACCACTAAGCGTGGGTATATCTCTCGGCATGCAAGGTTCGTAGAATCGATCTTCCCATTCAAAGATAGTTCTATTTTGGGCCCATGTCCATATTTACCTCAACCATGAATGCATCTCACAATACACAATAATGCTTTACCTACTCCCTCACCATATGAAGAAAGCCTTCCATCTCCACTAAGTTTGTCAGAACCGACCACTCAAATACAAAATGAACCACCACGAATATTACGTCCTTGGCATCCAGTTGACTATCGTCCATTGGCCGGACTCTTAAAGAAATCTAAGCATCCTCTTCCAGCTGCATTGGTAGCTTTGGTATTTTCCGCAACATAACCAACATGCTTTTCAGAATCAAACAAACACTCACACTGGCGTGCAACCATGGCTGACGAATATAATGCTCTTCTAGCAAATAGAACGTGAAAACTTGTTCCAAGACACCCTACTATGAATGTTGTTGGATGTAAGTGGGTTTTTCGCATCAAATGCAATCCTAATGGTGCCATTGAGCGATACAAGGCACGCCTTGTTGCCAAAGTATTTCATCAGCGAGAATGAATTGATTACACAGACACTTTCAGTTCAGTGGTCAAGCCAACCACTACTCGTGCAGTTCTCTCTATAGTTGTTACAAGAGGGTGGGAGATCAATCAACTAGATGTTAGTAATGCATTTTTTCAAAGAAACCGTTTACATGGAAGAACCAACTGGATTTGTAAACTTGCAACATCCAGATCATGTGTGTTACCTCCAAAAATCACTATATGGATTGAAACAAGCACCACGTGCATGGTTCAATCGACTCAGTGATTTCCTAACGTGTATGGGTTTTCAGGCATTTAAGAAAAATACTTCCTTATTCTTTCTTTCAAGTCAGGCAACACTTCTATATGTCCTTGTTTATGTGGATGACATCATTATAACTGGGTAACACTAGCGACATCATGTCTCTCATCACCGAATTTGGAAATGAATTCAAGTTACACAACCTTGGCTTTCTTCACTACTTTCTTGGGATAGAGTTACAGAAACATCCCACTAGTCTTCTTCTTTCACAACATAAATACATTGTGGATCTTCAAAGAATGAACATGAGTGATTGCAAACCAGTACAAACACCAATGGCCACTGCTGCTATAATCTTAAAACTGATGGAGGACCATTCCCTGATCCTACTCTCTATTGACAGGTTGTTGGTGCTTTTACAATATATCGTGATGACAAGGCCTAACATCTCTTTCATTGTTAACAAAGCATGTCAATTCATGAGTAATACTACAACTCAACACTGGGCCATGTTAAAAGTATTATTCGCTACTTAAAGGGAAAAATTACCCATGGTTTGGTACTATCAACTCAATCTGCTCTTTCCATTAATGCATTATCTGACGTAGATTGGGCATGGTCTACACATGATCGAAAATCATCTGGTGGATACTTAATTTTTCTAGGCTCGAATCTCATAACATGATCAGCCAAAAAGCAAAGGAATGTCTCACGATCCTCTACTGAATCAGAGTACAAAGCACTCACCGATGCCACTGTAGAAATCATCTCGCTACAGTTTCTACTTCAAGAACTTCATGTTTGTTCGTCAACCATTCCTACTCTATGGTGTGACAATAATGGTGCAACTTACTTGTCAGCAAATGCACTCTTTCATGCTCAGACGAAACATATTGAAATTGAATTATTTTCAATTATTTTATACTTCTTGTTTATATAATTTATTTATTTAAAAATAGTTATTATTTATAAATTTATTTAAATGGTATTTCCATGTTGTATATAGTTCTCGTCTTATCTTTTTCGCCTCCCCTCGCTCTGCCACGTGTCACCCGACTCTCGTGTCTTTCCATCCATTTGACTAGTCCGACGACTCAACCCACCCTCTTCCTCTTCCTCCTCTTCCTCCTCCTTTGTTTCCTCCTCTCTTCTTGCCTTCTCTCCACCGAAACCAAGTGGTCCCCACAGTCCCTAACTGAACCAACAGAATGCCGGGACTACCTTCTCCTCCGCCTTGCTCCCCAAGTCAAGCCTCCACGTCGGCAAGAACTCCGGCGAGTCGATTTCCCGTCCAGGTGGCCTGGATCTCCTTCTTCCTATATAAAGGTCGTCATCGTCCATCCCTGAGCGGGCTACCCGCCATTATCTTCCTCTTCCTTCCAGGGTTCCGGGAGAGAGAGATCTCCAGTGAGCGTCAGCCTCAGCTTCCCGCCTCCTCCGTCGAGCTCCGGTCGAGTCGCAGAGGAACGGCGGGATCATCTCGCCGGCATGAGCCCCGTTCCGCCGTGAGACGAGCCCCCGAGGGCACCGCCGTCGCGTAGAGGCAAGGATCCTCTGGAGCTTCAGCTCCAGATGCACAGGCGCATCCTCCGCAATCGTTCCGGGTTAGATTTGTCCGATTTCTCCTCCTCCCTCCTATAATCTCAATCCCTCTCTACTCTTCTTAATCCAATCAATTCTCTATTTTCGAACAAATTTGAGATCGAACTCCGTCGTCGTTCCATTTCCATGTTCGATCGATCCGTTTGTCCACATCCCCTTCCACATCTGATCTCCTCAGTTCGCGGCGCCTCAGCTTTAATGCTAAAAAGGCCAGAAATATGTTCATTTTTTCCTTTTAATGCTTTGATCCTTTAATCTGACTGGTTTATTTGCCTATGATTCCACGTCTCCGTATGCATAGTGGACCTTGTAGGGTTTAGATTCTAGAGTCCGGTAAATTTTGCAAGTTGCACAAAAGATGCTACTTAGTTTCCAACTTCATAAAGTTAATTGAAAATTGCCATTCTTTTATGTTAAAAAAAGGTTCAACTTTGAGATTGGCATGCACTAAAAGTCAGATTTACGGCTTTTATATTTTCTCTGAGATTAAATCATTGATCACCATAGTAAAAGCACAAAAGTAGAATCTACAAGGTGGGATATATGATTCAAAATAATAAGGATGCTTTGATCTGCAGAATAATGTAGTGCTGCAGGTTCTGTTTCTGCTCTGATGTTGACCACAGCATGAGACTGCATATTACTTCTCAAAATTCTCAAATGATTACGATTTTTATTGTCTTCTGTTCATCTAACGACATTACGAAGAATTGTAGTAAGAACACTTTCCTGTCACATCAGCAGTCATTATCATTTGTTGGATTCAATAGATGCTGTAGATTTTAGAATGCCGCTTCGGCTCTAACTAGGTCCACCAAATCTTACTTCTTTTGGGACTAAAATGCATGTCCTCTGCTTACAGGACTCATAGTAATAATTGTTCCTTATTCCATAAATGACTGAGTCACTCTAATATCCAAAAAATATTCTACATTGGAACAACAGGCCATATGTAAATTAAAATTATTTGACAGTTCTCAATCCCTTGAATGCTTTTGATATGATTGTGGCACAAGTTTTCTTCTGAAAAAGAGTCTGTCATGGTAAGATCTCCTGTAGTTATTTTCTGGCAGATTTGTTGGTCTGTTACTGCGTATATATTGATTTTACTTGTATACAATGAACTTGCTCAAACAATCTTGACTTCTTGCATGGCACCGTGGTGCAGTGAATCCCTTTATAACAACTAAATGCTAAGAGATCTTTGAGGATGGAAACTGGCCTTACAACTCTCAAATTACCAGTGGAGGAGGTTTGCATTTGCAGTAGAGAGATGGTTCTGTTTACATCTATGTTAAACAAAGCAGATAGAAAAATTGTGGAGACAAAACACACACTAGGAATAATCTATACATGTACCCGATCAAGTGCTTTATTCATTTGCACGTGTTTATACTTTGTAGTTACTATACCGGTTTCTGCTTGTGGTTCATCTTACGCTATCGAGGATCCTCTTTTCTTTTGCTGCTAACCTGCTTGTCCTTTGCTTTTTTACATTCTTTATCATATATGGAATTGCCTTATCTTTCTTTATCTGATGTTTTCTGAACTATATGGCTGAGACCATTTTTTGAAGGTGGGTAAAGGAAGAAGAGGTGTTAGTGAAACCATGTCTTCAACTGAGGAAACTGCAAACAAGAGTGGCAGTGTTACTTCAAACGACCATTTTGACTCCCAATCCATTGAAAAAAGTGATTCTTCCAGCTCAACTTCTAGAGGTGAGGTCTTAAAGAAGGGACCCTGGACATCTGCTGAAGATGAGAAATTGAAAGACTACGTTCGAAGATTTGGGGAGGGAAATTGGAATAATGTGAAGAAATTCACGGGACTGAATCGATGTGGCAAAAGCTGCCGCTTAAGATGGTCTAATCATCTGAGGCCAGGCTTGAAGAAGGGTTCTTTCTCACCTAAAGAAGTAGAATTTGTTATCAAGTATCATTACAAACACGGAAGCAAATGGGCTCATATGGCTGGACATGTAAGTTGCATGCTACTTAAATTTTTTAGTACATATCTTTTAGCTGTCGCAATCTCATCCTGATGGGACCTCTATATTATTCACGTTAGTGGTTAGATTACGTTTTCCTTAGGCTTCAGTACAAAACCTTCTTTAATCTGTGATAAAAAGAATGATAAACATCACTTTAGTAAGTAGATCATGTTTTTATCATGCTATAGTTTTTTTAACCTTCTTTAACTTGCAATCAAAATAATATTTAACGATTTTATTGAGCTTAGAGAAGTTATTTAGCGTCTAGTTTTTTTGGGAAGGCCATTTTCGCAAGTATCATGGCCATAACATATGATTCAAAAAATCCATAAGAAATGACATTTTTGTATGTATCATGGCCATAACAAATGATTCAACCTGTGTTTTAGAATTGGGCATTCCATATTTTGTTCCACAATCCCATTTGATTTTTCAGTATCTGATAGCAAGAGATTTGGAAGCTTGGCCATTGATGTTCAAGGTCACAGCATATTCTTTACATACCACTTGTCCTTTAATGTTATGTCTACTTGTATGATCCAAAATTTAAAAAAAAATCAGCAAAAAGCATTTAACAATATGGTAAATTGAATATTTTGTTCTATGACCTGAAAATTTATTTTGGAGATGAAAATCCCTACATTTTACTGGGCATTCGGCAGGTGCATATGTTTAACCTCAATAAAAAAAATTCATGCCTCTGTTTAGCATCACGGCAATTGAAGACCTGTGAACTGATTTCTGTATTTTGTATCATTCAATTAATGTTTTCTATACACCAGCTACGTGGACGTACAGATAATGAAATAAAGAACTTCTGGAACACAAGAGTGAAGCGACTTGAACGAGATGGTAAACCTATATACCCTCCGGAGCTTATGAAGCAAGCTGAGAAAGAGAAAGAGAATGAGAACGGGAATGGATGGAATCGGAGGAACATTGAGCTCACCATTGGCGATACATTGCATGTTGGTCGTTTTGAAACTGGTAGAGGCAATGCGCGCAAACTCTATGAACATGTTGATGATATAGCTGAAGAGAATATTTCACCTCCACAAACCACTTCTCATAAACGAATCCCCACACCTCAAGGTTGTGATGATTCGGTATCTTCCATTAACCATCCCGAGAAGAGACCTTGTAGTGGTACATCTGGCCCTCATCTGGAGCAAGTCGGGAGGGTATGCAGCTACATGAACTATAGTTCCCTCTGCCTCGCCCTTCCCAGTGTTTCTGATAGGAGCTATTTGCCTACCTTTGGCAGCATAATCTCAGCCAACATATCCCCTCTGGGCGGTCACTTTTATACTCCTCAGCCACTTTCTGAGGCCTCGAATGAGGAGCTCCCTTCACTCCAAAACTCAGTGTTTGAAACTGGTCCTACTGATATCAACCCTCCTACATGCTTTCCAAATTCCTTAGCATCTCCTTTCTCAACAGAAGATGGAAGAAACCTGCAACCTTCCATGAGTGCGCCCAAGTTCAGTGGCTTGTTACAGGACGTCGTTATGGAGTCGCAACTAAAACATAGTAAGAGTTCTGTCCAATCAGAAAGAATTTCACCAGATGATCAGACATATGTCATACCTGAAACTTGCAGCCTTCCTGTTTCCACCTTGCACCATGTTTCCAATTATCATGACAATGCAAACCTCTCGACAGCAGATGGGATCCATGGGAAGACCAAGCCACCTTCCGCAAGTGCATTCCAAGCCACTGGTTTGTTGAATGATATCATTATGAAGCCACAACTGATATACAGTGAGGATTTTGCTCAAGCAGGCGTCATCTCTGAAACTAATGGCCTTCCTTCATCCTCTTCACATCATGTCTCCAATTTTCAGAACATTGACATCCCCTCCGTGCCAGGTTAGTCCACTTCCGCTCTTGTTGGATTTATTGGGTAGTATATACATTTCGTGCGTACTAGATGATTTGTATTGCAGCGGTAGATATGAAGTTGGAAGCTCGGTCTGCCACCAGTGTTCCTGAACAAATCTTTGAAGGGAAACAACCATATCAGCCAGAGTCCCCCAAAACTGAATCTTTGCTTGCAGTCTCAACTTTCGAGGATCCTGATGGTATTGACTTAATACCAATGTATTTCGGTGATGATTATCTTGGTGTCGAAGAGAGCATGCTGGCCGATCTACAATATTACACTGACTGGCGTGCTCTCTGAGGTCGCAAGTGGCTGGAGAAACCTGAACGGTTTGAAGGTTATCTTGAGTCTCTAATAAACTCCAGGCTTTTGAATAATGAATTGTTCTGTCTCTTTAAACTCATTGTTTCGTTTTCTTCTGGAACCTTATTAGCATTCTGCGGTATGTTACTTAGCCTGTAATTGATCCTCTTTAGGTTTAGTGCTTCGCATAAAAGACTAGAAACATGGTTGATTTGCTTCGCTTTCAGCTTCTAAGCATTGCGCATGATGTTTTGCTTTATTTTAGCACTGATCCGAGTAGGGATGCAAACGGTTACGGATATATCCGTATCCGATCCGTCACCGTATCCATTTTATGCAAATTTCCATATCTGTATTTGTATATGTTTTAAAATGGATACGGATATGGATATCATTTTGATATCTGCAAACATCCCATCCGTATCCGTATATTCGTTTTTGTATATAAATATAGTCATAGATTTATTTTTAACCCTATATAACATAATTCCATACCTTTTTTTACCATATTTGTATAATTTTTATGGCGCAAACACATTTAAAAAAATTATACCATGTGTTTCTATAAAATCTGTATATATTAAGTCGATTCTATAAAGTATTTCTAACATTACTCGTATGCGATAAGTATCCGTTTTACATCCGTATCCGTTTTTAAGGATATGGAGATAGTTTTAATATCTGTCAATATCTGTATTTGTATTCGTATTAAAACACGGATAAGGATATCGTAATACTTAAATCCGTATCCGTATCCGACCGTTTGCATAGATCCGAGTCTTGCAAATGCCAGCTCTGTTAGACAGAGCTGCATGATCTTGCATGATCTCTTTCTATATATGTTGATGTCAACGCACCTATACCTCTTTCTGATGAGCAATTTTCTAATCCAATTTAAATGAGTTGTGTATTCGTGATCATATACTTGCACTCATCCAATAGCTCTGCAGATTTGAAATGCACTCTAATCCTCAAACGAAACACACACTCAAACTTTATTCCATACATTCGATACTAGTTGAACATCAACCTCAACTTGAGAGCTACGGCTGAAGAAGAGAACAATTATATTGTAGTAGTGTTGTTGAATGTGCTTAATTGCTGATAGATCCACACCCAATTCTGACTGCATCTAGATGCATAAATAAACCACCTTCGAAAGTCTCGTGTATCGAGGCAGATCCTCTGTTGTTACAGCAGATGTTGTAATGCAGGGGAGTCGTTTGATCACCATCAGACGGTCCTCGGAAGGACTCAGGATGGTTGGTGTGCATCTCGAAGGTGATAGAGCGGCTCCCCTGCGTTACAACACATGTTGTAACAGCAGAAGATCCTCTCACCTCGTGTACCTACATGGCTATTCTCAGCAGAAGCCTCGTGGTGAAAACAAAGCTCTAAAAAGAGATAAATGGAACAGGAGAAAATGAGCAGGTTGATAATTGAAAATGCACACTCGTATTTTTTCAATAAACGGCTCAAAATCCTCGCTCCATTCTCTACCATTTTCACACTTATGTTCCTTGAGTTATAGGCCAATACATTTCTACCCTGCCTTTTTTGTGCAACACTTTGTGTCTCTCCTATATTATGCCATTATCAATTATGTCCGCGTTACATGTTAAATAATGGTTACAAGTGTACTCAGAAAGAAAAAGGAGAGATATACATGTACATTTTTTTTATTTTTTCCTCCTCATCTTTCGTCGCGTTCTTCTTCCTTCGCATCTCCCTCTCCCTTCTCCAGAACCAAGTCTCCACACTCACCCTCCTCTATCCCCATCCCCACTTTTTGCCCCTCCTCCGCCATTTCCCTCCACCACCTCCTTACCGCCGCATCCCCCCTCCTCTTCCTCCCACCATCCCCTCCAACTCACCAACCCTCCATCTCGAGCCCTCCGCCACGAGCTCCCTGCAACCCATATGCCCCAAGCTCCCTCTACCCAAAGCTCGTCTCGACCCCTCTGCTTGCCCCTCCACCCCCGAGCTCATCGCAACCCCTATGCCTCGACCCACCTCCCACAGCCCTTCCATCTAGGTGGTCGTCAAGCTCCCTAAGGCTGGTTACGGTAGATGAAACAGAGAGCGACAAGTGACCATTGGCGAGGTCTGGGAGGGAGTTAGCGTTGTGGGTGACGATGGCTCAAGGGGGCTGTTCACCCCAGAATAACATGGTGGTGGTGATGCAGCAAATGAGCTCTTGGCACGGCTGTGACAGCTTGGACCTCTCCAATGTAGAAGACAGAGAAAGAGATGGGGTGAGCTCAGTGAGGGCGGCCATGCACATGCAATGGCGGGGTATCAGCCTTGCCGCATACATCAAAGCTGACTAGATTAGGGGTCTCGTGGCGGCAAGGCTGAGCCAAGGAAGACGACAAGGATCGGAACAACAAGTAGAGAGTAGATCACCTTGAACGTGAAGGTCGATGAATGTGGTTGATAATGGTCGGTGACCTGTTGGAGGGAGGGCGGCTATGGCGATGAAGGAACAGATGGAGGGAGGGACATGTTGTCAAGGGTGCAGGGCATAAGTATAATAAAATTATTCTTATTCGGACTTTTTGAACTTCGCTTTGAACAACAAAAGGGTGGGTGGTTGCCGATAGACCTGACCATTGGATCAACGAATGTGGATGATAATGGTTGAGTTTCTTCAATAGAAAGTGGAACTATCAAAAAGCTATGATTGTCGATAGACCTGGTTAATGGGTGATGAATCTCCATTTCATCAATTTTATTATATCATCTGGCCTTAAAATCCTAGCTAATGCATATAAATTACACTAATTTGTACAAATTAACATTCATTCTTTATTCCATTTATTATGTATAAAATACTATTTTTAATGCTAAAATTATAGAATAAAGAAACAAAAAGAAAAAGAATAAATGTCAAAGATATTTTATAACCCTAAACTATGAGTCCTAGGTATCTTGATGATTTGATCGATAAGGAATAAAGTAGGAGAAGATAAGGGACAATAATACAATAAAAATCCCATTTATTCATTCATCATTTGTTCATTTTTGGACCTATTTTATTCTTTATTATTTATTCATAAAATAAAGAAATTTTGTACATAAAAGTTGTAGATAATATTGTATAAGAAAATACAAAATTGAACTTGCATAAAAAGAATATACTGTGTACATTCTTTGTACAGAATAAAAAGTCAAAGTCCGAACATCACAGACCCATATCTCCTAAATAAAATCCCAAATGTATCTGAATCATCTTTTCTTGTATATAACTTTTAATAAGCTATTTAATGAAGGTGATTTCATATGTTTTTGGAGTTAATATGTGAAAGTTAGATTTTGGATCCATATTGTACTATGTTGGAGTATTAGTTCTATGTGTCATTGAGTTGTAACATGGTAAATGGATCCTGGAGAAGATCCATTTACCCCACCTAATTGTTTAGTCCCACATCGTCCAGTGGTGGGACTTGGAGGCTCTGAAGAGGCTATATAAGGAGCCCCAGACCTCTTGTACTCATTGAGAAAAAGCAATGAAGCATATGCCCTTTGAGGGCTTCTCCCGTGGTTTCATCCCGCTCCTCACGGAGTAGGGTTCCACGTTAAAATCCCGCGTTCTTATCTTCTTTATCTTTTTCATGTTCGCTTCCGCATTCTTCATATTTTATAACATGGTATCAAAGCGAGTTCGATTCTCGAGGCTTTGTTCTTATTTTTTTTCCGAGATTCGATTATCAGAAAACATGTCCGGTTGTTGTTATGTTCAAGATTTATATTTAGGGTTTCTTTTTGAAACCTAATCGATTCTGGAGTTTTTTTTCGCCATGGGCATCTTCAGCCGCAGTTTTTTCGTCATGGGCGATCTTCTCCGGCCGCTATCAAGCGGCAAGGCTCCAGAAGATCCACATAAGGCGGCGCCGTATATCTCCTCCAGGCAGCGCCACCCTCTCCTCCTCGCCGACGTTGGCAGCCACCAGGCGAAGCCCTGGCCCCGGCCTCGTCCCTGGCTACATCGCCCCCCTCACCTCCTGGCGGTGCAGTAGCAGCAACTCTGCGCGAGTCACCTCCTTCTCCGCCACGCTGCCACGCTCCAGGCGAGCCCTCCTCTTCCGCCACAGCTTCGGGCGGAGCCCCACCAATCGCAGCGCGCAGCCAAATCGAATCTCTCCTCCTCCATGGCCCGGCGGCACGCCGCCTCACGAATCCCCTTCCAGACCTCCAGGCGGCGTCGCCCTCGAGCCCTCGCGCTCTTCCTTGAGCCGCACATCCTCCTGGCGGAGGTCCCGACTTGGCTCTGTTCCTCACGCCCTTCTCCAGCGGGCCTCCCCTTCGATCAAAGCGCGAGGCTCCGGCAACATAGCCTCCAAGTCCTCCTCTTCGTGATGTTGGCGGCGGCGGCGCAAAAGAAAAGGCCCCATCAGGGGGCGCAATTGATGGGTTCCGAAAAGGGAACAAGGGTTTGATGCCGTCGACCCCTAGTGGGCTTCTATTATATATATAAAAGGGATTTTATCACTTGTGCCCCTCCGAGATATCGCAATTTCAGTTATGCCCCTATCTTTTTGGTAATATCAGTTGTGCCCCTCAAAACTTGCTCCGTCATCAGTTGTGCCCTTCCGTCAGGTTGACCGTCAATGAATTGACTTAACCATAGTTTTTTCAAACCTTGGTGTGGTTAAGAGGGGTATTATGGTCAAAATAATACCTTGATGAACATGTATAATACCACACTATTTCCTTTGGCAATCACGCACATAATGACCAGCTGTCAGGATCTCTTAAGCGGTAGAGTTGTTGGAATTCCAAAGCCATCGATTGAATTTCATCTGTGGGATTAAAAAAATAGCGAGTCTTCTTCTCCCCCAAATCGATTTGAATCTCCAGACGGTGTCAAGGCAATCGGCGGAGCTCGATGATTTATGCAGTAGAATTAGTCGATGTTGATTTCAGTGCTTCCTCTCCGATCTCGGATATGTGCGTATGATTCCTGACTGCAGTGAACTCCGATATCGTACGTGATGAAGCGTCGACTCCAGATGGTTCGCGAGTGGATTCGAGCGGGACGGTGCTGGTGACTACTCGACGTCGCTTTTATCAGATGCTCGAATCGGGATACTGAATTCAGATCGGAGCGAAACGACTAATCTCCTGAAGTTCGAATTAAGGAAGATGTATGCATGATTCTGGCATCAGGATAAATGTGCAAAGTTGGTCTTCAGGTTGCAGCGTGCTTCTCGTCATGCTTCCGAATTACTTCTTATTCCTGCAATCGTACAAATGGACTCGAGCTCGAGGCTCGGTCGAATATGATAATCCAGAGAGTATCTGCGGAATGAACCTCCTCTCGCAGGTGATAGATCGGAAGTTAATAGATGACAAATGGTGGAATGTAGAACGTGAATACAAATCAGAATCAAAGGATATGAATAAATACTGATGATTGGACGAGTACTGGATAGATTTGAATGAAAATAAAGTGATTTGGATGGGTTGAGGAGAGAGATTTAGAGAGAAAAAAAGGGGAATTATGAAGAGAACAGAAGGAGGATGCGGAAGAGAGCATCTAACCTGGAGATGACGTAGAGATGAATGAAGCGCCTGGAACGGAGGCGCGTCCCAGTGTGGAGGGAGGCGAGGGCAGGGGGGCGGGGGAGGTCTGGGCGGAGGGAGGCTGGGGCGGAGGGGCGGCAGGGGGCGGCGTCGGGGAGGGGAGACGAGGGCGGAGGGGCCGTAGGGGATGGGGGAGGTCGGGGCTGCCTCGAGGCTGGGGCGGAGGGGCGGCGCCGGGGAGGGGAGGAGAGCTCGGGGCGGAGCTGGGCGGCACGTGGCAGGGGCGGCGCCGGGGAGGGGAGGGGAGCTAGGGGCGGAGCTGGGCAGCACGTGGCAGGGGCGGGGCGGAGAGGGAGGAGGAGGAGGAGAAGGAGGAAGAGGATGGGCAAGAGGAGGAAGAAGAAGAGGATGAGGAAGAAGGTTAAAATGACCTCCTAACCTTTTTTTTAATGTAATTCCATCTATGTCCTTAAAGTTAACGGCCGTTTGCACTGTGGATGGACGGTTACTAACCCGAGGGGCACAAGTGATAAATTAGCAAGTTTTGAGGGGCACAACTGATATTACCAAAAAGATAGGGGCATAACTGAAATTGTGATATCTCGGAGGGGTACAAGTGATAAAATCCCTATATAAAAAGGTTGTAATTAGTTGGGCGGCAGAAAGAAAAAAAAGGGGGTGGCCGATTGTTAAAAAGAAATGAAAAGCCCAAGGGGGCTGCGGCAAGAGAAAAAGAAAGGAGGGACTCTGAGTTAGGCCCAAGTGGGCTATGCTTGATTATGAAAAAAAAGGAGTTGCATGATTTGCGCAAAAAAAAAGGGCGCGTACAAAAAAATTCGTACGCAAAATTCCAAAAAAAAAGAGGAGAGAACTGAAAAGCCGTAAAAAAATTTGGTTCAACGGCTTAAAAAAATTTTTGAAAAAAAAGAGCCGTTAAAAAAATGAAACGACCAGCACTATTCATGATTTGAAAAGCCGAAAAAATGGAACGGCTTAAAAAAAAGAGTGACGGCTAAAAAAAATTGGAAAGACTCAAGTTCTTGTTTTCTCCCCATTATTTTGTGTTCTCCCAACTTGTCGACGTCCATGTTTTCCGACCAGTATGGGAGAAAGGGGGAGTGTTGTGTAGAGTTATAAGTCCTGGTGCAGATTCAGACCGATCAGTTTTTCAGACTCTACAGCAGATTGTTCAGACTCGACGATTGATTCCGAGTCCAGTTTCAGACACGCATATGATTGCAGTCATTTTCAGATGAGCATATGTTGCCATTATCAGTTCGAGGTCCCCATCGTTCTTGTTGTTGTTCGGCCAGAGTTTTCATGTGAGTCATAGGTACACCAGAGCAGTGCATCATTCTCTGTGCCAGATGGGAGAGACCCAGTTCTCCGACGAGGAGACTTTTCAGACTCCATTCTCCAACGACCGTGGACTCCGACGAGGATTGCACAGCCACGTCTCTTCTTCAGTTCGGCCCTTTTCAGAGATGGAGCAGTTGTCCACATTATTGTGGCGGGCCAGAGTACTCCGACGAGGAGACTCATTTTTCAGTTGCAGTGACTCTAACAGGCGCAGTTCAGAGCACATGCTCTCCGACGAGGAGATTCAGTTGACTCACACTCCAGCCCGTTCGTCCTCCTCACCTGCACGGCATGAGAAGCAACGTCCTCGACTGCAGCAATGTGCACGTTGGGTTGATATTGTCCGTAGTGTCTTGTAGCGTTGAGTTGAGTTTCTTTCTGTTTGTCCAAGCTGAGCATTGCATGCTCCAGCTTGAGGGGGAGTGTTGGAGTATTAGTTCTATGTGTCATTGAGTTGTAACAGGGTAAATGGATCCTGGAGAAGATCCATTTACCCCACCCAATTGTTTAGTCCCACATCGTCCAGTGGTGGGACTTGGAGGCTCTGAAGAGGCTATATAAGGAGCCCCAGACCTCTTGTACTCATTGAGAAAAAGCAATGAAGCATATGCCCCTTTGAGGGCTTCTCCCGTGGTTTCATCCCGCTCCTCACGGAGTAGGATCCACGTTAAAATCCCGCGTTCTTATCTTCTTTATCTTTTTCATGTTCGCTTCCGCATTCTTCATATTTTATAACATACTATATGCCTGAATAAAATATTCATTTTATTTATTCTTTATTATCTTTACAATTTTATATTTTTATAATTTTGTAAATACTATTTATAGTATATGTACATATCTAGACTAGAACAAGACCATAGAGAAAATATGAAATAAAATAAATATACGAAATACATAAATAAAAAACATATACTTATACCTATGTAATTTATGCCTCTATTTATTTAAGTGTACAAATGATACCAAAAAATATAATAAAATACATTTATGTACATAAAAGTAAGTTATAATCATACAAAATATAAGAATAACATAATAAAATAAAAAAATACAAAATAAAAAGTAAAATGACCAAAACATAGATGAATATACCTCCAAACACACCCTTAAAAATTAACTTGTAATAAATAACACCAAAAAATATAAAAATCATATTAAAATAATGCATAAAAGTATAAATATTTTTATTTTATAATAAAAAAATCAATAAAATCATTTATTATTTTTAGTTAATTATTTTTTATCAAATCCCATCTTTTTGTCCTTTAGTGGCTTACATAGACCAATCGCATCACTCCCTTTGATGACCTTAGTCAACTCAGCCTATAGTTCACTGAAACATGTTAGGAGTGTCATCTCCCATGATTTCTGCCCTTTTTACTGGGCTTCTCGTCCATCATTTTAGTTGATTAGTCATGCAGAGATCAACATCTACCATCGATAATCCACACCAAAGCCCTAAATCCCTTGCACATACCTTCAATTCATCCCAAATCACCTATCAATAAATGATCTTCGACTTAAAACCCTAATCTTGTACATACCCCCCGCCTCCTAGCTTCGTTTTGATCCTTTGTTGATCCTTGAAGTCCCCCATCGCGAGTGAGAGTGTTCTTGGTGACAACTGGAGCATCCCCGAGCTGTGGGCGACCGACTCGGGCAAGGCTAGACGATCCACGGCGGACCTCCGACCACCTCTGTTCCCTGAGCAACCCTCAGATGTGAGTTGTGTGTTTTTATCATTTTTAGGTAGATGTAGCATGTAGTTTTCATTCTGTGCATTTCATTCCAGCTTTTGATCGTTTTACTAGTGTAAATTAGGCTAATCATCTCGTCAGAGCTCTAGTGATCGCATTTCCGACCATGTCCTCACCGTGAATCACCCGATCTCTGACCCACCTTTCTACCCCACGATCTTGCCCTTTCGCTTCTACGCTACTTCCTACGCTCCAGTCACGCAGATCACCCCTGTGATATGGAGATCAATACTCATCCACCGCCGTACGCTAGAGCATCCACATTCCACTCATCCAGAGTGTATCCCAGCTTCAACATCAGTCGAGGCGATGCGCCTCGAGCCAGTGAACATCTTCATGTAGGCACCAAGGCAAAAAAGACCCCTTCTGGGACATGATCGTACTTGGACTAGGGTCTCCAAGTGTTGTTTCTTCACTGTCTGCCAGGACCCCATCGCTGGGTCATGGATCTTCTGGAGCATGTAAATTGACGCAAACGAGCTCCTCGGACATGTAGAGCCCAATAACTGCATCAGAAACAACCGGTGGGAGGAGGAATCACATATTGAAGTTTAGGGAAGGTCACCTTTTCCATGTTATTCGCACGTAGCAGCTACCTTCCGATGGAAGGCGCAAACCAATTCTAATCTCCATCATTCGCTATGCGCTCACCTCAGTCGTTCGATGGAGTCCCCGATCAGATCAGAATCGATCATCAATGAAGCAGTATCGTGAGACGGCAACGCGACGCATGGCAAGTGAATCATCATCAATCGCACGATGGCATGCGTATTGGGGGTAATTTGCATATTTCACCCTCATTCTTTTCGTATTTGTTTATTATTCTTGTAAATAAAATATGGCATGTAAATAAAATGGAAATTTTTCTTGGAGACCCATGTACTTCTTGCATATTACATTTAGGACCATGCCAGGTCACCTCATGTGTTGTCCCACGTGAGGTGGTCATTTTGCAAGTATACCCTTATGGTTCTCTACATTTGTATTTAGTCTAATAAATTTTAATATATGTCGTAAATTTTGACGAAAGTTGCATGTTAGCCCCTGATGTTTATTTTATTTGCAAAAATGCTCCTCTAGTTCATGTATTTTTGGTGATTGATTTATTTATTAAAAATAGCAACCGTCCTCTAACAAATTATGCAAAAAAAGGTTTAGATGCCTGCTAGCATGTATTTTCACGCCCCATTTTAATTTTTGCAATTACGTTATTTTAACTATATATTAAAATTAAAATGAATATATTTTTATCCCTATTTGAATTAGAAAATACCAAAAAATAGAAAAACATTTTAGAAATTCCAAAAAATTATATATTGTTTATTTTATCATATTTTATCTCCATATCAAAAGTACATAAAAATAGAAAAAGAAAAACTTAAAAACTCCAATATCCAATAAAAAATATTAAAAATAACCAAAATTCAAAAAATATGTTTTTCTATTTTGAAATTTTATTTATATTATTATCTACTATTAAAACTATTTCGAAGAATTTTATGCTTATATTGTTATTTTAATCTTTATTTCAATTTTGGTCTACTATTTAATCCTTGATTGGAGATATTTTTTATTTTAAAAATCCATAAAAAATAGAAAAAAAATTCAAGAAAAATCACAAAACATTATAAAATACATAAAACCTAAAAATAATTTATTTTTTGTATTTTGTTTATTTTTACTAGTATTTATAATTATATTATCCTTATATAGATTATTATACATTAATATATATAAATCAGAAAATTAAAATAAAAAGGAATTATATATATATTAAAAAAAGTATATGTAATAAAAAGCCCGCTAAAAATAAATAAAAAAGAGAGACATGTTTGTAGATACTACACATTGATCATTAACAATCGGACCTGGTCCCCTCACACGCATGGGCATGTGAGATGACGTGGATTGGACCTAAATGTAATTTTGAAAAATTCAAGGGCCTAATTGCAAATATTACAAAATATTTTACACGAGGAAAATTTAAATATTAAAAAGAAATTACAAAATAGCAAAGGCTATATGGCGAATTTACCCTCTCAATGCAATCCAACGGATGGGGGCTTTAGATTGATCACATGGCGGTTAGAGGGCGTGCGATTATGGTTCGCGATGGACGTTGGAGATTAAAAGATGGCGGACGATCTGACAACTGAAGGCACAAGCATCCAGACTGCATCTTCTGGGGGGTGGTTCTTGATCGGACAATGAAAACCTCTGGAAGAACATACGAAGAACTGAGCCTGGGCGAGCTTCGATCGACCTGAACTCGGGTCTCTGGTGGACTTCTTGGCTTTTGAGGGTCTCTGCTCGTTCAGCTCGGTGATCCGCAACCGATGGACGCCTCAATGGAGTCCAGAGCTCATCGATTGAGCCATGGAGATGCTGAGTGCCTAGAGGTGCCTGTCTAAGTCAAACACGCCTCGCGAGAGGCTTCTGGCTATAGGACCTGCAGGGTTAGTTCCAAGAAGAAAAAATGAAGGTTCCGGAGCTTGGCGAGGAGGTGGATCAACTCAAATCCGGCCCATATGAGCTCGTTGAACCCTTGGCTCGATTCGTGCTGTCACCAAGGACCTGGAGCGGTGTTAGGATTGCGATTTTACTGGGGAGGAAAAGCGGACAGAAGAGGAGGAGAGGGGCTAAAGGGGGAGGAAAAACGGATGGAAGGGAAGGAGGGTGGGCTAAAGAGGGAGGAGAAGGGGTTGGAAAGGGGGAAGGCGGTCAGAGGAGAAGAATGTGGCGGGGGGGGGGGGGCTATAAGGAGAGGGGTGGTCAGAAGAGGAAGATGTTGCTGCTCGATGCTACTGTTCACAAGTTAGGGATGCGTTGGTGAATATTTTTTCCCTTTCTTTCTTTTCCCCACAAAATTATCATTAATGATGCACCCTTCTGTGTTTTTCTGGGAGATATATTTGATTAAGCCTCCCATTGCCATTGGAATCAATCTCCTATATTAGTTTGACAGGAGAATCTACCACTCTGATGGTGAATATCAACTCCGCTCTCTCGAAGAAGAATCTCATCCACACAAGTAGTATGTGCTTGCTCCTCTTCAACATCCACTCAAGTATGATGTTGCTTCCATTGTACACATACAAAGTTCCAACGGTGTTCAGGAGTTGCTGCACGCAGGGTATGAATGGGGTTGCTGACGATGAAGAGACTAGTGCACGTGTTCTTGAGTACTGCTACACGAAGGTGCTGAAGGTCTCAGGTCCTGTAGATGGTTGGATGCGTTCTTGAGGTAGTGGGGGAAGGGGAGGGACGGTCAGAGGAAGAGGATGGTCTGAAAGAGGAAGGGGAGGGGCGGTCGGAGGAAGATGAGGGTCTGAAAGGGAGGTGGAGGATGGGATGGAGGAGGGTATGGAGTGGGAGGAAAATATTTCAACCTTTGTTTTTCGTCTAATCCATCTTTCGTCTCCAAAGTTAACGACCGTTTTCGTTGAGGATGACGACAGCTAACCCGAAGGACAGAAGACATCATTGTGGAAGAAGTCATGAAAAGTGCTGATATTTTCAAAAAAAGAGAGGGACATAACTGATATTGCAGTATCTTAGAGGGGCACAACTGATATAAATCATATATGGGATAAATGGGGCTGCCCCCTGGGGGGAGCTAACTTGGCTCCCCCCGCCCCATTTCGTCCGGTTTTTTTATTTTTTTTTGAAATTTTCTTCCGTGGAATTTCATCACTATATCCCTATATTACGTCATTAAAATTTCGTGCGAAACAGAGACTCCTACAGCCTCCATCCAGACAGTCATTTTTTAACGGTAACAGAATTTTTTAAATCGACCCCGTTTGGATGGAGGTCGTAGGAGTCTCTGTTTCTCACGAAATTTTAATAGCATAATATAGGGATTTAATAATGAATTTACACGGTTTTAGATTTCAAAAAAATTAAAAAAATTATGTCAAAAAGGGGCGGGGGGAGCTAAGTTAGCTCCCCCTAGGGGGCATACACATTTTTCCCATCATATATATATTTTGCAATGACGGATTTAGTGACGAACTATGAAAAAAGTGTCATTATAACCCAATTTTTTTGTATCGAAAACTATTTTGAGGTATATACATAATACATTTTATGAGATTCATTACAGTGTTACGAGATTACTATTAGATCTATGACCTGAAATTTTTGGTGATTTTTCGTTATGAAAGATTATTTTAGTGATAATAACTAAGTAATGTGCTTATTAATTGAGAAAATAGGATCATTCTTACTTAGTTCTAATTAATATAGATCTGTTTCCACTCAAAAGTCGCATTGGAAGCGAGACGACACTGACTCGTATAACAGAAATTAATGTCTACCATCCGGCAAACGAAATAATTAGATTGCAACAGAGTCTGCAGTAACCGGGAGCTGCTCGATCAAGATTCGACATCGGGCGGTTCCGGACGTTACTGCAAACACAGCACCACGACTACGATTCTTGTTGAAATAATTATCAAAGTTTTAAAAATCGGACCGGACATTGAACATGTTAGTCTTCGGTTTGGTCCAACCGGGTCGGACTGTCGGTCCAAACCGGTCGGACCGGTGATGATGTCAGCATGATGTCATCATTCATATCGATTTGGAAAAAACCGGACCGGACTTAATTTACTGGTCCAACCGGTCAAACCGGTTTTTTGAACTGATAAAACCGGATAGATATATGGAAATATGTATTTATATAACAATGAAATAATCATTTAAAATGTCAAATCTTTCAACATAAAAACACGATTGTTTATTTCGAATAAAACTCTACGAAAGATAGTCACATTTTCTAGCATTATATATGAATATAAAATTGTAATAATTTATTTATAGTTGCTTTTAGAAAATTACCCCAAGAAAGTAGTGGCACAAGTTATATTCCAGAAAGAGAGGGAAGTAACTGAAATTGTAGAATTTAAGAAGGGTACAAGTGATAAAAATCCTGTTATTTCATTATTTAAACCTTTATTTTTTAAAAATATATTAAACCATCCGATCATTTAGGGCCGGTTTTCGGTCCAACCGATCCAACCGACCGGTCTGGTCCGGTTTTTAAACCCTGATAATTATCCGTTCATGTACCAAAAAGAGGAACATTTTCGTGCGTCCAACATTCACAGATCTAGAATGGGCGGAAGAACATCAATTAACCCATGCAAGGTTGCGCAATCTAAGGATTAACTTACATGTATAACAAACATAAAAATTATCGGCACCCTATAGGAAACCATCTCTTGTACAACCGCGTACGCGCCGCCCTCTTCCTCTCCTCCGCGTGCAAGCTGCTCTTCATCTTCTCCGCCTCCTCCAGCACATCTTCCAGCTCTTTCATCTGTGATTAAGAATCCACCAGTGCTATGAGAAGAGAACAAATAAAAAACAGCAGATTGCACAACAATCACTCTGTTCAAAGATACCATCAACAGCTAATTAATCACTGTTGTGTGTGTCTGCATACCTTCGTCGATCTTGGCAATGGAGTTCGATGGCTACCATCTGCCCACTTCCTCAGTCCGTTGGGTCGAGTGAAGAACGTGCGAGAAGGAACAGTGGCGGAAGTATAATGTGTTTGAAATGGCACGTGCTGTAGAAGCCATTTGCTTTCCTCCGTGGAGATCGAGGAGGACTGGCCGCTGCTCTTGTCCAGTTCCTGGCTAATCTGTCATCATTCACGAACTCGGATTTATCTCCTCTAATTTCCAATAAAAATGATGCGTATAATTAATATGGAAAAAAGGTTTGGTTGTTCTTGCCTGCATGATTCGGCTCTCGAGGGATTGGAGCCTCTCCACGAGAGCTTTCCCGAGCTGTGCCTCTGCCGACATAGACGGACGTCTCGTGGTGCCGGCAAAGCTCTTCGCCACCCTTTCCATCTCGGCGGCGTAGTGCGGCTCTTGTTGTGTGTCCGTCGACCCTTCGCACGTCGGCATAGACGGACGTCGCGTGGCGCTCCTCAAATTCTTCGCCACCCTTTGCATTTCGGTGAAGTAGTTGTTGGGATTTTGTTGTGGCGCCATCAACACCAGGCTCTGTTGCTTCTCCTCCAACTGCTTCAGCTGCAACATGTTTGATTTGATAACTTGCATGTTATACGAAGGCACCGACGATCGTATGGGTACATGGATTCTCTACTTTCAGACAGATCTAATTTGGATCATATATATCCTTGCTTAGATCCAAGCCAAGTGAACCTAACCAATCTAAGTACACATATACATGTCATACCCGAGCATCCATCTTGTCCAGTCGAGCGAGAATGGATTCAGGAAACGGCTGCCTGACACCGGAGTGGAGCACGAGGTTGCCGGCAGCGACGTTGGTGCCGGGGGTTGCTCTTGATGTGAGGCAGTAATCGTCCGGCGGGTGTTCCATGGTGTAGCTCGGCAGTGGTGAGAGAGGAAGGAGAAGCCCAACTCAGATGAGTGGTATTAAGAAGGGGAGATGGGGTGCTCTTTGCATTGGTTTGGTCTCGGGTTGCGCGGGAGAGACGGCATTGCTCACGCGTCCGTGCGCAGATGCAACTAACTACTGCGCCCCCTGCGCGCATTCCGTATATAGAAAAGGCTCTTGCTAATTTTTCCATGGGACATTTTCCCACCATTTTTTCTGTTCGTGTGCATCCGATAGATCCTCTTTTGTCACATGTAATGCAGGGGATCCGTTGGATACCCGGATGCATGCCGACAATCCGGTCTTTTATGAGGGTCGTCCGATCGTCAGTCCGATCGTCATCCAACGGATCCTTCACATTATAGCGGAGGTTGTTACAGCAGGAGATCCGTTCCCCGATAGATGGCGGGAAATGTATTTTCTATTATTTTTGTGCACACTATGGGCCTGTTTGGTTGCAGGGTTGGGCAAGGTTGGCCCAACCCTGGTTACTATTCACAAGGGTAATATCTCCTCACATATTACTATTCACCCATCCCAACCCAGTCCAACCCAGCAACCAAACAGGCCCATACCGTCCAGAGAGGATCATCTGCTGTATTGTAATTGTTTTTTAATTTTTTTTACGATTTTGATCCGAAAATCCAACCTTATAGATTGAATCCTAGGTCAATGCTCTATATATCCTCTAAATTTCGCTTAAATCTGAGCTTATTTGTTATTTTTATCTTAATGGTCACACTGTGTCAAGATCTAAGCAACTTGAATTCCATTTAAAAAGATCCGTACCTTTAACTATTAGGATAAAATAACAAATAAGCTCGAATTTGAGCGAAATTTGGTGGATATGTAGAGCATTGATCTAGGATTCAATCTATAAGGTTGGATTTTCATCTAAATCATAAAAAAAATAAAAAAATACAACACCTCTGTTGTAACTCTCGTTGTAGCAGAGGATCCTCTTCTGAATATTGAAAGCCAAACGAGAAAAGAATTTTATTTTTTTTATTGATTTCGATTTTCAAAATAAAATCTTATGGATTACATCTTCGATTAATGCTCCACATATCCTTTAAATTTTGCTCAAATTCAATGGCATTTACTATTTTATCTTAATGATCAAAAGTTCAATTCTTTTTTAAATGGAACTGAAGTTGCTTAAATGTTGACCGGATCTTTGACCTTTAAGATAAAATATCAAATGCACTCAAATTTAAGCAAAATTTAAAGGATATGTGGAGCATTAGTTGAAGGTTGGATTTTGAAAATCGAAATGGGAAAAAATAAAATTGACAATTACGACACATCTGCTGTAATACTCATTACAACAGAGAATCCTCTTCCGCCAAAACTTAGAGATGAATTTTATTTAAAGGAAAAAATCACGATCATTCATTGCTAACGTTCAAGTAAAAGGGGAAAAGGAACCTCTGTTGGATGGAGAGAGTGGCGGCGCTAATGTACGCAACATTGGGAGCCTGGAAGTTTGTTAAGTTTGGATATTCTGGCATTTTTAGTTGAATTTTTTAATTGGGATATTGACGTAGATGCCATTGATTGTATGGTTTACAAATCTAAGAAATATGTATAATGGGCATGCGCACGTGCACTGTGCTCCATGGGTGTGCTGTGTAGGGATGTCAGCCAGGGACGAAGCCAAGAATTTTTGCTTGGGGGGGCCAAATTATTGAGACTATATAATGAAAAAAATGGGGCTACTAGTTTACAGGTGTATTTCACAAAGATACCTTTGTAAACTCACAGTTTCACATAAATATCTCAATAATGTATCGATAAAAAGATCATTACAAAATTCTTCAAATCATAATGCACTTTCATTAACACAATGTTAAGTTATACCATTGAAATTAAGATTTTTAAAAAGTAATATTATATCGTTCCTAATGTAGGAATGTAAAGGAGATATATATGTACCAATTTCGTATAATATTGCATATTAGGGGTGTATATGGATCGGATTGGATCGGATTTTACCTTAATCCATGTTCAATCCAACCTTAACAGATTTTAACTTTTTTTTATCTAACCCAATCCATCAAATATCTGAATCCAGACCAATCCAATCCATTGGATTACGGATTGGATCAGATTGGGTCGGATTTTTTATACTTATGTATTCCATCTCAATTGTTTACCCTCTCATGTTTGTACTTTATCGTACGCTAGCCCTCAACATTTAAATTATGGCTTAAAAAAGATCATTTCACAACAAAATAATACATGTCATTAACAATTTAAAAAGAAAAGTTATGATGATGAATTAAAAAAGATCACTATATTGTTATTTTGTTGTTGGGGTTATGCGTTACATGTAGTTACGTAAAACTTACAAATGTTGCTTATTGGATTACTGCATTCATGTCAAATTATGATTTTTTATTGATTGATTGGAGGGATTAGGGATACAGACAGACGGATGCCGATATTGATATAGTGTTCCAGTATCCTTATCCGATTTTAAATATGAATGTGATGGACATAAAGATATTGGCGGATGAAAAATATATTAACATATCCGTAAAAATGGATATCGATATAAAATGGATACCGATCGCATGGGAATAATACAATAAATACTCTATATATTAGCTTAAATATACATGTATTGTTTAAAAATACAAATGATATAAATATTCTAAATGTGCTTAAATCATAACAATTATACCAAATATGATAAAAGAAGGTACGCAATCTCTGGATGGAGGTCGTACGAATCTCTGTTTTGTGTGAAATCTGAATGACATAATATATATATATATATATATTGATAAAAATCCACGGAAGAATTTTTCAAAAAATAAAAAAATAAAAAATAAAAAAAGACGGATAAAATAGCCGAGGGAGCCAAGTTAGCTCCCCCCATGAGGGTAGCCCCATTTTACCCTTATGTTATATAAAGTTAAAAATAAATGTACAACAATATTTATATATAAAAATGGATATACGGACACGGATGTAGATTTTTATTGATATGAATGTGATATCGGTATATGTATACATTTGAAAATGGGTATGGATGTGAAAATCTATATGATGTGGATACAATAATGGATCATATGCGGGCATATCCATATCTATCCAACTTGTAAATAGGAGATGGGGGGGCCATTATATACAACTTATTATTATTTATAATTAACTATTTATATACAAATCATTTTCTATTATAATAATATAATATATATGTAAGGATTATTTGGGAGACCGGGGGGGCCAAGCCCCCTCCCGCCCCCCCTTGTCTCCGTCCCTGATGTTAGCGGGTCGGGTTTGGGGCGGGTATTACTATTCATACCCGTTTATAATACCACTATTCATACCCGTTCATTTATTAAGTGGGTAATTTCTAGCGGGTACCCATATACCCGTCGGATACCCGTGTACCCAATGGGTACCCATATCTTCGACATGGTAAATCTTATGTTGTTTATAAATGTATACAAGATTTTCATAGATAGACGAAATAGAGTGAGATTGTGTATACGGTGATTCATAAAAATGTGCAATATATAGAGAATATTAAAGGCTTATATATGTTAAGTGTTTAACTCTTTTGTGTTGATAGTTTTTATTTATTGAAGATACAAAAAGTTAGTTGAATATGAATAAATGGATGGAGAGGAGAAAATTGAGTTGGAAATTTATACATGTAGATCGATACATATTAGATATGAAATAGATTTGGGACTAGTTTGATTAAAATGCAACACACACGTCTATCTTTATATATATTTTTTATTCGGGTTTGGGGTGGGTTCGGGTTCGGGTACCCATAAGGCAATCCCAAACCCATACTCATACCCGTATGGGTAGTCAATTCAAAACCCAAACCCGTCCAAAAGCAAATGGGGCGGGTTTCGGGTCCTTAAATGAGACGGGTTCGGGTCGGGTACCCAATGGGTAGACCCAGATTGACATCCCTAGTGCTGTGTGGGGGTGCATGGGTATGTTTGATGTGTGCGCGCGCGCCCATGTGCTTGGGAGGGAGCTCCTGTGTGCATGGAAAGTGGAAGGTACCTACTGCGAGTAGATGAACAATGTATGGTGTTGCAGTGGTAACGGGAAAATGGTGAGGGGGTGTCCGAGCTTAATTGGAAAAAAAAAAGGAAAGAAGGCGGAGAAGGCGCTGCCCCACAGTACGCAATGCGCTCTATAAATTAAAGAAGAAATGAGAGAGCTTGCAAAGGAGAAAATATAACAGTTGGAGGTTGAAGACAAGACAAGGGTATTTGATCATAATAAATAATAGGAATATTTACACCTATCTCGAGTAATTTCATAATTATATATATAATCTTGCGTAATCTTGATACCATGTGTTACTATCCATCCATTTTTCCGTTAACTTTGATGGAATCCATCAAATGTGGATCATTTTCACCCTTTAAGTTCAGGATAATTGCAAATGATGCCAATCCCCTTCTCTTCTAATTTCATCTATTTCATAGGAACCCATCACTGTCGGAGATGGGGACGGCAATGGTGGAGTACCCGGATGAGGAGTTCAGCGAGGAGGAGGGTGAGGACCGAGGACCTGGAGGAGGAGGAGGTCAGGGAGGAGACAGAGGGACTGGAGGACCTGGAGGAGGAGGATGAGGCCTGGTAGGAGGAAGGCGAGGGTGAATGACCTAGAGGAGGAGGAGGGAAAGGACAGGAAAACCTGGAGGAGGAGGAGGAGGAGGAGGAGGAGGAGGAGGAGGAGATCAGGGAGGAGGCGAAGGGGCTGGAGGACCTAGAGGAGGAGGACGAGGTCGAGGAGGAGGAGGGAGAGGATTGATGACCTAGAGGAGGAGGAGGAGGCACTACAAACAGACTGGTCTATGGGGATGGTGGAAGGGGACGGTCCATAAGCAACCATCTCCTAAACAATCAATTGGGACGGTTGAATAGTGCATGTCCCCTTCGACAACCACGGGCGATGTTAAAAATAATTGTCCCCATTCACCAATCAATCTGGAGATGGTTAAGTAGATGGTCATTCCTTCCCATCGTAGAGGTGATAGTCACATGATCGTCCCCTCCGACTGCATGCATGTGACGGTTAAGATCGTCCCCTTCCGCTCTCTGTGAACGTATCCATCAGGTGAATCGGAGGGGACGGTCCCAACCGTCCCCTCTAATCAAATAAATGGGATGGTTTATTCACCACCGTCACATACTATTTTTGTTGGCACAAATTTGTGAAAATTCGGAGCTCGGAAGGGACGGTCTTAAGTAGACCATCCCTGATCATATCAATAGGAGACGGTTGGTCGACCGTCCCCGATGGTGATATTATATCAAACAGGAAACTTTCCTCATCATTCGATGCCCCCTTGATCTAAATGCCTCATAAACCTTACCTTCGATATGCCCCTCCAACACTCGTAGCTTCCCAGCCCTCCACCCTCTCGAGAAGTCACCTTCGTCATCGAGCTCTTGACCTCCATCATCTGCTTCAATCATGCTCACTCTTCTTCTCTGGATGCTTGTCAATCTCCTTTGAGATAAATCTGGTAACTTACGATATCTAAATCATTTTTCCCTAAATGTTAGTCTTGCATTATTTAGGTGATTGACACTTTAAATCATTCTAATGGTTGCGTAGTGAAATAAAGTATGTTTGATATATTATTTTTAGTATTAATGTTCAAGTTAGGTAATAGTTATAATTGATGAATTGATGATGATTAGGAAATTGTCCATGTGTTAGATGCAAGAATGACGAGTTTCTAATTTACATTAGTCTATAAAAAATATAAACTTCCATTTCATGGGAGAAAGGAATATCCGTTGGTTTGATAGCTTGCTAGGGTTTGGATTCATTGATCTGATCCTTCAAACTATGGATGCATAAATTTTAATTTGGAGGATTTATCTTTGATTGTCGCTCATACAGATGTGGACTTCTTGGGATCCGGGGACATTGTGATTACAAGAGTATTCAAATTGTAGTGGTTGATTGAGGTTCCATAGTTCATTTAAGCTTCCAAACTTCGGTGATTGTCGATGGAGCATCTTCATATTCGTGAAGTTCAAAAACAAATTCTCTACGATGCATCTACATCCTCTGTTGCAAAAAATGAAACGAAGATCACAACTAGTGTATATTTTTACTCTTTATTTGTATGAAGAATACAAATATGTTCTACTTAGAAATAGATGTTTGTAAATTATAAGACTTAATTTTAATCATGTACCTAATTAGTTTTAATCATTTTAATTGTAAGTACTTATATGTTGAGTTTGTGATTTGCATTATTTAAAAGAGTCCTTGATTTGTTCATCTACCTGATCATTGTAACCTACAGAGTATAATTAAGATATATCTATTAATTTATATGGTACAAGAAAATAGATAAGAGTTGGATGAAAATTTTTTTTGATGATTTGATGACTTATAGGAAAGGTGTAAATAATTTCTTAGATTGAACTTTTTGGTATGAACTGCCATACATATTGTTGGAGGTGAAGGAGATAAGATTCAATGTCCATGTGTAAGATGTAAAAACATTTTGATTAATAATCGTAGATGAGTTTACGAGCATCTTATATTGAATGAGATTTGGCTACATTACATAAATTGGACTTATCTTGGATAAGGTCGTTAACATGTTACGGAAATAGATATTAATGTATCTTATGATGAATATCCAATGCAAATAAATGTTAGTGATAGGATATTATAAATGTTAGATGATATTTGAAGACCTATTTCAGATGAAAGTACGGAACTGGTTCAAAATGGTTTTCGTGAAAAGTTAACAGATGCAGGAATATGTTTGGCTTTGGAAGTTGAAATGTTTCGTCTAAGGTTTTAGTTAGAGTTGTTTAAAATGAAAGTCAAGAATCATTGTACATCGGTGATAATGCTGACATTTTATACTTAACTGAAAAATATTAAGTAATCCTGACAATTTTTCAAAAGACTGGAATGATGCAAAATTAAGGTTCTAATCTCTTGGATTAAATTATGAAATAATTAATGCATATCCAAACGACAGCATTTTGTATTGGAAGGAAAATTCCACCTTAGAGGTGTGTCTAGAATGTAATGCTTTCAGATTAAGAAGAATAATGATGTATCTAGGTGGCAAAAAAATTGAGAATATTTTACGGCTCTTCCCTCTCACACCTTAGTTGTGACTTATGTATTCATCAATTAGAATAAAAAAATGGATGGCAAGGCACAGTAACATCAAAAAGAAATATACAAATGATCTTATTATACATCCTTTAAATTCAGAAGAGTGGATGAAATTCGACGAAAGATATCCTTCTTTTGCTGACGAAGTAAGAAATATAAGGTTGGGGATTGCTTCTGATGGTTTTAATCCATTTAGAAATATGAGCGCGGGCTACGCTATTTGACTTGTAATACTAGTTTCATATAACATGCCACCCTTGGATTTCGATGAATTCATCATTTACAATGATTTTCTTACTAATACCTGGGTCAAAAGGAGCAGGTAATGCACTAGATGTTTACTTATAAGCTTTAATAGATGAGATTAAAAGCTTATGGAGTACCAACGTGCTCTTATGATGCTCTGAAGAAAGAGAATTTTACGATGTGTACCTCACTAATGTAAACCATTACTGATTTTTCGACATATGTTAATTTATTGGGTTGGAGTACAAAAGACAAGCTCACATGCCCGATTTATATGGAAAACACACAATCTACATGGCTATCAGCGAGTATGAAACACATTATTTAGGTCATCGGTGTTTCTTACCTGTAAAACATAGATGGTAGAAAGGGGAGAATGGAAACAAGTTTGATGGCCAATTGTTAGGACGCCGAATCACCTTAGTTCGAAAACTGGGACACTTTACATGGCAAGAACAAGAAAATATAGGTAGATTTTGTTTGGGTAAAATGTTTAAAAAGAAGTTAGCAAGTGTTTGGCGAAAATAAAGTATATTCTTTTGAGAATCGACAAATTGAAAATCTCTACCAATTTATCATAGTCTAGATGTAATGCATATAGAGAAGAATGTTATGGAAAATATCTTTGAAATACTGAATCTTTCAAGTAATGCGAAGGACAACCTGAGAGCAAGACGTGATTTGATGCAATTCAAAATTCGGCAAAAGTTACACCTAGTTGAGTCAGATAATTCTAGAATTATAATACTCAGTGCAACTTATACATTATCCAATGATGAGCGGGACAAAATACTAGTTTTTCTAAAAAAGATCAAGTATCAGATGGATTCTCATCCTAACTTGGAAGATGTATAAATGAGGCAGGAAGGAAAAGAACCGCGTTGAAAAGTCATGATTGTTATATATTTGTCCAAGTTCTTTTTCCTTTAGCAATCGGAGTCCTACATTCCAGCGTGATGCAATCATTAATCAAACTATGTATATTTTTTAAAAGTGCTATATTTGAAAACTCTAAATTTCAAATTATTATATCAATTAGAAATAGATGTTGTCGTAACATTATGTAAGTTGGAGCAAATATTTTCTCTTTTATTTTTCGTTATAATGATATATTTGATTGTACACCTCGCATGTGAGGTACGAATTTGTGGACCTATACAATATCATTGGATGTATCCAACTAAATGATACTTGCACAAATTAAAGAATATGATCTTTAATAAGGCAACACATGAAGGTTGTATAGTTGAGGGATACTTATGTGAAGAATGCATTATTTTTTGTGAAATGTATATGAACGATAGAAATAGCATGAGATTCGACAGATTTGAGAAAAATGATGACGATAATGTGGGAGATGAAGATCCGGATATAATTTGGATTTTTCAACAAAATGGAAGAGCAATACTTAAAAGTACACATCAATCAATTACAGAAGAAGAAATAGATCTTATTTATTATTATATTCTTATGCAACTAGATGAAATTTATTATTTTTTTGAACAATACAATTCAAGTAGTTCAAAAAAAGTCAGACTTTCTTCTATGATTCAGAGAAAGAGTGGAACACATGAGAGAAACAAACGATGACCGGTGGAGTACGAGTCTCGGTATTCTTAAATGACGTCTATATTAACAAAGTTGTTTATCATTCCAATTATATCATAAATGGATTTAGATTTCATAAAAATCTGCCGATGAAAATACGACAACATAACTTTCTAGGGTGATAGTAAAAGCAGAGCTCTCCTATGATATAGATGGGTATTACGTTGAGATTGTTGATATATTAGAGACCAGTTTTACACATGAATTAAGGCGTGTCTTATTTCATGTATTTGGTTTGATATCAGTCTTGAAGAGACTAGATTTAGGAAAGATAAAATAAGTTTCTATCATTAAAACAAACAGGTCGATTGCAAACGAATGAACCATTCACTCTTGCAAGTCTAGTGGAATAAGTTTTTATGTCCCTTGCAACTCTCTCAATGGATGGATTATCCCTATTAGAACGATTTCTCGAGTTTTTTGTGTAAATAAAGATTTGGATATTTTTAACAGTGAGGATGCATATCAGAATTTTAACAATTATACTATAGCTCTTGTATTTGATAATAACATTTCTACTACGTATAGAAGATATTGCAATAACATTGTTACACATTAATAGGTAACTCAAAGTAATAGTGAATCAAGTTATTATTTTTCATTATCTTTATATAATGATGATTTGTGTCTTGACAAATGCTTTGCAATTATATTGTTATTTTTTTTAGTATGGCTTATCGTGTTAGGCGGATTCGGGAAAATCTCGAACCTACTCCCCAACCACGTGTAGAATCTTCATATGTGGGTAGCAATGGTTATCATCGTTGATGATGACTGTGATTTTTAGGCTGCCTTCCACCTGGGCAGACCCTACATGTTCAGATTATAGGGGACGATGCCGTAGTTGAGAACTCTATGGAGTTCCAGAGCTACCTTGGATAAGTGGCACTTAACTGAATTCTCATCACTACTCATGACTTCCGACAACTTCATCAATATGTAAAGGTCATCATTTTATGAGATTTGGAGGTAAAATCATAACATAACAACCAAACATGTTACAATCGATATTATGATTTTTATGCCTTCGTTCTAGGCTGCATTTTCTTGGGATCGAGATCCTATCATTGATGAAAAGATCATTAGTCACACAATAGAGATGATGTGTCGTTACAAATTACACATTAAGTCAAGGATAAAATCTTAACATGTATTTAATTAGTTATTCAATGACATCTTCTGTGATATTATATTCCTTCTTACAGTATTATAACCCTCATATTCCTTACGAGCAATTAGTTCAGAATGTTCCTCCGGGCATGACTCTGGAATAGTGGAGGGAGCTAATCAACTTCTGATCTAGTGAGGAGTTTTTGGTATGTAAAGTACTTCCTCTTTATTTATTACTTAATTTCACTAATTTGGAATAATATCAGATGACATCGAGGAAAAATGTCTCGAATCATTCTAAGAGATTTAAGTCGACACATAAGATGGAGATGAAGAACACAAATCAATTCAAGCACGATTTTGTAAGTTTGTTAAATTGGTGTGAGTTAAATAATGCAAAAAATATTTGAAATAGAATTCTTATTATTTTTAGGCAAATGAAAATAATCAAGAGACCACTCAGATGGAGGCTTTATGAGGTCAAAGAGTCGAGACCTCGACAGACAAGTAAATGGGTCGATGATGCATATGCACCAATTATGTAAGTTAATTACATTATACAATAATTATCCATATAATTTTTTCCTTAATTTAGTTTAAAATAAAATAAATAGGAGGAGATGACCACACTCACTACGTCGGGCTCCTTAGATAGCATGGGAACGAGCACCTTATTGCTATCTAGTGAAGAGATGTTCGTCCAAGCCACATGTTTGGAACATTCTAGACATATATGATGTGGTGGACGTGGAGCAATGATTTGTGCATGATATGAAATTGGTGCTAGTGGATCTGGATCATTGTCGCAACGAAGGAGATGGAGAGAGAGTTGTGAGGCACCAAGGTGAACATGTCCGCAGAGGAAGAGGGGATGGCCAGGATGTGTTCTGACATGACGAAGATGTTTGTGCAAGATGAGGAGATTGCAAAGATGCGTCCTGACATGGTGAATGTCATGGCTTAAAATCACCGTCTCCAGAGAGAGACCGACCGATAACATCTACATGACCCGATGACAATGAAGAGAAGAGCAAGGAGGAGTAGGCCAGGTTTTAGAAGTTTTATTTGTAGTTATACTTACTTGAATACTTTAACGTAGTTTATAATTCTGATTTTATGTAAAACATCTTTAAAGTTATGCATGAAGTACTTTGATATGTTGGTAAGACAAGATACTTTTTTATTGTAGATTGTTTTTATGAAATTTGTTGTAATAGCAGAGCACTGAATCAAGTGAAACAAATTTTTTTTCCTTTATGAAGTTCAGAGGTGATGATCGATAACCTTCCCTTATAATATTTTATAGGAGATGATTGCGCCCGTCCCCTCCGGTCGAGGTGTGCTTACCGATCCATTTGGGGTGGAGGCGGGTCCATGTGGGATGGTTAAGGTCATCCCTAATAGCCTTATGTGCCTGTCCCATTAACTTGATACAATGAAGAGAATCAGAGGGGACGACTGCCGACCGTCCCTTGTAATATTTGTAGGAGATGATCGCAACTGTCTCCTATGATCGATATGGGATTACTGGTCCATTTTTGGGGGCACGTGTCCAGGCGGGACGGTTTTGACCATCCCTATTTGTCTTCTGAGCCCATCTTGTTTAACCTGATTCCTCGAGGAGAACCAGAGATGTGCTTATTGCTTCATTTGGGGTACACAGTGATAGGGGGACAATTATGACCATCCATATAGGTCGTCCGTTCCCCTTTCTTTAACTCGATACCCTGGGGAGAACTAGAGATGGGCTTACCGATCCATGTTTTGGGGGCACGAGAACAGGAGGGATGGTTATGACCGTCTCTATCAGTCTTCTGTGCCCGTTTCGTTAACCCATTACCCTGGGGATAGTGGGGATGGTTTTTGTGTCCCCTTTGATCAAATGTGATGCATGTATCGGGGATGCTTCCACAAATGTCCCCTTCTATCAAAGGATATTGTTGTATTAGCACAAGGGGACGTTCAATGACCATCACAAAAGGTGTACCTGCTTATAGTGGAGGTCAGGGAGGAGGAGGACGAGAGTGGGTATCAAAGGATATGGTTGTATTAGCACAAGGGACGTTCAATGACCATCACAAAAGGTGTACCTGCTTATAGTGAGGTCAGGGAGGAGGAGGACGAGAGCGGGGATGATCTGGAGGAGGACGAGGTTGGGGAGGAGGAGGACGAGGGTAGAGGACCTCGAGGAGGAGGAGGAGGTCGAGGAGGAGGGTGAGAGCAGGCAGACCTGGAGGAGGAGAAGGATGCCGGGGAGGAGGGTGAGAGAGGGCGTACCTGGAGGAGGAGAAGGAGGTTGGGGAGGAGGAGGAGGGACTGGAGGGAGGGGTGGGTCGTTGGAGGAGGAAGGGGTGGGGCGTTAGAGGAGGATGATGAGGGGCTTTGTTTTTTGGAAAATTTAATAACCATTAGATAGATCATGGGTTAGATTAACCATATGTCTAGCTGGGTTAACAGACAAACCTAAAGGAGGGTTATTGGTGTGAGACGGAGTGACTATTAGGGGTTCCTGGTGTAATTCGAGATTACGCATGGTTATGTGCATAATTATGAAATTACTCAGGGTTATGGGTATAAATATCCTTAGATATTAAATAACATGAAAATACCGACTTAAGCAAATTGATGGCATGGTTCCAAAACTCGTCACCAAGAAGAAGTATAACTGGCAACGGGGTCGCATGCCGTCTCCTTTGTGACTGTCATATCTAATCGGAGGAGATGGTCGATAGTCTGTCACCACTAGGTCATGTCCCATTAGATCGGAGGGGACGGTGTTGTCGAACTTTCTCTATTGGCCACTGGAGGGGATGGTCCCATCCGTCCATCGCCTTTGTTATGGCCAACAGCAATGGTCGCGTCCTTCCTCTCTGGTGGCACCGGAGGAGATGGTAGCGACCGTCCCATCTGCATGAAGCATATGGGATAATGATTGGCATATCATCGTACTTTACAATAATCGATTTATGCCTTGTATGTCCTAATGATTGGGAATTGAGTGGGGCAAGGTAAGAGCCTACAAGTGCTAGCGATGCGTTGCTGAAAAGAAGAGGAAGGAGCAAGGTGTGAGTCTCTCTTAATTACAGGTAACCGGAAGGAGGTAGCTAGATAGATTTAATTCGAGTCATCTTTCAATAGAAACGTCCTTCTATAGGTATATTAATGAAAATATCATAATCAAATAAAAGGAATAAATGAAAGTAATTATCATAATCAAATATTATTTTGCAAGGAAAGGAGAGAACAATTTTATAACTCCTATACCGGTTTACTTTTATTTTCTTTCTATTGAGCATTCACTCACTACCTGCATATATTATCTAAAAATAAAAGATGCACATGAAAGCCATAAAAATAAGTCAACGGCCAACCAACCATTAGTCATTGTTCGAGTATTGGGTCGTTTAGTATTCCTTAATTTTTGTCCTTTCTTTTTCTGAGTTGCATGTAAACAGATACATTTTATGATTATTTTTTATATATAATAGTTTAACATCTCAACCCCAAACATAGTGCCACATCTAAAACTCATGATGTGTGGATGTGGTTTATAAATAATGGTGATTACTACTTGCCAACTTGGACCTAAGCATTTGTGTGGTTGTCAACGGATCCATTTGGATATGAACCCAACAAGTTGTCAGGGTCCGTTTTCCTCGATACGGACCGAGGACCTAAGCTTGAGACGATACAAATAATGTGATTTTTTATATTGTAAATAGAAATATGTTGAACGCTTTTCTTCACATCATCCTACATCTTATATGTTGCTAGTTTTCCTAATTTTAGTCCTTACTACTAAGAAAATTATTGCTGAATAAATAAATATGGTGCATAGAGGATGTAATGACTTGAGAATCAGGACTTGACATTTGGCATCTATTCACAACGATAAGTTTCAATTTACATAATCCTTATTTAATTTTTATATATAGTATATGACCCTATTAGACTAAGTTAAGACTCTTGATTTATTTTTATTGTTGGAGGAACTTAAATCGCAGTCACAAAAAATGACGGCACAATATGCGACCGTCCCTTACCATCTCCTACTAATAAACTCTCCTACTTGTTTGGTGTAACATAAGAAAATTATGCTTCCAATCATGCTTTAGTGATTATCATTCTAGGTCGACATTAATATCTAAAACAAGATGTTGGCGTATAAACATTTAGGATTCGTTTGATTACCGGGTTACCTCGAGTAACTTGGTTTACCCCTCTGTATCCATGGGTTGGAATTCCATCACAAATCAATGTGACATCACATCACATTCCTCGTTCCAACCATTTCCAATCTCCTAACCATCCAAATATCTACTATTCACAGGAGGTTACTCCAATCCAACTAAATTCAGTTACCAAACATGCCCTTAACAAGAAAGTAACAATCAAATATACTAAATAGAATGTGCTCAGATAAAACATAACTAGTAGCTACCCGTGTGTTGCATCTAGGGATGAGCATCGGGTCGGCCCAACCCAACCCAACCCAGCCCGAGCCAGTTTCCAATTTTCGGGCTTGTGGGCTGGGCCTCAACCCGTCGAATTTCTGAAATTGCTGCCCAAGCCCAAGCTCGGGCTGCAAGTACATGGGTCAGGCCGAGTCAGGCCGACCTGATGAATAAAAAAAATTTAAACATAAATACAATACACATTTAATATGTAAATATACAAATTTAATATGTATTTCTTCAAAAACATGAACATAGTTGATGTCTAAACAATATAGAATAAAGATAATTTAAAAAGGAAGATCCATTGTGATATTAGAAATACGAAATTACAGATAGAAAAAATCCCGAGCCTATATACATGCCTACACTCGAGCCTATACTCGGGCCAGCCCACATGCTTCAAGCTTGAGCCCAAGCCAGCCTGAACCTGACCCGAAAATTGGATTGGTCCAAAAATCAAAGCCCAAACCCACCCGTTTATCATTCGGGCTCAAGTTTTATAGGTCCGGACACTTGGCTGTCCCAAAAAACATGCTCATCCCTAGTTGCATCGAATTACATGTGTATGAACGTAATGAACAACAATTTATTAGTTAGGAAATAACAATGGAATTCATGCTATTATTCTACAAGCAATCGAAAAATTAGTTAAATGTCCTATTTCAATATCAGGATCCGAAACATCTCCGCCCATAATATAAGATTGGTAACATATATTATAAGGACAAGTACTTTATACCAAACGTAAATGGTTCAAACATTATAAGGTAAGATTGTCAGCGATTTCCATCCTAATAATAAGTTGATAGATTAATTTGTTGCAAGCAACATAGTCAGTGATAGTTATATAAGCTGATTCAACTTGATAAACTTGTTGTAAGAAATAGATAAATGTACAAATCAAATAATTACAATGCACATTTGGGAGAAATTCGAATTTGAGCAATGAAAATAAAAAACATATGAATTAGATGAAGACCACGATAAATGGACGATAACACAAACAAACAAAAAGTCTAAACTGCTTATCTAAAATGGAAGCTTGGGAATCTTCTTCAGTCGAGAAAGTTCAAGCGGACGTGTGATGCGAGATTATTCGAACCATATTTCAAATATCATCTTTCTGTTCATAAGATTTGTCGACCATGAATCATAGCTCCGAGCATTTTTGCTTCGTGGGTCACAGAACTAGACTTTATACATAGATATGTGATTTTCTTCAAGACTTCTGAAACTTGAATTTGAACTAGTGGACCTGGCTACTTTGACTTAAACTCTTTCCGAGCTTCTTCGGTATCTTGCCTCTAGAACTTGTTATCCAAATGACACCCTCTCATCTCATGCCTAACAATTCGGTATATAATATTCACATAATATATTCAAATAATAAATTACAAAATAATGAGAATGTGATGGGCGTAAAATATTCCACTATTGAAGGGAAATGCATGCACAATGGTCGAAACGGTGACCACACAATGAGACATTATACATAGATAGATATGTCGTCAAACCAATAGTATTTGAAATACATAATGTCATAAATTATAACGAATAAAAAAGTAGAGTTACTCCTAAGCCTACTCCAATTCATTGCTAAACCTGGCCAATGGGTAAGGGGTTCAACCTTCTAGTCCACTCATGAGTCATAGTTTGGTTAAGAAATTTCATGAATGGGTTGATCGCTAACAACTCTTTACCTGCTCGTTTATTGGATGAGACCATAAAATCCAACCGGATCTGACTGCAAAAATAAAAATATAATTTAAAAGATAGATTTCAAATATATTTAATATAATTTATCTCAAGTTTTTTAGATTATCAATGTTATATTATATTTAGTAGTCTATATGCCATGTAATGCACATAATAATCACTAAGATTTTAAAAAGTATAGATTGCTTAAAAAATACATTTATCTCTATAATTATATTAAAAAATTTAAAAATATTTTAGATTTGATCCATGGGTCGGCCTAGCTCACATCTAGGCAGGGCTTTGGGCCTTGATGTATGGGCTATGGGTAGGACTAGCCCACACTTTATCTCGATCTAATTGACATCTTCTTCCTCATCCCATCATCTTCTTGTTTATCCTCCTAGATATTACCACGACATTGGGAACTTGGAATGTCACCCTATCGGCTTTCCATGAATGCATAAAAATCGCTCCATATTGTTGGGAATAGATTCCTCGTATAAATTGAATTACAGAAAAATAACCAAAACTAATAGGCAGATCCTGCATGATATATCAACTATGAGAAAGTATCTCAATCGCAGAAAAATCAACTACATATGTACGAAGAAATTTTAATGTGGAAAACCTTCAATGTGAGGGAAAAAACTACGGGGTTGATCGCAACCCAAAATCATGCACTATAATGGAAGTAACCTCCCGTGAGGAGCTTACAGAATGCCGACCCTGTATACGGTGCTACAAATCACCAAATAATGGAGAATAATAGAGAGGAGAAATATCACTCAATGGTAAATCTGTCATCAAATTGTAGGAAGAATGCTGGAGAAGAACTGCTCCAAATATTACTCCCTTTCAAACTCTGCGGCAGCCACGAACCTTGTTTTCTTCTTCCTTTCTCTCTCTCTCTCTCTCTCTCTCTCTCTCTTATTTCTTTCTTGTGCTAGGAGAGCTTGTGTGGGGATGATCATGGTATGCACCCCATACCCCCTGTTTATACTCTATGGAGATGAGCAAATAAGGAAACTTGAACTCTTACTTCTAATAAGATTAGGAAAAGATAACTCCTAATCTTTAAAGATAATTGATCTTTCTTTTCTCAAATAGTACTACCAATGTCTTATATATATGGAGTAGGTTCCCACAAGGAGGGGAGTCCATCCAACAAATCTCTCCCTCACCGACGATGTGGGAACTACTCCAAACCTGCGAGGGAGTAGCATCCCTCGAACTTTCCAAGCGGCAAAGTCTTTATCATCATATCGACACCATTATCATCTGTGTGGATCTTGTCAAGTACAAGCTTCTTAAATTCTAACACATCATGTATCCAATGATATCTGACATCGATGTGCTTTGATCTTGAATGGAATGTAGAGTTCTTGCCAAGGTGAATAGCACTCTGACTGTCATAGTAAAGCACGTACTTGTCCTGATGAAAATCAAGTTCTTGCATGAACTTCTTCATCTACAACAACTCCTTGCACGCCTCTATAACTGCAATGAACTCAGCCTCTGTAGTAGACAAAGCAACACACTTCTGGAGATGAGATTGCCAAGAAACAGCATCGTCTGCAAAGGACATCATGTAAACTGATATGAATCTTCTCCCATCAATGTCATCTACCATGCCTGAATATGTGTCTCCTAAAGAATAGGCTTCTCTGCTTCAAAGAAAAGAGAGTATCTGCTAATACCTCGAAGATATCTCAAGATTCATTTAACTGCTCCCTAATGTTGTTTTCCTGGATTTGAGATGAACCTACTAACAACTCCAACTGCATGAGCAATATCTGACCTTGTACAAACCATGACATACATGAGACTACATGTGACTGATGCATAGAGAACTCTTTCCATATCTTTCTTCTTTGCATTGTTCTGTGGTCTATCTTTGGAACTTCACTTGAAATGCACTCCAAGAGGGGTGCTAGCTGGCTTTGCCTTCTCCATATGAAATCTTTGAAGTACCTTCTCAATGTACTTCTCGTGTAATCTGAAGTTTCCTTGCTCTCCTATCTTGAGTGATCTTCATGCCCAGTATCTACTTGCATGTCCCAAGTCCTTCATAGCAAAGGACTTGCTCAACTCCTTCTTCAAGTTATAAATTCTCTCTCCATTGTTGCCTACAATCAGCATGTCATAAACATAAAGCAACAATATGATGAAATCATCACCTGAGGAGGATTTCTTCACGAACATACAATGGTCTGAAGTGGTTTTGAAGTAACCATGCTCCCTCATGAATGAGTCAAACTTCGTGTACCACTGTCTGGGTGCTTTGCTTCAAGCCATATAGACTCTTCTTTAGTCTGCAAATATAGTTTTTCTTGCCTTTGACTCTAAAACCCTCTCGTTGCAACATGTAAATTTCCTCCTCAAGATCACCATGTAGGAAATCTGTCTTCACATCCATCTGTTCAACCTCCAAATCAAGACTAGCTACCTAGTTGAGAACCACCTGATAGAAGACATCTTCACCACATGAGAAAAGATCTCCTCAAAGTCAACTCCCTTCCTTTGGTTAAAACCTTTCACAACCAACCTAGATTTGTACCTTGAGTTTGTAGAGTATTTATCATGTTTCACTTTATAAACCCACTTGTTTCTCAATGGCTACTTGCCTTTGGACAACTTGACAAGGTCAAAGGTATGATTGTCATGAAGGGATTCCTCTTTCATAGCTTCTACTCATTTCTCCTTTTTGCATCTTGTAAGGTTTCTTCATAGCATTCATGCTCTCCACTCTTTGTCAACAAAATGTACACATGTGAAGAATATCTAGTAGAGGGTCACCTTTCCCCCACGAATCTCTATGGTGGGAGAGCCTTGTAAGACGAAGAGCTCTTATCATCTTGCCCATTGCCATCTTCATCATCATTAGGAATGAAGATCTGTGATACATCCTCCTCGTGTCTTGCATCCGGTACCTGTTCATATGCATCATCTGGCACCACATGTGGATTCCTCTACAAAGAGATTGTCTCCATATCATCTGGTCGATAGCTGCTTGAAGGAGAGTCCTTAGCAACCTTCTGAATGTCTTCAATGATTTTATCTTCAAAGAAGATCACATACCTACTCCTCACCAGTTTCTTATCAACTGGATCATACAACCCGTAACCAATCTCATCTTGTCCATATCCTAAGAAGATGCATCGCTTTGTTGTTGCATCTATTTTGGACCTTTCATCCTTGGAAACATGCATAAATGCACGACATCCAAAGACCCGCAAATGGTTGTATGAGATATTCTTTCCATACCAAACCCTATCAAGAATATCACCATCCAATGGTATATGTAGAGATAGGTTAATAACATGAACAACAATATAAAGTGCTTCACACAAAAAAGAGTTAGGCAACTTAGCTTCTAAAAGGAGACATCTGACTCTCTCCATCAAGGTCCTGTTCATTCTCTCTACAACACCATTCTACTGTGGCATCTTGGGTGGAGTCTTCTGGTGCATGATACCATGTGACCTGCAATAATCATCAAACGACCCAATATACTCACCACCATTATCACTGCAGATGCACTTAAGTTTGTTCCCAGATTGTTGCTCCATTAGTGCATAGAAGTCGTTGTAAACACCAAGGACTTGGTCCTTCCTCTTTAAGGCGTAGATCCAAACTTTCCTAGAGAAATAATCAATGAATGTCACAAAATAAAGTGCATAATCACGAGAACTTACTTTCAACGGACCACAAATATTTGTGTGAACAAGCTCCAATGGGTGCATCTTCCTGGAAGGTGGATGGATCTTTAAGGAGACTCCCGTCTACTTCCCAACCAAGCAGTATGTGTATCTCTCCAGCTTCTCTTTCTTGACATCTATCAACATATTCTTCCTCACCAAACATTGCAGCTCCTTCTTGCTCATGTGCCCCAATCATTGATGCCACAACTCAATGGATTTTGCATCTCCAGTCACACGGATAACATCATGGAGATGGATGCATTCATGATGTAAATATTGTTGCTAAACTTCTTGTCACGAGCAACAACCAAGGATCCTCGGGTAAGCTTCCATTAATCGTCACAAAAAGTCTTAATGTATCCTTCATTATCTAGCTTGCCTACAGAAACGAGATTTAGGTGCATGTCTGGTTCATGCCTCACATCTTTGAGCATCGACACAACTTCATTGGCATTCTTTAATTCAGTATTGCCAATGCCAACAACACGGGATAAAAAAACCATTCCTCATCTTCAATGTGCCAAAATCACCAGCTATATATGAAGAGAATACTCTCTGAGATGTGACCTATAGATCAGATCCGCTATCAACAAGCCAATAAGTACCATTCTGTGTGACCTTTACCATCTCCTCATCACATACAATGAGGAGCTCATGCTATGCAGCTGCAACAACTTGTTCATTCCTTTTCTCTTCCTTGTCGCCACCATTTTTTTATCTCTCTTGAACTGGAAGCAATACTTCTTGTTGTACCCTTTCTTCTTGTAATAGTGACATTCCATATTCTGATATATGGATCTGGACTTGCTTCTGCTATTATCTCTAACTGTATCAGTCTTGGTCCACCCCTCCTCCTGTTTTTTGTGATAAGAACCTCTGAATGTGAAGAGCCTCCTTGAGTTTTTCTTCGCATCTCCTCATTGAGAATGTTAGACTTGACTGTCTCCAAAGAAATGACCACATTAACTGCAGAATTCATAAGTGAGACTCCGAAAAGTTTCCTATGAATCTGGTAGAGTAACAAGTAGTAACACTCTCAACATCTTATCTTCAAAATTTATCCCCATGCTCGTCAACTAGCCAGTAATTCCTTTGAAACTCATTTAGAAAATTTAGTACAAAGCTGCCTTCCTTGAACCTAAAGTTCCTTGTTACTTTCCGTCTTGGCGGCATAACGATTTTCTAACTTCAACCACAAGCTTCTAGCGTGACTTTCATCTTGGATATGGTTGTAGACATTCTCATCAACAAACTATCTTATGAAGTCACAAACCTAATCGTGTTTGAATTGTCATTCCTCATCTGTTTTGGCTTCGGGCTTCTGCGTGAAGAACACCAGAAGGTGCATAGCCTTCATGTATAAAAGATCCTTCATTTTGTTCTTAAATAAATTGTAATTTATTCCATTAAGATTATCATTCTGCTTGAACTAAACTCCATCTTGTAATCCGTTATTGAACCTTACTCTGATATCACTTGTTGGGAACAGTTTCTTCATAAATAGATTTACAGAAAAATAACCAAAGTTGATACGCGGATCCTGCACGATATATCAACTAAAGTATCACAATCACAGAAAAATCAAGGATTTTTACATCCATAACCTTGAGTAATAAAGCAATTACAATCATAACCCTGCATAATCATGAATTACATGAGAAACCTCGGATAGTCACTGTGGCTCACACTCATAACCCCTCCGTTAGTTTAATATGTTAACTCAACCATATGAACGAGATAATTAACCAACCTATGATCTAACGGTTAGAATTATCCAAAATAAAAAATGAAAAGAAAATAAATAAATGATAGAGACAGGCTTGTAGGCAGATGCAACCGGGATCGAGCTTCGGCGACGCGCGAGGCAGGAGCTTCGAGCATGGGAGAAGTGGCTGGGGACCCGAGGGGCTTTAAGATTCGGTCTGCTGGGGGGGCTTTTGGGAGAGCTGCTCGGCAGGATCTGCCGCAGGGGGTGGGGGATGATGCATAGGTTCGTGCGGGGGCACTTCAGCAAGAGCATCATGCGTAGGGAGGCTTTGAGAGGAGTTGCTGCTCGGTTGGGAGAGCTGCAGCACGGTGCTGGCTCGGCAGGAGCTGCTGCTCGGGGAGGCGGGGGCGCGCGGGTTGGAGGGGTTTGGCCGGGCCAGGGCTTTGGGAGAGATGTTGCTCGGTGCTGGCTTGGCAGGAGCTGCTACTCGGGGAGACAGGGGCCCGCAGGTTGGGGGGGGGGGAGGGGGGATACTGCGTGGGGCCGGGCGGGGGCGCATAGGGAGACTTCGGCAGGAGCAACACATGCAGGGAGGCTTCGGTAGGAGCTGCTGCAGTGGGGACTTTGAAGCGAGGGAGGAGACGCTCGGCTTCGAGGAGATATGGCTGCAGTGCAATGGATGGCAGGAGGAGAGGGGGCTTCGAGCAGAGGCTCGGTGGCGAGCTTATCGGCAGCGAGTTGCTTGGGGCTTTGAGTAGGCTTCCATCGGGGAAGAGAGGATGACATATTTTGTAAATAAGAATGGGCTTTAGGGACAGTGCATTCTTTTTCAACAGAAACCGTCAAATATAACGGGGGTCCCAAACAGAATATAACCTGGGTTATGCAATGTAAGAGTTAAGCATTACTCGAGGTTTCTCATGTAATTCATCACTATGCAGGGTTATGATTGTAATTGCGGAATTACTCAAGGTTATAGGTGTAAAAATCCCAAAAATCAATTACAGATGTACGGAGAAATTTTAACATGGAAAACCCTCAACATGAGGGAAAAAATCACGGGATTAATTGGAACCTAAAATCAAGCACAATAATAGAAGTGATCTCCCGTGAGGGGCTTACAGAATACCAGCCCTCTATACGATGCTACAAATCACCAAATAATGAAGAATAATAGAGAGGGGGAATATCACCCAATGGTAAATCCGTCGCCAAACTGTAGGAAGAATGCTAGAGAAGAAATGCTCCAAAGGTTATTCCCTTTCAAACTCTGCGCCAACCACTGACCTTCTTTTTCTTCTTCCCCTCCCTCTCTCTCTCTTATTTCTTTCTCGCGCTAGGAGAGCTTGTGTCGGGATGATCCTGATACACACCCCATATCCCTTGTTTATCCTCCATGGAGATGAGCATATAAGAAAACTTGAACTCCTACTTCTAATAAGATTAGGAAAAGATAATTCTTAATCTTAAAAGATAATTGATCTTTCCTTTTCCAAATAGGACTACCAATGCCCTATATATGGATTATGTTCCTACAAGGAGGAGAACCCATTCAACACATATCTTGTTGTATTTTTTGCATTTCCTCTTCGTATCTTGTTATTCCATTCATTAAGGATGAGCTATGCTCCAGAAGAGACTTGGTCGACCTTCACAGAGTATTCACTAGTTTGTTAAGCCGAATGTTGGTGGTATGCCACCTAAGAGCACATGTATGAACCCATTTCTTAGGTCGTCATTGGCCCCTACCTCAACTCAACGAACCGGTTTCACCAGTCCTATGCAAGATGATCCCAATAAAATTGGGTACGGAACTTATCCAGTGAGATTATTTTGTGGCAACGACATGTTCATTTTACTTCTTATACTCTATCACAGGAAACTCTATAATCTAATGTACATAGGGATTCAGGTAGGGGTGTAAACGGACCGAACCTGAGCGAACCTATATTTTTTATGTTCGGTTCGTTTATTTAATCGAGTCTAAACTTTTGTTCAAGTTCGGTTCGTTTATTTTCGAATCGAATCCGAATCGAACCTCTTTTTAAACGAATCGAACTTAAGCGAATATCGAACTTAAGAATTCTCTAATAAGAGGGAGTGAAAAGAAGAGAAATGGAAATATATGTGTGTATTTACAGTTAGAATAAATATTCATTTAGTTTTTTCTTTATCTAACTCATCTTCATCTTTTGAAAAAATTAGACTAATAAGGATTCGTCTCTTTGAAAAAAGTATAATTATAATATATTTTATATCTATTCAGATGGGGATAAGGAATAAGAATAATGCGGGGATATTCGATAAATAATGTGTGTACTTGTTTTGTTGATTTGAAGATAAAGAAGGGAAAAGTAATAGACCATAGATGATAGATGTTGTAAACACGATGCGACTATTTATTTTTGGATAGTTTATATCGAGATAAAACCTAGTTATCCCGTAAATATCTAGTTATCTCTAGATAAAATTCACTTACCTTGGGATAAAAACCACTCATCTCAAAATAAGTCCACTTCTACGGATAAAGATTTGTAAATATGTATATGCGTATGTTTATCGAGCTTTTAACGAATCGACCTGATCGAACCTATGATTTTTAGGTTCGGTTCGTTTATTTAATCGAGCCTAAACTTGTGTTCAGGTTCGGTTCGTTTATTTCCGAACCGAATCTAAATCGAACTTTTAGTGAGCCGAACCTGAGCGAATATCGAACTTGAGAATTTTCTTACACCCTAGATTCAGGTGCTTGTAAGAACCATCACGATTCGAAGTCTGGATACTGTATCTGTTTTATACATATTTTGACATCTATATTCGCATCTGTGTTAAAATAGATAAGAATATAAATATCACTCTGATCACAAAAATTCGTATATGTATATCTATTTGAGGTTAATGGGGCTGCCCCCGCGCCATTTTCGGCGCTTTTTTTTTTTTTTTTCAAAAATGTCGCCATGTATATTCATCCCTATATTCCTCCTACGTGCCATTCGAATTTTCTTCGGAAACAGACTCCTACGACCTCCATCCAAACAGTCATTTTTTAACGGTAACATGATTTTTAAATCGACACCACCTCGATGGAGGCCGTAGGAGTTTTTGTTTCTAACGAAATTCGAATGACATGTAGGAGGGATATAGGGATGAATAAAAATGATTTTATTTTCATAAAAATAAAAAAATTCTGAAAATAGGGGGCGGGGCAACCATGTTGGCTGCCCCAGGGGGCGGCCCCATTTTACCCTATCTATTTTCATATATAAATATCGCAGTAGATTTATTTTAAACTATATGTAATAATACAATTTTATACTTCCATTCATCGTATTTATTATAATTATTATGATATAATCATATTTACTATATTAATATCATATACACATATTATTTAAATTAATATAAAATATTTCTAATATTATTCACATGTGATTAGTCTCAATTTTACATCCATATCTTTTTTTTCAATAATATGAACCGTACCTTACCATGCACACCTCAGGGAAAGAGAGTCAACAACCCCCCTGCTTCTGCAGCAGAGCCTTCTCTTGCTCGCAGCTGTTAAATCTCGATCCAACGGTGGCGAGCGGCTCACCCTTCCCAACAAAGTCAAAAGAAGGGAAGTGTTGGGCGGCACCCACACCGCCGGCCGCCATGATGCGACGGTGCTTCAGCTTCCCGCAGCCCTCCACTCCTCCCGCAACCCCGGACGGCATCCGGTCCTCCTCCGGTGAGGCCACCGACCGGTCACCCTCAACCTTCAAGCTGACCTCGCTGGAGTACTCTCGTACCATCGAGACCCGTTCCTTCCAGGAGATCTGGTCCTCCATCCACTCCTCCCCTCCCCTCTCCCCCTCCTCCCTCCTCCGCCCCGACGCCGCCTCCGTCTACGCCGCCCTCCGCGACGCCCGCCCTTCTGCCCTCACCTCCCACGCCTCCGACCTCTTCGACTACAGCGAGCGTACTTCTCGCCTCTGCCTCTCCCTCCAGCACTCTGTCCACCGCGCCCGCCTCCTCTACGACCCCCTCCACTCCCTCCTCGACGTCCTCCCCGATCCCCTCTCCCCCGACCACTCTTCCGCCGTCTTCGACGCCCTCCTCCAATTCCACGCCTCCGACAACCCCTTCCCGACCTCCGACTTCGACGACGTCCGCCGCTTCTTCGCGGTCCTCCGCCCGAAGCTCCAGTCCCTCCTCGACGATGCCCGCAGGAAGCGCCAGCTCCTCCGCCGCGTCACGGAGGGATCCGCCGTGTGCCTCATCGCTGCCACTGTAGGGATTGCTATCGCCGGTTTCATCGTTGCGACGCACGGGCTCGCTGCATTGGCAATGGCGCCGATGGCCGGGTTGAAATTGCCCGGGGATCTGCTGGAAAGGAGGAAGGAGAGGGCGAGGCAGGAGTTGAAGGGGCTGGAGGATGCTCTGGAGGGGACGTATGTCGTGGATTACCTTGAGACTATACGTTGCCTCGTGACAGCATTGAGGTCAAGCGTGGAGAGCGACTTGTTCGTGGCGGGGGTCGGGGTGCGGCAGGGGAGGGAGAGGGGGGCGATGGAGGAGGTGGTGAAGCACATCAGGAAGAATCAGAAGGCGTTCATCAAGGGCCTCACCGAGCTCGAGGAGCACGTCTGTATCTGCTGCACCGCCGTCAATCGTTCGCGATCGCGGTTGCTCGAGCACGTCCACCTTAGGAGCAGGCACAGCAGCTCACGCTCTACTGTTCAGTAGACAAATTTGTATAGGATCCGGTTGCATATTGCAGGGATTGAATTCTTGCTGTTGCCCAAATGCTGTATCTTTGCTGCGTAGAAGGTTGCGGATCATGGCGTAAATTCTCTTCTCCTTGCAGAAGTGAGAAGTAGGAATTCGTCTCGGGGCCTGCAAGTGCTGCTTTCTCCGTGATGCTTTAAAGGGTTTGTGATGCACATTAAAATTTGATGGGTTACTATTTGGCTTTGGAGATCCAAATGACAAGAAAGTTATATGCAATTGCAGTCAACTATATAAGTTTGATTTTGTTGATACCAATTTTTTTAGTTGTGATTGATTCATGTCGACTAATATGATGGAGCTTGGGAGCCTAAAATGGTCAGGTGATCGGGTTCTGAAGTGAAGTGTGCGTGCGTACCGAGTTGCTGCTTTTCAAAAAACAGAAGCTAAGGTTTAACATGCCAATCATCTTTACCCGATCAGGATAAAATGAGCTCATTGCAAGAAATGTGGATGGATTCCTCAGCAACCTTGGAAGAAGCTTATATTTCCGTTAACGCATGTAGACAGGTTGATAGCATTCATTCGGAGATGAGCTTTCAAGATGAAGATGGATCGAATGCACCTGTTCTGCATAGGCAAGGTTATCATATTGGCAGATATCCATGGCATCTTAGAGGTGTCGAAGGGAGATAATGTTGGCTCTGGAGTCGACAGAGACCTGGCTGCAAATCTAGACGTTACAGAAAATGTTCACTTTCAGATGAAAATTGGGCAGCATCTTGTTCAGTTTGTCATTCTTCAACAGCTGTAGATTGGTGACAAACGCATCATGGAGACCGAGGCTGTCTATTAGTACATGACAGCTTAATTCAGCAAAATCGAGTTTGGGATCATTACCAAGATCACCAATGTCGAATTTCCCATGGACATCAGTGGAAAAGATTTTTGCAGCACTTGGAATGATAAACTATTGATGAATTCATTCATGGATTTGCAGTAACGCAAAGTCTCTCCACTCCAGGATGTGCAGGCGTAGATGGAGGTATCAAGTTTGCAGCAGGAATATCTTGGATTCATTTCTTGGCTATTGCACAAACCGCAGGCAAGCAGTTCATCGGTATTAATGCCATTTGCTCTCATCAGTGCTTCAACATCAGACGATGCTAACTAATAGATCAACAACCAAACTTAGAGTCAGGATTAGACTATTGCAGAGTAGAATATTATCTTAATGGAAATTCACATAGTAGATGCACTGAAATTAGAATGTGTTATTGTTGAGTAACCCAATTCAAGTTTTGTTCATTTTTTAATTTGTGAGAATTTAAAATTTTGTTCAACTATTTTTTCATGTTTTCAACAAAGGCAGATAGAAATTATCAAGTCAATTATTCTTACATATGCTTCTCCTCAGATGAAAATATTGAAATTAGATCTGGGAATACACAGTTTATTTAGTTGTTTGTGTATACATCTTAAGAAAAGGATAGTTAATTTGATACAAAAAAGAAAAAAATACTTACAAATGGACAACAGAAAATGATAAAAGAGGTGCACAGGGAAGAAAAATGAATAAACATGTGACTGAAATATATTTCTATTAGCACATAGAATATGGATATAGATGTTTTGAGACTGATGATTCCATATCATCACTATGTGATAGCTACCTTGTTCATGTTTTGAATTGGCTGGGTTGGACGAGAATCCAACTGCTTACAATCCAGGATCCCTTACAGAGGGGGCGGAGCTCATCAGCTTGATATCTCTGTAATTTGAATAATTTTGAATGTCTTATTTGTTCTTACAAAGAGATATCACGATGCTTTTCCTCCATTCTTGTTTCAGAAAAAAAGAACCTTCCTCGTTCAAGTACAGAGGGGCTTGAACCAGTTAAATTTGGATTGCCTGTTAAATTTGACTGGTTTAAGAGTCTTGAACCAGTTAAATTTGGCCGACTAACACTGCCTAATCGAACAACGTTTATTTCTCGCCAAGTTCCACAGGTCCAGGCATGTAGAATGGAGGGAGATCTTCGGTTAACCGAGTCCAGCCATCGGGAGGAGTAGTTTTCATTCCCAGTATTTTTGTTACAACTGGTAGGAGGTTTTTGTAGCGACGATAAAAGAGAATCCCATACTGACTGATTGTTTCCCACCACCGAGGTTGCGAAGCGAGATTGTTCGACCTTGAAGATGTTACGCTCACAATTCTCGAAATCCGAGGTTTTTTATGCTCTATGAGGTTTATCATGGCTTTGGAGGGGAGATAATTTTTGATTTTTTTGAGATCGATTATTCCCCAACCATCATTTTCTCGCGATCTGCAAATCCTTGCCCAGAACAAATGGACGAAATTTCTTCTTTGTCCACTGTCGTATTCGTGGTTATTGATCTAAGCGCACGTGCTCGAGGCGCATCGAGGAATTCCTTCTTTATCATATGTGTACATATAAATGGATATTACCTTCATTTGCGATCTATACCTTGGCACTCGTATAGTACCATTTTTTGAGTGTTAAGACGCAAGAAGTATAATAGGAAACCATGGACATTGCTTCACGTTCACCAACAAAAACACTAGAAATTCCTTCCAACATTAATCCAATTTATGATCTTGGAAATCTTATTTTGACATATTACTCTGGATAATAAAAGTGTCTAATGAATGGCGATCTACACATAAAAAATGTACATATTCGCCCCCCAAGAAAAAAACATGTATAATCCAATTATGCATCTTCTTCTGCGAGCGCCCGGATCCTCTACTGTAATGTGGAGTTACAACAGAGGTTGTTATTAGGAGTGGGCACTGTATGGGTTCACCCATTTAACCTAACCAAATCATTGAAAATGGGTCAGAATGATTTGGGTTTTGTGTTGGGTTGGACCCAAACCATAATCCTACAATGGGTATTGAATCTGTTGGTGGGTTTAATGTCTTCTACCCAACTCACCCAAATAACCCAAACTATTTATTCGGATGACAAAAGGTTTAATCCCACCAAATCTAACCGATATGTATTTAATATATAATATCAACAATTCTAAACTCATATATATTTTTAATGCACAACTCGGATTCTCCAATCCCAGTATGACTTGTTAACTACCTTGCCTCACTGAACATTATTTCAGTTTTTATTATATGTTGTACTCAATATATTTTTTCTCTATCATCCTTAATATTATCGTCACGTACTATAAACAACTGAGAGCCTGCCTTAATACCATACAACTATGCTCCAATATCTATCCACTTCAGATGACACGAATTAGTTTTGAAAATCCCGTAATCTTAACTCAACAAACTCCATATCAACTTGAACATATCCCAACCTTCTTCATCCATATTTAACATATTCCTCCAACCTTCTTGTTCTTCTTTATTGAGCTTAATACATGCTTACTTTGACATATTTTTCATACATCATCGACCCCACGTTCCTTGACCTTCAATTAACAAGATTTTCTATATGGGTAATTTGGTTTTCACCCAAACCCAATCGGTCCAAACCAGTCACCCAAACATCTCAAACCAATTTGATTTGGTTAGGTGATGGGTGTCATTTTTGCAACCCAAATCAAATTCAACCCAAACCAGTCAAATACCCACCCCTAGTTATTATAAGTTTTTTTGTGAGTTTGATTTTAAAAACAAAAAGTTACAGATTGAATATTCGATTAATGTTCTACTAGCATATATTTAAGGACAAGTCATCTATTAGTTTGAATTTATGTCTTGTCTTTGTGACCTACCATATTCGTTGGGTTGAACATGGACCGGGCTCGGATTGAGCCCAACCTTGTACAACTCAAGCCCATCAGTTTAATTGGGCCTATGGGCCGGTCTCAGGCACGTCATTTTTGCAAATATGGGGCCAAAGCCCAAGCTCGGCTCGCAATAGTATTGGCCGGGCTCGGGTCGGACCGACCCATGATGTTTATGGTCGGTGCCATTTTATTCTCGGGCGTAGTTGAACATAAAATAGATAGCTAGAGTTATTCATTCTTATTTAATGACAGTCCATTCCAACTAAATGCAATGATCCAAGGTTCCTTGTGCCAAATTTAACTTGTTGTGTTGACATAATACACATTTTACAGGGAAATTCGCAAGAATGCAATGAAAATGCCAATGAGCATTACTCTGGGAAACACTTGTTGGGTGATAACTTCGGTGCAGTCCCTTGGCCACTCTTACCCATAGGGCCTGTTTGGTTGCAGGGTTGGGCAGGGTTGGCCCAACCCTGGTTACTATTCACAAGGGTACTTCCTCCTCACAGATTACTATTCACCCATCCCAACCCAGCCTAACCCAACCCAGTCCAACCCAGCAACCAAACAGGGTGGGCATCGGGTTGGGTCGGATCGAGTTTGAGTTGGCTTGTTCTAAGCCCATTTATGTATATAGGCTAGTGGGTCGGGTCTAGGCTCATTTTATTTTCAAATTTCATGACCAAACTCAAATCCGGCCCAAACAAAATGGGTCGGGTTCAGATCGGGCCGGTCTAATTTAATACATATGTACACCAATATCATGTGTGCCATTCTTCTTGCAATTGTCTAGGTGTTTCTTATGCATGTTTGCATATTTAAGACTTTAAGTACACTAACTAATTCGTGATCCTGACATTAGTTGTATATTGGAAATAGAAACGTAAAAAATATGGCGACTTAAACCACCATTCAATTCAACATTACATATTCAATTGTAGATGCGGGCACTATGACCCAATACAGGTTGGTTACTTATGGTTATACATGCTCTAACACTTGAGGAGACAGATTTCATTCTTGCATATTAGTGTAATATTGTCCTCAATCCACACTAATGGAAATGATTATTAATGGATCTAAGCATTTATTCTACACTCAAAATAAGGTTATGAAAGTTAGAACATAGCATTTGGAACAAACATGAGTATACTAGATATAATTATATCATACATGCCAGGCTATCGATTTGCGAGTTGGGACCTTCTTAGGTTCGAACCCGACATGCACTCATTTTTGCTTTTAAATGTTGGAGCATACAGTTTGAGCATTAATGATTCAAACCAAAAGGGTGATTCGATCTATTATGTTTGTTACACCTATTTTGACATCTCCAACCAACAATTCAAGAGAAAGTTAGATAGCCTGATTCCTTTACAGTCCTCCAGATTAGAGATCATAGATGTGAGGAACTAGTCCCATTTTTCCGCAGAAAACAGTGGGAAACTCTTTGGAATACTTAGCATTCATCTTCATAACTATATGAGTGACGCAACTTGTGATGCTTGATGTGGATTTGGACGAACCTTTGTGCTAGAACATGAACACCCAAGATGGACTTGTCTATCTTGGAGGGTACCATGTATGATTCGAAGAGACGAGCTTATTGTAATCTCGTTTCTCCATAAGACTCTGTTCCCAACCTAGTTCCTCAGGGAAACATAGCCAAGCATATGTTCACGTTATCGAAAGTGACCTTTGTTGGAATCTGACTACAAGGAAAATATAATGACTCACTAACAACATACTTTAACAATACATCATTATACAATACAACACCCCAAAGTATACACCACTTCACATACACTCACCTACTTATACTCTCTAACTATTCAACACTCAAGCTTTATATGCTTTCCTCTCCAATATACTTGGTGGCTCTCTAACTCTCTTGGTTCTTCTCTTGGTTGATTACACTCCAACCTCAAGGGCCATATTATAAAGGCCAATGGAGTACACTAGAATAAGTGATTGCTTCTTAAGGAAGCCAATTTTGGAGATGGCTTCTCAAGGAAGTCAACAATAGCTTCTCAAGGAAGCCAACTTAGAAGTGGCTTATCAAAGAAGCCAACAAAAGAATTTCTCTAGAAGCTTGGAGAAGTTGATTTTTAACACTCTCCCTCAACATCGACTTTTCTTATGCATGCTACGTCAAATCCAAAGCTTGCTTCAATCCATATAATGCCTTTTTTCAATTTCCAAACATACCCTTGGTTCTTCTCATCTTTAAATCTTCTGCATTGGCTCGTATAAATCTCTTGATCAAGTTCTCCATGAAGAAAAATATTGTTCTCTTTCATTTGCTGCAACTTCCTTTCTTTACTAGCTATTGAGGCTAGCATAGGACTTAATGCACTCATATTCATGATAACTCAGATTTTACGAGGGCCAAAAATAGTCTACACAAGGTGAGACCACAATGTCACTGAAGAGACCACTCACGAAATCCGAGTCAATCAATAATTAACCCACAATGATAATTAAGAATAAAAAGCAATTCGGAGTTAAAACTTATTATAACTCGACAACAAGGGTGTGTATAGATGCAAGTATGTGTAGAGTGTTGAACACAGGGAACAAGCAGGATAGATCGGGCAAAAATGCTGAAAAATGATTGTGTATGTCTACATGTTCTCTTTTTTATGGGTTTTAATTTTTAATATTATCATTTTATTTTTTATTTTTTATTTTTGTATTTTTATTTTTCTAATTTTGTATTCTCTTTTTATATTTTATATTTTTTATATTTTCTTTTTCTTTTAATGGATATGTAAAGTTATATATAAGATATATATATATACAATACAAACTAGGGTAAATATAAATAGTAATAAAAATAATCAAAATAAAGAAATAAAATCTTTTTGGGTTTTGTAATATTTTTACTATTTTTGTGATTTTGAAATAATTTTTCTAATTTTATATATTTTTAAATTCAAAAAAATACCATAAATCAGGGTTTAAATAATATGTCGAATTAAAATGGAGTTTAAAAATAATAAACAATATAAAAAATTTTCCAAATTAATTATATATATATATTCAATATAATAGAAATTCAGAAATAGAAAAAATATTTCTTAGGATTTTTAGGAATTTTATAGATTTTTATAAAGGTTTTTAGGGTTTTTCTATTTTTTGAGTTTTCTTTTATAATTTTTAGTGATATTTGGTTTGGAGTTGTAAAATGAGTAAATAAATATAAAATATTTTTTGGATTTTTTCAAAAAGTTTTTGTAATTTTTATGTATTTTCTATTGCAAACAGGGATAAAAGCTATGTTTTGAATTTTTAATAAATAAATTAAAAGGCTATAAATTGCAAAATAATTAAATGGCATGATATTGTTGCAATCTGGAAGCTATAATTATTTTTTGAGAATGTTTTGGGTTTAATTACTATTTAAAATAAATATAGATAACAAAAGAAAACTACATTAGTGGCAGGGTTATTAATGTGAATATCAGAAAGTTCCAGGGTAAAATGCACTTTTCCAAAAATATTTAACATTAACTTTAATTATCTGGATTAGAAAGAAATCCAAAAACTACAGTCCCCTGCCTGCAAAATGGCCGCCTCACGTGGACGGCCACATGAGTTGAGCTAGTAAGGGCTGGAATGTAAATATGATAAAGTTTAGGAGCTTCAGTGCAAAACACGCAGAAATATTAAAGACAGGAAAATTTATGGACTGAATAACAAATTACAAAATCTCACAGGTTATGTATGCAAAATACCCACGAAGGGACGCGATCCGACGACTTGATTTGATTTACTTAACACGTGGTACATCCATGTACGCCTATGCCGGTTCACGGATGAACGGTGGCGATTAGATCGTTGGTTGAAGACCAATGGTGGAAGCTTTGCATCATTCGACGACTGCTGCTCGACCTGGAGAGACGGGAAGATTAGACGGCGCAGAGATAGGCTGGACGAACAACTCAAGAACACGGTTGGGTTGAGTTTCGAACATCCCTCCAACGCATCCTCGGCCACCTGGAAGCATTGCAGCTGGGAAAAATGGAGCATGGGCTCCTCCTCTTCTAGGGGATGGCCTCCAAAGAGTGCCTGGAGCGCTGGTGAAGTTGGGCTGAGCCGGAGAAGGTTTTCGACCCCCTCCGAGGTCGTTTGGCCTCCAGGTCCTACAAGTACAAATCGCACAAGAGAATCATGGGTCATGGGGGTCCTTATTTGGTGGAATGGAGTAAAAGGTGGCGAGGGCGGGGCTCTCCAGTGCGGCGGAGGGAGAGCGAGGGTCTCGATCGAGAGGGAGTCGAGGGGAGACATAGGTGGACAGAAGTGTATAAGGCGAAAGGGAATGAAGTAGAGGCGGTTTGGTGCATCGGGGCAACGGGTGGCACACGGTGGAGGGACGAACTACGAGGATGGTTTCACGGCTAATTACTGTGATTAACAAGTAAAATAATAACTAACTGATCCTAGAAACTGATTGAAGCTATAAAAACTCAATAGAAATTACCTCAATGGCTTGGGCGACCATGAAGTTCAACCTCGACGGCTGTTGGTCGGAGGTGGGGTGGAACCGACCCTAGACCACGTGCAACGCCACCTTCTTGGCTGGAGGAGATCCTGTCACAATCTCCAGTTCGGAGCGCGAGAGATTAGAGGCCTAGCTAGGTCAAAGAAGGTTCAAAGGAGAGAGGAAGGTAGAGAGGGTTTTTGTACAGAGTGGTGATGCGGGATCCTAAATTAAAGAAAATATGGTGAATTAATGATCCATTCCTCGAGATGATGCTTGGACGTGTAAGAGGGATCTTCAAGGAGAAAAAGTCGAGAAGGGCCTGACACGAAAGGATATAAGGGGCGGTCTCCAAAAATCTGTGAATCGAGGTGAAAAACCAGTTCTGACAGCAACAGGAGGATGGTAGGGCAGTTGACCGAGGTCAACTGATGCTGCACCCTGGTTGGTTTTACGTGGACCAACAAGGAAAAACCTCCTGAAAAATATTTAAAAAATTAATAAAAATAATAATTGATTTTTTATTAATGTTAGGTTATAAAATAAAACATAATTTTATTTTTTAAAACTATATTATTATGACTTTTATTTATTTTTTAGAGGTACATAATTACAAGCTACTTTTTAAGGGTTATATAGGTATATATATATATTTATGTATTTTATTTTTATTTTGTATTTTTATTGTGTATTTTTATTTTTTTAATTTATTTATTATTTTATATAATTATAACTTATTTTTATATACTTAAATATATTTTTATTATATCTTTCTGATATATTATATACACTTAATTAAATAGGTCTATTTATTATATAGGTATTTTACCTATGTATTTTCTATACATATTCTATTTTAATTTTTTATTTAGTATTTTATCATGTTTTAATATGTACATATATTATAAATAATATTTACAAAATTATAGAAATATAAAATTACAACAATAATGAATAATAAATAAATGAATATTTTAATCAGTATAACTTTACAATAGGGTCCAAAACCTAACTTTGACACCTTAACTCCAAAAAATATGAAACCACAATTAAATAGTTTAAAAGTTATATACAATTAAAAATGATTTTGATATATTTTGAGTTCTTATTTGATAGATATAGGTTTGGGATTTTTGGAAACTTTTTTCTGAATGTAACTTTTATCTCTGTTATTTTTGTATGAAATCATTTTTGTATTTTTCTATATTTTATTATATACAACTTTCATGTTCAAAGTTTCTTTACTTGAAGTATAAAAAGTGGAACTAAGAATAGATCCCAAAAATGAATAAAAGGAACAAAATAAATGAGAATTTTATTGTATTTTGGCCCTTATCTCCCCATACTTTATTCCTTGTCGACCTAGTCATCGAGATGCCTAGGTCTCGGGGTTTAGGGTCATAAAATATCTTCAATACTTTATTCTTTTTCTTTTATTTCCTTTATTATATAATTTTGACATTAAAAACAATTGTTTATATACAATTTACACAATGATGCATGAATGCTAAAATACACAAATTAAGGCTATTTACACGCATTTACTAGATTTTTAAGGTCAAAATGATAGAATAAAGATGATCAAACATAGATTCATCCCTTCATAACTGGGCTGAATATTTCATCATGGTCCTCACTTGTTTAAAGAATTCTAGTGCTTCATAACTTTTGGTAGATCCAACTGGATCTGTATTCAATTTGTTATCCTACTTGTAAGATACTAACTTTACGTCACCTGACTCAAGAGAATGATCCCATGTTTGATTCTCCAGCAATGCTTTAATTTCTTCTTTCATTGCATTACTCCACTTTGTAATGGGTTCCAGCAATCCTTCATCTTCAATATCTATAGTATCAACATACTTGGGATTTGGTTTGCATAGATCGGTAGATCCTAGAAGTGACGTACTTGAATCTTCATTGATCTTATTTTGAATAAGCAGAGACTCTTCTAGATTTACTTCATGAACTCTATTTTCTCGAGTACTAATTATCTTCGCAACAACCTTAAGCATCTCTTTGTCTTTTCCATCAGGGACATCTTCTGTGTTGAAACTGCCCTTCTTTTTCTTCTAACTGATTTTCCAAAGTCCTTGGATTTGGAAGTTCAACCTCCTGAGCTGACTACCAAGATAATGCTTTGTCGAAAACCAATTCATCCAAATCTTCTTCACTAAGATCTTATACATTTCTTGATTCTATAATCTCGCACAAAATGCCCCTTTCGTCCATAATTAAATCATTCTCCATTTTTCTTTTTCTACAAAGAATCATTTGGCCTTTGTGATCGACCATATGAAACTCCCCTGGCTCGAAGCTCTTCTGAGAATGTTTCTTCCACAGAGAAGCTGAGCTTTTTGATGGACTCTTGTAGCTTATCTCATTTATGTGCACTAAACAATGCTTCTTTGCCAGCTTTTACTGATAGACTAGACATTTGATTGTCTAAGGTCTCTTGATTTTCTAAGAGACTTTCAAACTCCAAGAGAGTTGGTTGTTAGATCAACCAGATACGATCGTTACGAGAGCACCATATTCTGCTCGTAATCCATGATTGATGATCCTTCGCATTCGTGACTCTATTCTAGGTCTAATTGGGAGATTTCACGACATAGAGAGCATACTTTGTTGAAATACTTATTGATTTCCATCTCTCCTTGTTTGAGAGACATCGGGTTGTTCTCCAAGAATTGAAGATGAGCATCATTCTTGCATGAGAATAATGTAGCATATGCGACCATGCTTCCCTTGGTGTAGCGACTTCTCGGATATGCTCGATCAGCTCCTCATCAATCGTGGTCTTTAATATGAACATTGCATTACCGGTCTTGATCTTTCATTTCATCAAGGCATTGACATTCTTCTTTGGTGGTGGTGTTGTATTATCTCCTCCAACAATCTCCTAGAGATCCTGACCTTGTAGATAAGATTCGACACAGGTCCTCCAATAACTATAATTGTGGTCGTTCATCTTCTTGATCCCAAAACCAGAGTTGAAGGGATCCACCATAATTTTTTTAGGAAACTATATTTTTCCTTCACCCAGCAAAATTAGTTCTAGACTTATCCCGATTACAGTCCCTGACTAGACTGATATAATTTCCCCTTACCAAAACTCAAGGCTTGATCAGACACACAAACATAGGCTCCTCTATTTTTTTAGAGACCTCCACTGCAATTAGATGGATCTTGTCTTCTAAAATGTGGAGATTGTACCCTTACTAATTAGGACCCTAACAAGAATCTTATACTAGTTGTTGGAATCTAACTACAAGAACAATATAATGTCTCACTGACAACGTATATTAACAATACACCATTAAACAATACAACAACCCAAAGTATACACCACTTTACATACACTCACCCACTTATATCTATAAATATCCAACACTCAAGCTCTCTACGCTTTCCTCTCCAATATACTTAGTGGATTTCTAACTCTCTTGGATATTCTCTTGGTTTATTACATGCAAACCTCAAGTGCCCTATTTATAGAGGCCAATGAAGTACACTAGAAAAAGTGATGGAATCTCAAAGAAGCAAACTTTGGAGATGACTTCTCAAGGAAGACAACAATAGCTTCTCAAGGAAGCTAACTTAGAAGTGGCTTCTCAAAGAATCCAACAAAAGGATACTCTAAAAGGTTTCTTAATTAGAGGAGATGTTAATTTATAATACTCCTCCTCAACATCGATTTTTGTTATGCATGCAAGGTCATATCCAATGCTTGCTTCAAATCATATAATACCTTTTTCAATTTGCAAATATACCCTCAGTTCTTCTTGCTTGATCATCGTAGAAGCTTCCTTGTCCCAATCATCTTCTTGTTTGATCGTCATAGAAGCCTCATTGTCCCAATCATCTTGTGATGAATCATCGTACAACGTAATCATTGTATATGACTCCTCATCCCAATCTTCTTCACTAAGATCTTTTATGTGATAGTTTGACACTGTAGCATTTCTCTTTATTGTCCTTTTATTGATTCTACAATCTCGCGCAAAATATCACTTTCGTTCGCAATTGAAGCATTCTCCATTTTTCTTTTTCTTCAAAGAATCATTTGGCCTCTGTGATCGACCAAATGAAGCTCTCCCAAGCTTGAAGCTCCTCTGAGAATGTTGCTTCTGCTGAGGATCTGAGTCTTTTTGATACATCTCATGTAGCTTCCCTAGTTTATATGCACTAAACAGTGCTTCTTCACCACTTTTTACTGATAGACTAACCATTTGATTGGCTAAAGTCCTTGGAGTTCCCTCTTCTGGGGAGTGGTGATGCATTGATGGCATCCATAGTATTTACATTGTAGATACTTTTGAGCGGAAGGCATATATAGTAGAGACTGTAGAGGTTGAATATGAATTTATAGCTTTTATCAAGGAATTTGGGACTTTTGATGATGACCAAGCGGAGACTTCTCAGACCGAACACGACCACCCTACTTCCACTGACTAGTTCGTGCCTTTCTGCTTTGAGATTGCTAAGGATCTTCATGAGGTCGATCCTGATTGGTTTGTGTCTGCTGATAACCCCGATATCGACCTGCACCTTGTTAGATCCATTCCTCAACGATCACAAAATATTCTTCTCTTTTGACCTTCTTGACCTTTGCATATCCACCTCTTTGTATATCCACTTCGTTTTATTTCCTTCCATCTCTTGTTTTTGCTCGTCCACCTCATTCTGTGTGTTTTGCCTTGCTTAGGATGTACCATGTCCTAAGTATAGGGGAGGTGGATGAGTTGAGTGATATTTCTTCCTTTTCTTCTTTTCTTCTTTTCGTTTTCATTTTTGTTTTTCTCCCCAAAGGTGTCCCCCCTTCTTCACTGCTATACATAGGACGTACTTTGTCCTAAGTATAGGGGGTGCACCTCGAGTTGTTCATTCTTTTGTCCCCTCCACAGTCTCCTCTTCTTGTCTATACTTAGGGATATCTTACCCTTAGTACAGGGGAGATAGTTTGAGTGTGATTTGTTTATTGGCCCTCCCTACCTTGTGTAAGTCTGCTATACTTAGGATTAGTTGAGCCTAAGTATAGGGGGGATGGTCGACTTCTCAGTAGTTCTTTATTCGTTATTATTTAGACCTTTCTATACTCAGTATGAGCTATGTCTTCTCTTTTTCTCTCGAATCTATGAGGACACAACTCAAGCTAAGTATAGGGGGTTCGTATATACTTAATCTATACTTTACCATAACTTGTAATTTTATATTTGGTAAATAATATGTCTAATTAATAAAAATTAATACACACATATATCCAATTCTTTGCATTTATTGATTAATACATCATGTTAAAAAAATTGTTTGCAAAATATTTGAAAATAATTTAAAAAACCTATTGAAAAAATCTTCTAAAAACTAATTTGGAAATATTTTATTAAATATTTTCAACCTTTGTAAAAATATTTTGTTTGTAAAATTTTTTGTGTGAAATAAAATATTTTGAAAATATATTTGCAAATGATTTGTAAAATGGTTGAAAAATTGGTTTGAAAATTCTGTCTGTACTATTTGAAAAATCTCTGCAAAATGGTTCTCAAATTTTGTAAAATGTTTGTAAAAATTATTTGTCAAATTAGTTTGAAAAATAAAGTTTGCAAAATGTTTGAAAAATTCTTTTAAATTATTTTGAGAATTAGGTATGTAATAAAAATCATTTATAAAACTTATATAAACCTATAAATTCATAGAAACCCAATTCTTGTAAATATAAGATGCATCCTTGTCTAAATATTTGTACTTATATTTTCTTCCAAAAATCTTTTTGAAAAATCCCTACAATTTTGTAAAATTAAAAATCCCAAAAAAAAATGCAAAATCTTTTTGAAAATTACATAAAATTTGTAAAACCTTTTTCAGAAACCCATAGAAGTTCAAATTTTAAAAGTGCATCGCAAAAGTATTTTTTCTATTGTGCATAGCATTTGTATTTTTTAGATTGAGTTTGCTAATTGAACAAATCTAAGTAAAATCTAAAGATTGGAGCTTAGTTGGACCTTAAATATACTTAATCACATGAACCTTATAGGAACTAGAATTGAGGTACTTCAGGTCTAGTTGATTTAACTCTTTCAGATTACGAGACTTGGTTCAGTGTCATCTTGATGGCCTAAGTAGAGTATTTCGAAGCATACACACGACTCTTGTTGATAATGACCTAGCTTGTATACCAGCACCTTTCACTTTGCTCACCTCAGTTGAAATGGTAGTGGGCTAGATTTGCCAACATGAGACAAAAGCCAATGGAAACATCGGAAGTCACACTTTTGTGGCCATTGTACCCCAACCCGATTCAATGTCGACGAGGTCAAAGACAGAAGTTGTGGGGTTGTAATAATTGTAAAGCCTTGAACTTGGCATATCTCGGATCCTATATAATAAGATTCGGTTCGTCAAGAGAAAACCAACGAAATTTGTTTCGTGTGAATCGGACTTCGTTTCGAATTGTTATGATTTTCGGAAGAAAGAGAAGGAAGGCTAAGATGTCATTAACCCATAATGACATTCATTAAGACTAATTAAACATGATTAAAGAAACTAATAACAGATTGAAAATCGCTAATGATAATTAGCAAACACTAATCAATAGTTAGCAAAAGATAAGCGTAAGCCGCAAAAGTTAAATCACGATTTGTGAAAGTTAATCACGATTCGTGTTAATTAAGCGTCATTAGCGAATCCAGATTCCTCTAGAATGTTCTAACTTAAGCCCCAAGTTTGGGATAAGTTTTGGCTAAAACTATGGGTCAAAACCATGGGCCGCTAAACCATGGTTAAGGTCTAAACCATGGTTTTCTAACCAAGGCTAGTGCTTCAAAAGAGGGATATTCTTCTGGCTCAAGAGGAAAAATTCTTTTTGTAAATGTTATTGTATATAACATTAAAAAATGGAAAAATCAAAAACTCAAAAAAGGTGGATAGGCCTAATTGAAAATAAAATGCTTGCTAGAGCATATATATTTGTATAGTCAATAAGCAAGCTTGAGCTTCAAAGTTATATGTTTATGAGCCTGTAGCTGAATGACTTGGCTACACTGGTCAAGCATCCTAGGATAGGTAGCTACATTGGCTACCATGCATTCTTTTCTCCATCTACTCTTCTTGAGCTAGTTGTCACTTTAACTTAGAAGGGAATACCATGCTTCTCGAGGAAAGAATTGTTGGAATGGGGAACTAGGGTCACCATATTGGAGAAGACTGACTTTTACCGCTTCATCCGAGGAGAGCTACATGTCACACACACTGCCCAATATAGATTCATAGTCATAAGAGTTTGCATATGAGTTGAAATATTCTAACCTGTCTATTGAGGAGACTTTAGCAGGGTTTTGTAACTCTTAGAGGCTGTTGTGTTTCAAATCTCTTTTCCAATAATGTTCCGACCGCACCTAAAATACAAAGGTCCAACTAAAGCTCCAAACATTGATTATGTGAAGATAAGTTTGACAATTAAAATTATTCCATGTTCTTTCTTTTTCTTTTTTGTCCGTAAAAAACCTAGCAATTGCATGTAAATTTCATTATTTTGTACAAATTAATATTCATTATTTATTCCATCTATTGTATATAAAATACAATTTTTAATGGTAACATTATAGAATAAAGAAAACAAAAGAAAAAGAATAAAATGCCAAAGGTATTTTATGACCCTAAACCCCGAGACCTGAGCATCTTGATGACAGGAACAAGGAATAAAGTAGGGGGAGATAAGGCCCAATAAATCAATAAAACTCTCATTCTTTTATTCATCAATATTGTATTTTTGGGATCTATTTTACTTTCTATTTTTTACACCTCAAATAAAGAAACATTGTATATGAAAGCTGTAGGTAATAATATACAAAAAATACAAAATTGGGTTTACACAAAAGCAATATACAATGTATTGTTTATACTATAAATAAAAAGCAAAAATCCAAACTTCCCAAGCCCATTTCTCCTCAATAAAAAACACAAAATATATAGAAATCACTTTAGTTGTATATAACTTTTCATAATCTATTTATGAAGGTGGTTTCATTTAATTTGGAGTTAAGATGTGAAAGTTAGGTTTTAGACCCCTATTGTATAGTACACCTGAATAAAATATTCATTTTATTTATTCTGTATTATATTTATATTTTTATATTTTGTAATTTTGTAGATAATATTTATATTATGTGTGCATATTTAGAATAAAATAAAACTGTAAAGAAAAGATCAAAATAAAATAGTATATTAAACTACATATACAAATACCTTATTTATTTAAGTGTACATATTTTATCAGAAATATAATAAAAAAATATATTTATATATAAAAAAATAAGTTATAAATATATATATTTATAGAATAAATAATAAAATCAAAATAGAAAAATAACCAAAACATAGGTAAATATACCTATAAATAAAACCCTAAAAAGTGACTTGTAATAAATAAGCCCGTAAAAAAATAAAAATCATAATAAAATATTATAGAAAATAATAAACATTTCGTAGCTGATTTTTATTGCTTGGTCGTCGTGGACCAACCAGATCGCACTGTTGGTTGACCACGGTCAACTACCTGACCTAAACCCTAATCCTAACCCTTGTCAGACCTGACGACACCCTCTCCTTCTCGATTTTCTATCTCATGATACATGGCTCGAGGAGGATCAATCTCTTCACAAGATTTGACTACCATTCATCCGATACCTCGTGTCAGGTTGAGCTCCATCGATTCAGTCTTTTCACCTCTATCTTGATAGCCTATTCACCAACATGTATGTATAACCCCCTTCCTCCATTTTTTGAATTTATCTCACTTTAGTCTTGTGTTTTCCCCTCAATTCGTGTCCTCTGGTTTGAGCTAGGTAACAACAAGTTCAACCGACCCTTTTGCAGCATCGAGGCAGAGGTTAGAAGTGATCCCAACCATCTCCGGTCACCTTGGTCGACGAGGTTCCTATCTTGTGGCCTTTATCCATTTAAGGTGATTTTCTCTGCATTTTAGTTAGTTTTAGTCCTTAGGTTTCGATTAATATATTTTCTGTCGTAATCATTAATATTCGTTTAGATTTAGATCCTAGCCCTCACTAGAGATGTCGAGCTCTGACCACTTCGTCCCACTGTGCTACCTTATCTCCGACCCACCTGAATGCCCCATTACCTTACCTCATCATTTCTTTGTCTTTTCCCCAATGCCTGCAAATTAGACCTGATCAGGATCTGTGACTTGAAGTCCATCCTTGCCATCTCGTTAGACTCCGCACCCTTCCTCACTCCACTGTCGACAACCATAAATAGAGGCCTGGACCTATTCCCCCATGTATTGTGAATTATCCTAACCATCTGCAGGTGTGCAAGAGCCCCATTTGAGGGGTTTGGAGGTTCCAAAGCCACTCCAGAAACCCACGCCTTCCAGAACTCCTCCGACAGGCTCTGGAGCTCTTTGATGCATCAATGGGCAACAGAACGAATGGACGGGTCTTCTGAGCCTCTTAACAGGACAGAAAGTGATCAGAGGAGACCGCTACATCAGATCAAAGCTTGGAGGTGATGGTGTTCTAGTCAGTTCTTCCAAGTAACTCCTCCGCTGTTCGATCAAGTGACGAGCTCTAGCAAAGCAACGCCCATCTACTTTTTGTGGATCTAAGCCATAGGATCCCACTCAAGGATCTACTCTGGATCATCAGTGGCCGAACTGGTATTGTCCTCGCTCATGTAGACACGTGGCAAATGGAAGAAGCAGCGTCTTCTGACAGAGTGTTAATGGGGGGGAAAATTGCATACTTAGCCCCCCAATTTTTGTGCATTTTCAATTGGTCCTGTATTTTATTTTTAATGTTTAATATTTTGTAAAAATTGCAAGGAAAAACCTACCTTTTATTATATTTACCCTTGGGTCCATGCGAGATCACCGCACGTGTTATCCCACGTGAGGTGGCTCTTTTGCAAGAATACCCTTGCGGGTTTATATTTCTATTTAGTCTACGAATATTAAGTTTCAGTTATATATTTTTTGATAATTTACAGAACCCTACCTGACTTTATTTTTAATTGCAAATATACCCATGTTAGTTTAGCCTTTTTTGCTTGTTTTCTATTTATTAAAAATATCATACATGCTCCAAAAATTCTAAAAAAAAGAGGTTAAGTGCATGCTAGCATGTAGTTTCATGTTAAATTTTTGCATTTTAATTTTAGGTACATTTAATATTTATTAAAAAGAACACATTTTTATCCCTATTTAACTTATAAAATACCAAAAAATATAAAAAATTTAAAATACCCAAAAATTGCATTTTATCTTTCAGTATTTTATAACTCTATACCAAAAATCCCTAAAAATAGAAAAAAGAACACTTATAAAAATTTAAAAACTTTAAAATTATTTATAAAATATTAAAAATATTTAAAAATCCAAAAAAAAGTTATTTATATTTTTGATTTTTCTTTTTATTATACATTATTATTTAAAAATAGTTTGGAAAATATTGACTTTATTTCCTATTTTTAAATTCGAAAATAACAACCTATTTATTTAATTCTTATTTTTGAGATTTTTTACTTTAAAATATATAAAATTAGAAAAAATAAAAATATTGTAAATAATATTTAAAAACTAGAAAGATTTTATTTTATGTATTTTGGTTATTTTTAGTAGGATTTATAATTAGATTTCCCTATATTATATATATAGACTTATATATTCTTATTTTATATATTTAAAAGACAAATCAATTAAAAATTAGAAATATGAAAAATAATAAATTTAAAATTTAAAATAATATATATAATATAAGATCCATAAAAATTATAAAAATAAAAAACCCATACAAATATACATAGAGAAGAGGAACACAAATTTTGTGCAATTATTGCCCCATCTATCTTATTTGCTCCATGTACTCGACACTTTGCACATACTTACACCAATAAGCACATTTGTATAGTTATGATAAATTTTAACTCCACTTTTATTTAAGCTTTTATTGATATATTTATTATGGGTTAATTGTTGATTGACATGAGGTTCCGTGAGTGGTCGCCTCAGCGACATTATAACTTCGCTTTTTAGTGAGGATATTTTAGACCCTCGTAGAACCTCTGTTATCAGCTAACAAATTGAAGATATATCAAATTGGATATACCAAAAAGTTATGAAGCACAATAATTCTCTAAACAATATAATCAGCACCTTGATGAATTACTTATTCTAGTTGTGAAGATAACTACATTAAGTCCTTTGCTAGCCTCAATAGTTAGTAACACATGGAAGTTGTAGCAAATGGAAGAGAAGAACGTTTTTCTTTATGAAGAACTTGATCGAGATATTTGTACGAGATAATGCAATTGATTCAAAGATAAGAAGAACCATGGGTATGTTTGCAAATTGAAGAAGGTATTATATGGTTTAATGTAAGCTCTAGATTTAACCAAGCATGCGAGGAGATGGTATAAGAGAAGTTGGTGTTGAGGGGGAGTTTTAAAATAAGAAGACACCACCAACTTCTAATTGTTCTAAAAATTTCTTGAGTAAGCATTTACTCCTACTTTCGAGATTTTTCTTTAGAAGATGAACCTCTTATTATCTCAATTTTTCTTAAGCTCCAATTATGTAGAGATTTCTTAAGGCGAATTGATTCCAGTTCTCTAGAATATTCTTGGATGCATTCAACTCCAATATTCTAGAGAATTCCATACTCTTCAAGACTACTGGGGCACTAGTATAAATAGGCTTAGTGTTTCTCCCTTGGTGTCAAGTGAGTATTAGTCTTCTTAGTGAGTTGAGTGGTTGTTGAATGTATGCATTTGTATTGTATTTTCAAATAGCAATATACAACATATCATGTTTATTTGAACCAAGTATTCTGTAAGTGGTATCATATCTTAGGATATTCTACCCGAGCTTGAGAATTTTCTACAACAACTCCACGGATCAAAATTAAATATACAAATAAAATATATAAATTCATAATTTTATTTTAACAGTCGGAAAAAAGCCCCAACTATACCTCATCTTTTGATCAGAGATCTTAGTTTCTGAATATATCAAATAAATATATCAATTTTTGCCTGAAATATTTACTTCCATAAATATTTTCTTCCATAACCGTATGTAACTCTTTCATATCGATGTTAAATCTTATAATATAAATTTTAGCATCCTCCTTGTTATATTTCTAAAACAAGACTCATAACTGGAAATCGATTCATAGTTAAGCCCCTTTGATACTGTAAATTATCCTCTATTTTTATCTTTAAGTCTCATCCTTCAATTATTATAAGAACTACATTTCTTCCCTCCGAGCTTTGTAATAACACTTGTATCATTAATTATTTAATGATTACACATTTACAAAACATCTGAATTTATGATAGAAAAATGGATAATGATAATAGTCAATGGACCAAAACGAAATAAAAATACTTCAATTTATATGATACTTATTTTTGTTCTAGTCATTTATCTCCTCTTTCTTCCTCTCTCTTTTCTCTTCGCGACGTCATCCTTTACCTTCTACTCGATGTAAGGTCTCACCTTTGCTATCTTGCACATCCCTGATGATCATCAACAACCTGGCATCTTCGTTTTTTTCCTTTTTAACACGTCGACTCATTCTTCAACCTGGCACATTTGCTATCTTGCACCTTGTGTAAGTTCTCTATACTTAGGATTAGTTGAGCCTAAGTATAGGGGGGGCGGTCAACTTCTCAGTAATTCTTTATTCGTTATTATTCAGGCCTTTTATATACTCAATATGAGCTATGTCTTCTCTTTTTCTCTCTAATCGATGAGGACACAACTCAAGCTAAGTATAGGGGGTTCGTATATACTTCATATATACTTTAGCCATAACTTGTATTTCGTATTTTGCAAATAATATGGCTAATTAGTAAAAATTAATACACACATATACCTAATTCTTTGCATTTATTGATTAATACATCAGGTTAAAAATATTGTTTGCAAACTATCTGAAAATAGTTTTAAAAACCTATTGAAAAAATCTTCTGAAAACTTATTTGGAAAATATTTTATTAAATATTTTCAACCTTTGTAAAAATATTTTGTTTGTAAAATTTTTTTGTCAAATAAAATATTCTGAAAATGTCTTTGCAAATGATGCGTCAAAAGAGGGATAGTTTACTGGCTCAAGAGGAAAAAGTCCTTTTGTAAATGTTATTGTATATAGCATTAAAAAAAAGAAAAATCAAAAACTCCAAAAAAGTGGATAGGGTTGATTGAAAATAAAATGTTTGCTAGAGTATATATATTTATATAGTCACAATAAGAAAGCTTGAGCCTCAAAGTCATATGTTTATGAGCTTGTAGCTGAATGCCTTGTCTACACTGGTCAAGCATCCTACGATAGGTAGCTACACTGGCTACCAGTAGGATTTCGCAAGGCAGACCAATTGGAGAACTACTTATCTTAGAGCTGCAGAGAACAAAGTCCTTTCAGTCTCTTTACCAATTGGTATCCGTGAGAAAACAAGGTAGATGCCATTCTTTTCTCCATCTAATCTTCTTGAGCTGATTGTCACTTTAACTTAGAAGGGAATATCATGCTTCTCGAGGAAAGAGTTGTTGGAATGGGGAACTACGGTCATCATATTTTAGAAGACTGACTTTTACCGCTATATTCGAGGAGAGCTACATGTCACACACACTGTCCAATATAGATTCATAGTCATAAGAGTTTGCATATGAGTTGAAATATTCTAACTTGCCTATTGAGGAGACTTGAGCAGGATTTTGTAACTCTTAGAGGTTGTTGTGTTTCAAATCTGTTTTCCAATAAGGTTCCGACCGTACCTAAAATACAAAGGTCCAACTAAAGCTCCAAACATTGATTTTGTGAAGACAAGTTTGACAATTAAAATTATTCCAGGTTCTTTCTTTTTCTTTTTTGGCCTTAAGACCCTAGCAATTGCATGTAAATAGCATTATTTTGTACAAGTTAATATTCATTATTTATTCTATTTATTATATATAAAATATAATTTTTAATGCTAACATTATAGAATAAAGAAAATAAAAGAAAAAGAATAAAATACCAAAGGTATTTTATGACCCTAAACCTCGAGACCTAGGCATCTTGATGACTAGATCAACAAGGAATAAAGTAGGGGGAGATAAGGTCCAATAAATCAATAAAACTCTCATTCTTTTATTCATAAATATTGTATTTTTGGTATCTATTTTACTTTCTATTTTTTACACCTCAAATAAAGAAACTTTATAATGAAAGTTGTAGGTAATAATATACAGAAAAATACAAAATTGAGTTTACACAAAAGCAATATACAGTGTATTGTTTACATTATAAATAAAAAGCAAAAATCCAAACATTCCAAGACCATTTCTCCGCAATAAAAAACACAAAATATATCAAAATCACTTTAATTGTATATAACTTTTCATAATCTATTTATGAAGGTGGTTTCATTTAATTTGGAGTTAAGATGTGAAAGTTAGGTTTTGGACCTATTGTATAGTATACCTGAATAAAATATTCATTTTATTTATTTTGTATTATATTTATACTTTTATATTTTGTAAGTTTGTAGATAATATTTATATTATATGTACATATTTAGAATAAAATAAAACTGTAAAGAAAAGACCAAAATAAAATAATATATTAAAATACATATACTAATACCTTATTTATTTAAGTGTACCTATTTTATCAGAAATATAATAAAAATATATTTACACCTCAAATAAAGAAACTTTATAATGAAAGCTGTAGGTAATAATATACAGAAAAATACAAAATTGAGTTTACACAAAAGCAATATACAGTGTATTGTTTACATTATAAATAAAAAGCAAAAATCCAAACTTTCCAAGCCCATTTCTCCTCAATAAAAACACAAAATATATCAAAATCACTTTAATTGTATATAATTTTTCATAATCTATTTATGAAGGTGGTTTCATTTAATTTGGAGTTAAGATGTGAAAGTTAGGTTTTGGACCTATTGTATAGTATACCTGAATAAAATATTCATTTTATTTATTCTGTATTATATCTATACTTTTATATTTTGTAAGTTTGTAGATAATATTTATATTATATGTACATATTTAGAATAAAATAAAACTGTAAAGAAAACACCAAAATAAAATAATATATTAAAATACATATACTAATACCTTATTTATTTAAGTGTACCTATTTTATCAGAAATATAATAAAAATATATTTATATATACAAAAATAAGTTATATATATACTAATAGAATAAATAATAAAATCAAAAATACAAAATAAAAAACCAAAACGTGGGTAAACATACCTATAAATAAAACCCTAAAAAGTGACTTGTAATAAATAAGCTCGTAAAATAAAAATCATAATAAAATACTATAGAAAATAATAAACATTTCGGGGCTGATTTTATTGCTTGATCGATGTGGACCAACCAGATCGCACCGTTGGTTGACCTCGGTCAACTATCTGACCTAAACCCTAACCTTTGTCATACCTGATGTCCCCCTCTCCTTCTCGATTTTCTATCTCATGATACATGGCTCAAGGAGGATCGATCTCTTCACAAGATTTGACCATCGTTCATCCGATACCTCGTGTCAGGTTGAGCTCCATCGATTCGATCTTTTCACCTCTATCTTGATAGCCTATTCACCAACATGTACGTATAACCCCCTTCCTCAATTTTTTGAATTTATCTCACTTAAGTCTTGTGTTTTCCCCTCAATTCGTGTCCTCTGATTTGAGCTAGGTGACAACAAGTTCAGCCGACCCTTTTGTAGCATCGAGGCAGAGGTTAAAAGTGATCCCAACCATCTCCGACCACCTTGGTCGACGAGGTTCCTATCTTGTGGCTTTTAGCCATTTAAGGTTATTTTATTTGCTTTTTAGTTAGCTTTAGCCCTTAGGTTTCGATTAATGTATTTATTTTCTTTAATATTCTCTTAGATTTAGATCCTAGCCCTTACTAGAGATGTCGAGCTCCGACACTTATCCCATTATGCTACCTTGTCTCCGACCCACCTGAATGCCCCATTACCTTACCTCATCGTTTCTTTGTCTTTTCCCCAACGCCTGCCAATTAGACCTGATCAGGATCTATGACTTGAAGTCCATCCTTGTCATATCATTAGACTCCACCGCCCTTCCTCACTCCACCGTCGACATCCATCAATAGAGGCCCGGACCTACTCCCCCATGTATTGTGAATTATCCTAACCATCTGCAGGTGTGCAAGAGCCCCATCTGAGGGGTTTGGAGTTTTGGACATGTGAGCCCACGACGAGCCATTATGCAATAAATGTTATTGCAAATATCATTCCCTGATCTGAAATGAAGAATAAATAATTTGCATAAAAGGTCCCTCTGTACAATTAGGGTTATGTACCATGGCTATCTTAATGATCATACAGCTGTTGATTCAATAATTGAATCATAGAGGCTGGTGCTTGGATGAATATCTAAAGAGTTAGATTGAGGACTCATCAAGCACCGTCAAATGATTGTTAAGATGTGATCTCCAGCCTGAGTAGGAGATGGCAATCCTTTCTCACATAGGCTGATATCTGACCGACCTCTTGATGCAGGTCCTCTGCATGAGAATAGTGATTCGGAGGTGTCAGATTAGTTAGGTCAATGGGTTGACTTAACGAGATCGAGATAACCTAAGTCCTATGCTGAATGCTGTCACAGCATAGGCACGCATCCTCTGATCGGAGACAGATTTGTTACTATATGTCTGAATGTGTACATTTGGCAGACCAATAGGTTGATGAACTAACCAAGGTCTATACACCGGCGAGCTGGTGTGCATGTAAGGGCATATGAGTAATACGATCTCTCAAAGGGATCATACAGGTTCACTACTGAACCGCAAGACATGAGCTCACTCATGAGATATTGGGAAGAATCAAATTCCGTGCACGGTCGTCTCGCTTTGGAAGCTTGACTGAATTTGTAGGTTTGATATATACTTTTAGAAAGTATATGATCAAGACCTAGGTATGATATATGCTTTTGGAAAGTATATGATCGATACAAACTCCCAATGATAAATGAGAAACTTAGTGATCAAACCCTGAAGAAGACAATGTAAAATTGATCTTGATCTGCGGGTTGACCATGGGTCTTCCAGTATGCAGGATGTATATGTATTGGGAATACCTGAGGATGATGTGATCATAAACGATTGTATATCCATGACGCTTCCATTCCGAGGGAGTGATGAAACAGGTCTGGATTTTAGTGACTCCTTTCAGTAGAGAAGCAATCCGATCTTAGTCCAAGTGTTGGACATTGGTCTGAATGAGATTCAGATGCAATGAGAAGATTAGATTTGCGGTCTTGATTTAATCAAGCATCTGTGGGAGGTCCGTAAGATCTGGATTTGAGATAAGATCTCAATATCCAAGTCACTATACATGGAACAATACAATCGCCCTGTCCTTATCTCCAAGTATCTGCGGAGAAAGCACATTATTCTTGAAAGGGTACAAGAATAATTCATTTGATGAAATACATATCCAAGCAAGAAGAACTTGATGATTAAATGAGATTTAATTATCAAGCTTGATATGAATATGATTCATATTGTGAGAATGATTATCCAAGATAATTAAATGGGATTTAATTATCAAGGATTAGAGAATGTGGATAATACTATACATGATATATGTGTATTATAAATATGATTTATAATGCATATATTGAAGAGAGAGAATTTATGTAAATAACATTTGTTAATTAATAGTGTGGATTGGATTGACATTAATTAATTAATTGGAAATGTAATTTACAAATTAGTTTGGGTTGTGAATTTGATTCACATAATTTTCAATGGCATGATTGAAATATTCACAAATTAATTTGGAATTAATTTGGTGGATATTTTTGTGATAATTGAGAGATAATGTAATAAAATAAAAAGGAGAAATAAAGCCATCAATTTTAGGAGGCAATATTATCTCCATTTTATTATGATGATTGATCTCTCAACTAACTTATTTATGTTAAATTAAAAATGTGTTGATAATGTTGCAACATATTTTAATTTAATCATAAATAAATGCTGTTGGTTTTAACCACAATAATTATAGCCATTGATTTTACATGGACCAAGCCTGGCCGTTGGATCCATGTGTCCCATGGATTGAGATCCATTGGATCCTAAACTAATATAAAAGGCGGGCTAAGGTAGCCTTCCAAGGTACATCATCTAGAGTTGTAGAAGACTACTACTCTCTCTCTCTCTCATATTCTCTCCCTCTCTCTTTCTCTCCTCCAAAAGATGGCCGTCCATCTTGTGTTGAGAAAGGAGAGACTCTCGGCTTCGCCTTCGACGACTCGTGGATCTCCTTCTTCTTCGGGCTACTTGCTCTAAAGGAAGATGACGGATTTTGTGTGACGAAATCAGGGGATCCATTGCTTGGAACTTCATCGAGGATTGCGGGGAGGAACGTGACTCATCATTGCGCCCGCAAGTGCATTCTTCGTGGATCGGACTTAAGGCAGGAGGATCTCTTGTTTGGGATCTCACGATCGCAACCATGCTTCAAGAGGTATTCCTTATACTTGGTGGTTTGATGAAATGATCCGAGAAGTGTTCTCGTGATCATGTGGTTTCATCTTTAATTTTAAAATTTTAATTTCCGTCGCATCTCGCGACTAGTTGCTCCGATTGCATACGATGCGATCGACACGCTTCCTTGATGCGCTTAAGGATTCTCTGTATCCTTCATGGAGGTTCGAAACCCACTCCAGAAACCCACACCTTCCAGAGCTCCTCCGACGGGCTTTGGAGCTCTTTGAAGCATCGATGGGAAACAAAACGAATGGATGAGTCTTCTGAGCCTCTCAACAGAACAGGAAGTAGTCGGAGGAGGCCGCTACATCATATCAAAACTTGGAGGTGATGGTGTTCTAGTCATTTCTTCCAAGTAACTCCTCCGACGTTCGATCAAGTGACGAGCTCTAGCAAAGCAGCAACCATCTAATTTTTGTGCATCTAAGCCTTAGGATCCCTCTCAAGGATCTAATCTAGACAAGAAGTGGCCGAACTGGTATTGTCCTCGCTTGTGTAGACACGTGGCAAGTGGAAGAAGCAGCGTCGTCTGACAGAGTGTTAGTAGGGGGCAAATTGCATACTTAGCCCCCGATTTTTGTGCATTTTTAATGGGTCATGTATTTTATTTTTAACATTTAATATTTTGTAAAAATTGCAAGGAAACACCTGCCTTTTATTATATTTACCCTTGGGTCCATGCCAGGTCACCTCACGTGTTATCCCACGTGAGGTGGCTCTTTTGCAAGAATACCCTTACGGGTTTATATTTCTATTTAGTCTAAGAATTTTAAGTATCGCTTATATATTTTTTAGTAATTTACAGAACCCTCCCTGACTTTATTTTTAATTGCAAATATACCCATGTTAGTTAATTCTTTTTTGCATGTTTTCTATTTATTAAAAATATCATCCATGCTCCAAAAATTCTCAAAAAAATAAGGTTAAGTGCATGCTAGCATCTAGTTTCATGTTAAATTTTTGCATTTTCATTTTAGGTACTTTTAATATTTATTAAAAATAAAAAGCACACATTTTTATCCCTATTTAACTTATAAAATACCAAAAAAATAATTTTTTAAAAAAATACCCAAAAAGTGCATTTTATCTATTTCAGAATTTTATAAATCTAGACCAAAAATCCCGAAAATAGAAAAGAACACTTATACAAATTTAAAAACTCTACAATTATTTATAAAAAATACTAAAAATATTAAAAAAACCAAAAATAGTTATTTATATTTTTGAATTTTCTTTTTTATTATACATTATTATTTAAAAATAGTTTGGAAAATATTTACTTTATTTCCTATTTTTAAAATCCAAAACAACATCCTATTTATTTAATTCTTGTTTTGAGATTTTTTTACTTTAAAATATATAAAATTAGAAAAAAATTAAAAAATAAAAAATATAGTAAAAATATTTAAAAACTAGAAAGATTTTACTTTATGTATTTGATTATTTTTAGTAGGATTCATAATTAGATTTCCCTATATTTTATATATAGACTTATATATTCTTATTTTATTTATTTTAAAATAAAATAAATTAAAAATTAGAAATATTAAAATAATAAAAATTAAAAAAAATAAAAAATATATATAAATTAAGATCCATAAAAAATTTAAAATAAAAAACCCATACAAAGATACATAGACAAGAGGAACACAAATTTGTGCATTTATTGCCCCATCTATCTTGTTTGCTCCATGTATTCGACACTTTGCACATACTTACACCTATAAACACATTTGTAGAGTTATGATAAATTTTAACTCCACTTTTATTTATACTTATATTGACATATTTATTGTGGGTGAATTGTTGATTGACACGAGGTTCCGTGAGCGGTCTCCTCATCAACACTATAACTGCGCTTTTTAGTGAGGATATTTTAGACCCTCGTAGAACCTCTGTTATCAGCTAACAAATAGAAGATATATCAAATTGGATATACCAAAAGTTATGAAGCACAATAATTCTCTAAACAATATAATCAGGACCATGATGAATTACTTATTCTAGTTGTGAAGATAATTGCATTAAGTCCTTTGCTAGCCTCAATAGCTAGTAACGCATGGAAGATGTAGCAAATGGAAGAGAAAAATGTTTTTTCTCTATGAAGAACTTGATCGAGATATTTGTACGAGATAATGCAAATGATTCAAAGATGAGAAGAATCATGGGTATGTTTGCAAATTGAAGAAGGGATTATATGGTTTAAAGCAAGCTCTGGATTTGACCTATCATGTGAGGAGATGGTATAAGAGAAGTTGGTGTTGAGGGGGAGTGTTGAAATAAGAAGGCACCACCGACTTCTAATTGTTCTAAAAATTTCTTGAGTAAGCATTTACTCCTACGGGATTTTTCTTTAGAAGATGAACCTCTTATTATCTCGAGTTTTCTTAAGCTCCAATTATGTAGGGATTTATTAAGGCAAGTTAACTCCAGTTCTCTAGAATATTCTTGGATGCATTCAACTCCAATATTCTAGAGAATTCCATACTCTTCAAGACTATTGGGGCACTAGTATAAATAGGCTTAGTGTTTCTCCCTTGGTGTCAAGTGAGTGTTAGTCTTCTTAATGAGTTGAGTGGTTGTTGAATGTATGCATTTGTATTGTATTTTCAAATAGCAATATACAACACATCATCTTTATTTGAACCAAGTATTCTATAGGTGGCATCATATCTTAGGATATTCTACGAGAGCTTGAGAATTTTCTACAACAATTCCACGAATCAAAATTAAACATACAAAATAAAATATATAAATTCATATATTTGTTTTAACTGCCAAAAAAAGCCCCAACTAAACCTCATCTTTTGATCAGAGATCTTAGTTTCTGAATATATCAAATAAATATGGCAATTTTTGCCTGAAATATTTACTTCCATAAATATTTACTTCCATAACCTTATGCAACTCTTTCATATCGATGTTAAATGTTATAATATAAATTTTAACATCCTCCTTGTAATATTTCTAAAACAAGACTCATAACCGGAAATCGAATCATAGTTAAGCCCCTTTGATACTGTAAATTATTCTTTATTTTTATCTTTAAGTCTCATCGTTCAATTATTATAAGAACTTCTACGTTTCTTTCCTCCGAGCTTTGAAATAACACTTGTATCATTAATTATTTAATAACTACACAACATCTACAAAACATTTGAATTTATGATAGCAAAATGGTTGATGATAATAGTCAAAGGATCAAAACGAAATAAAAATACTTCAATTTATATGATACTTATTTTTGCTCTTTGTCCTTTATCTCCTCTTTCTTCCTCTCTTTTCTCTTCGCATCGCTGTCCTTTACCTTCTACTCGATGTAAGGTCTCACCTTTGCTATCTTGCACATCCCCGATGATCATCAACAACCTGGCATGTTATCTTATTCCTTTTCAATTCGTCGACTCATTCTTCAACCAATTTCACGCATTGATTTTAAAGACGGATGACACATGCGTGAATACAGATGTTTTGTTGAAGTCGTCTTACAATTACGAGAAAAAAAGGCAGGAACACAAGTGTCATTGACAAAGTTCGGAGCGCAAAATCCTCATTCCTTCATCTTCCTCCACGATATAACCCTGATCTCTTGCGGCCGCAGGGGTTACCGCTCCAAAGCCGGTGGCACCTAGAGGATGACAAAATACAATGCATTTTAAAGGCTAAAAACACGCGATGTGAAGGAAACATGTTCTTCTGGGAGGCACATTTCAGCAGAGGTGCTAGAGATGCACAGATATTCCACAGACATCCTACAGTTAAAAAGCTCCATTGCAGGGTAAGGGAGCACGCTAAATCTTCTCGTGCCAAAGTATTGTCGTGTACAGACCAACTTAACTCTTCCGCACAGCACCGCATACCTCGAGTCGTAACTCTGCGGGAGACTTGACTGAAACCAGATTCAGACGATCTCATGCTGGAAACCCATCTTAATAACGATCAGAAGAGCCATTTGCAATGTTAAAACTCTTAACTGTCTCATTAAAGTAGATTGAGATCATTTAGGCAGTAGTGTAACTAACAAACTATGACAGTGTTCCTGCTCATCAGCTCAACAAAATTGTTAATCAGGGCTGGAGAATAGAATCTCATTTGTTGACACATTTAGAAATAGAAAGAGCTCCAAGCATTGGAACTACATTCAGTAACATCACGCGCACACGAATGCTCCAATCATATTCTAAGCACAGCGGTAACTCTTGATGAACGAATGCGATGACTACACAAATAAGAATACATGCATCTTATGTCCCCCCAGACAAATATGTACATAGATGCTCTAGAATACACAACACAAACATGTCGCCGCGATCCCAAAAATGCGATGAATGAGAGAACCACACAACCCCCTGACAGAAGATGGCTCTCGAAGGAGGAAACCAACAAATATGTATAGAGAGCAGAAACAACCAAAACGATACAATAAAACGCGAATGTAACACACTGGCACCTAGACACAACTTTAACCCCCCGACAGCATGGCTTGCGGTAAAAATAAAATTTGCCAATGCCAGAAGGAAAGCACAATACCTACTTATACATGAACACCAGAAGCTACATTTATCTTCGTTTCGCACTCATACCATAGTCAGTGAGGCCTCTGAACACCAGGAGGAGCTACTGGTACCGGGAAACTGTGCACGGACTGCACGTTCGATGAGAATGAAGGAGCCTCGACGTATGGACTCTGATCGAAATGAACAAAAAAAGATTCTGTCAATAGCTCCAGCATACTTTTCCCACTGACACATGGAAAATATATACAAAAAAAAGTATGCGCGATTGATCCCCATGACGAAACCAAGAAATCAGTCGATAAGCTACATTCATTAGCACCAGTTCCATATTACCTCAGATCATAGTACACCTAAGTTACAGTAAATGTGAATGAACCCATCACCCTAAACCATGAGATTAAAGCTACCACCCGAACTCTTAAAAATTTTTATTATTCGCTGCTTCGAGGCCCCAGATATCACAAGAACACACAAAATTGCATATCTAAGGTACAGTAAGTAGTTTCAGGATCATCTTTGGTGATTGATGGTCCATTCCTAACTAGTAACTGCCCATAATTTGTCAAAATTCAAATCATTCCATAAAAATAAGGTGATCTGTACTCAAACTTAGATTTAGCAACGCAACTAAGGGTTCATAGATTAACACCGAGGCTCTTTCAAACAAATCTACCACAGGAGTGGAACTCACTGGACACCTACTCACACAAATCATGAAAAATTGCCAACATACCTGGGAAGGAGCACCAAATCCTGGATGAATGGTAGGAGATCTTGGCGAGGCATCCGAAGAGCTGCCAGCATTGTCTCCTTCATTTGAATTCAATCTCTTATGAGAACCATCATTTGCCCCACCATCAGAGTTGTCGCTGGATTTAGCCCTCTGCAACATCATCTAGATCAGATGTTTGTATCCAGACAAATCAAGACAGATAAGAAAAATAAAAGTGGACCTGAAATTTCTTTCCAAGAGCCTTCAGTCCTTTTGCACGAGCACGGAGCACCTCTTTTTTTGCGGAGCTATCTTGAAGTACCTAAGTAGCCACCAGTAATCATATAAATAAGCTATTTGCAGCAATTATAATAGGAAGTCAAAATGAAAACCCGTTCCTTTTGAGATAAAGTGCATGTCCTATAAATGGATGAATTTGGCAAGGAAAGCAAATTCTACAAATCATCATCAACATCCTAACGCATCCTCACAAAAATAATAAGGCAGAATGAAAGGGAAGAAACACATTTTATAAGATATCAATTTTGTTAAGAGAAATTAAGAACATATTAAAATATTTAAAGGTAGGTGACAAAAATCCACAAACCACTGTACAAACACGGGTAAGCGTCGCTTCAATATCAGCAACATTGAGTTTCCATAAGGAGTCAATCATCACTTTCTTATGCTTCTGCATGTATTCCTCAAGTTGATCCTCAGTATACTCTCCTTCAGATGCTAGCTGCTTCTTCATATCCTCCTGTAGTTGCATAAGAGCAATTGCTCCTGAAGATTTCAAACAGATGTAACAAGGTTCACACACATGAAGGAACATGATTCATCCATTCGATAAAAGAAATGAATCCGGGTGGTGGTGGTGGTGGGTGGGGTGGGGGGGGGGGGGGGGTTTCTATGTAAAAACATTCACCTGTTGCAGCTGTTACTTGAGATTTTATGAAGTGTCCTTTATTTCTAAACCATTCAGCAACAAATGGAACACCCAAATATTTTGCCTGCTTGCCGAGTTCTTTAGCTGATTGCCTGACATATATGTAGCCAATGGTATTCAACATATCCACACCATAAGCTGCAACAGAATAAGAATTAGTAATTTGCTTATCAAACCCGAATTTACTCATAAAGTTCAAATACCTACACCATGGCAGCTTGATGCAGCCCAATATATCTAGTTTTATTTTTCTATTTTTGTTGTAAAATTATTTTGTTGTAAATTTTCATTATTGTAAAAATCCAAAAGTTACGTTCTTTAGAATCTTAGATGTATGTTTTGGAGGAAAGGTTACTTGTTCTGAATTGATTCCCTATATAAAGCAACATATGGTTTAACCATTGACTTCACAGTTCTTTTTCGTTGTTTCGTTCCTCTTCTCATTTACCTTACAACACCCTTCTCGATCCCAGTTCCCCTTCTAGCGGCTTGGCGTGCTCCCTCCCATACCACCACATCTTCACATGTTTCCATCCGAAACCCACGTGACAGTGTATATCTCATTCTTCTTCTTACCCTCTATCTTAAACACATTCTTCCAAACATCCAAGCAAAATTTCACTTCTTTATCACTGGAGTGGGAGCACAAGGTCACAACAATAAAAGAATTAATGGACTTCAGCAGGACCTCTTTGGAGGATCTAATAGGTAATCTTCTTGTGTATGAAACACAACTGAAGGATAGGAAGAAAGAAGAAAAGCCACAGAAAGGTCTTGTCCTAGCAGCAAGTAACGACCCCAGGAATCCGATTGTGATGATGATACTGCATTCAAGACCCAATAATTTAAGAAATTCCTCAAGACGGAGAGAAAAAGGGAAAGACAAATCAAATGTTTTCAATGTGATAAAGTGGAGCATGCAAAGAATGATTGCCCTCAGCTGCAGAAGAATTTCAGACATGATAAGAACTACGAGAAAAAGATCAAAAGGGAAAGCATTGTGAGCATCTTGGAACAATTTGAGTAGTAATGGAGAAGATAGCGAAAGAGCCTACATGAGATTAGTTGAATATACCTGGCTAAAATGCGGGCCACGCTGAACGAGCCGATGATCTAAAACCTCTGTCCAAAGCCCGCCACGAGCCCGGTCCAAGGGCCCGCTTTTTTTTTTCCATTGGTTTTTTTAATGTTATTTGATAAGAATAAATGATTTTATTACCACAATTTATACTTTATATAACTAATAAAAGTAGTTTACATGTTACTAGACATGTAAATTATTAAATTTAATATAAAACTAGCATCACATATGAAAAACTTGAATTATATCATATTAATAAAAGTTTTATCTAGCTTATGTTTTTTATTTTTTGCAAGTCGGGCCGGCCCATATCTCAATTCTCCCAGCCCAAATCAGTCCCATGAGCAGGCCGAGCAGACGAGCCCTCGCCCCATTGGCCAGGTCTAGTTGAATGGTCAAATTCAACTCATCTGACTCTACAGATTCTGACAATGAGGTAAGTAAACTTTCTTCGATGAACTTTATAATACCTTTCAGAATCTCTTTAGACAAGTTATGAAGTTTGAAAAAGAAATAGATTCCCTTAAAAGGATTAAGAAGAAACTAGTAAATGGCGAATTTCTCTTATTAAATGACCACCATGAACTCCGTAAGTCGAGGATCAGATGAAGATTTCCATATTTCGTGCTCCCAAACTTCAGTCTTCGTTTCCTGCAAGAACATTGCATCCACCTACCACGACCCCAGAAGACTAACAACTCTTCTTTTCTCTCAGACACCTAACCCCCTTACATTCCAACTAATGATCATTATGACCCACTCAGATTGTCATTGGTTAATGACAGGTATAATAACCCAGATACTCTACAACCACGCGTGAATGTCCATTAAATCGTCCATCTCCACTCTAGAAAGAAACACTATACCTTCTGCACCCATATGTAGGTTCCATTGCATGGTCCATCTCGTCTGTCATGAGGGGACCCTCCCTGCCTTGACTTCCATTTCACGTTCAAGCCCACACCTGACCTCTGGCTTCCTACTCTTCCTTAAGAATGATAGAATTGGTTCGTGTTGAGACTTTGACACTTTCTCCCCCAACGTGAGCTTCCTCTGTCTATCAGCCTGCGCCAGCATTCTCTTTTCCTACTTCCTTCCTCACTTTGAGATAAGGGATCTCAAACCCACCACACCCTGCATGAACCCTAGTTTGACCTGCTCTACCACCTCCTCTCTAGTCGAGGTAGGTTTGAGGCCACCTCCTCCTTCCTCGAAGTCGCATGGGCTGACTCCCCCCCCCCCCCACACCGCAAGTTGCTACCATTGCTGCTCGACTATCGGCCAACCATACCCACAACTCCATCCCCATCTTGCAAAACTTGAGCCCGAGCTCCCCTTGCATCCACACTCAAAGAGTCAAATCCTGAAAACCACACACCTATTAAGAGATCTGGATCCAAACTTCCACCGGCACCAACATCTGAACGCTTAAAACCCAAAATCCCCTTCCACGACATCGCACCTAATACTGTGTCCGTGGGAATCATATCCCAATTTGAAGATGAACCTCCCCTGCAATTAGACCCGAGCAGCGCCTCTCGTACCGGTCCCGGGTGTATCGACAACTTCACACTCAAAATCAACCCTGAATTAACTTCAAATGCCTCCGGAACCTTCGCTCAAAGTGTACGTGTCGCCAGCTCCAACTCCAACAAATCATGGACTAACAGTCGATGATTTGCCCCTCCTTCCTCTAGGAATTTCACCATGACTTCCTCCAGTTATTACCTCTCCTCTCGCCGATTCACCTCCACCCTTTGCCTCTCCTCCACCAAGCCATCCTCCCCTTGTTGCCTTTTTTCCACCAACGTGCCTACCAGTGATTTGATGTCCTCGCTCACCACCTTCATATCCAATTGGAAGCATGATCTTCCAACCTTGAAGAGAACTGACAATGGTGTTTCCCTTGAAAGGCCCTGCAACACGACCATCACCTCTCGAGCCTCGGATGAAGTCCCACCTTCATTATCTCCTCTTCTAAAATTTTTTGAACCAGTCCTCTACTCAATAACTCCTCATCCAATTCCCTCTCGTCCTCCACCACATCTAGCCTTCCCAACTCATGCACTTGATTATGCCTCACCTCTCTCTCACCTCTTACCGTTGTTTAGTGACCCTCTTGAACTCCATCAATTTGTGTCGTAGCGCTGTCGACTTCAAGGCGAACATCACCATAGCTGACTCCTATTCCTCAAGATTTGACCAGAAGGCACCCACTATATCCCGGAAACCCGGCTCCAGCATCCAACTTCTTTCAAATATGAGGACCTCACTTCTAGACTGTTAAGGAAGCTATATTCCATTGACGGGTCATTGCAACTACCTCATATCAATTATCCTTCATCGTTGTGGTTGGGTATGAGAGACACTATGCCGAATCTGAAAGAGGCGCTGCAAATGATGGTAGGTAATGTAAAAATATTCAAATTCTGGTCTGATGAATGGGAGAATTTAGAACCCTTAAATGTTCATTTTCCGAGGCTATTCTTGTTGTCTGCGGATAGAGCTTATACAATTACAGATGCTTTTTCAGACGGGGTTTGGAACCCTTGTTTCACGACGCATCTCGGAGCAACGAGTACAAGATTACTTGGAGCTAAGTAAGCATTTTCATGAGTTCGATGGACCGGCTGGGGGTAAAGACCATTTTATATGGTAGTCTAGGGGATTCTCCGTAAAAATGGGGACAAGAGGAAGGGTGGATGGAGCAGGAGCAGGATTTCACCCTTATTTGGAAATCAAGGATACAACAAAAGATCAAGTTTTTCTGTGGCTAGTAAGGCATGGTCGCATTATGTCTAAGAAAAGAAGAGAACATTTCCTTCATACGAGAGATTGCATTTGCTCAAGATGCAATGAGGAAGATGATGACTTAAAGCACCTATTCTTCAAATGATGTACTTCTCATGAAGTTTGGGGCGAGGCCGGGATTCAACGGTTCAATGTCGACTCCTCATCGGCCTTTTGGGACTCTATTAGGATGGTGGGCGGCAATTCCCAGGATGATTTTTCTCAGGCTTACCTACTCTTATGGACGATCTGGTGCGCGCGAAATGATTGCATCTTCAAGGGTCAGCGATTCTACACCAAAAACGTCATCAACCACTTCATAAGAATAGCAAGGGGACCCGTTTAAAGTTTTGAATCGAGAGGCCAAGAAGATCGTGCGCTCTGGGATGTGCTTTTGTTGCTCTTTTTCTTTGAAATCTCCCCATCCCATCTTCTGTGACTTTTTATTTTCATCAATGAATCGTTGAGGTGAGCCCCGCTGAGGATTTACCCATGTTTTATTTTCAAAAAAAAAATGAAGCATGAAGCTGAACCCCTACAACTGTAGGAGTCAAAGCACAACGGTGTATGATATCATCTCGATCTGGGAGGGAGGTGATCGAAGCCAAACTGAACATCTCCAAGGCCTCAACTAACAAAAGAAAACAGTCAATTCAAGATCAGGAAGATGAGTTTCTCCAAGTGTATTTACAACTTGCGGCATTCACAGCCTCTAAAGCAAGATCCTCCACTACCTCGCTAAAAGATCCAGAGCCATGGTCATGTGATCATATCCTGTAGGTGATCCTCTCTGTAAAGAGTAACATTGAAGTCCCCATCCACGATCTAAGCCATCTCCGAGAATCTACCTCGAACCTGATGAAGCTCATCCCACAAGGCAATATTGGTGGGCGCACCAGTACATTCATACACCAAAGTCACAACAACGTGAGAATGATCCACCTTATTAGAAAGAACCACATAAGTCGAGTAAACCAATATCTCCTCATTCTCTAACACGTACATATCACAATTCTGAACCACCACAACCCCCCTCCCGAATTGCCATTTGCCCATACTGCTCGAAATTCGTTGAAATGGGAACTCGATGTGGATCCCCATCGTACCATTTCCAATAACCATTTTTTGTCTCATGCAAACAATATCAACCCTCCACTTGGCCATCAAGGAACCAACTTCCATGCGCTTGTCTGGTTGTCCTAGGCCCTTAACATTCCAATATATCAACCTCATTGAGGAATAACCGGGGTATCCCTGCCACCAAAACCCCAATAGTCCTTGCAATCTCCTGCTCCAAGCTCCTCCCCCATCACCTACACCTGATGTAGCCGCACAATTCACCATCTCACTTCCATATTCCCCTCCAGTCGACACCTCCCCATTATGCCCATGTCTTAAGAGTTCTGCCCCTGTGGTTGCCCCACCGCCAGTCTCTCGAGAGCACCCAACAACCACCATCTCGTAGTCATAGTACAAAAATCTGGAATACCAATCCAGAGCAAGTGATCGTCGATGCTTGCGAAAGAACATCAACATTTGCGTCGTCGGATTCAATGCCAAACCATCTGCAGAACACACATCCCTACCTGGTTGCACCACACTTGTTCGCTCCTCCACCCCCTCCATTTTGATCGTCGTTGTGATGTTGTAACCCCTATACAGGGCCTAAGAACCTCGCCACATTTAACCCTGAAGACACAATCCCTAGATTTCGACGTCAAGCCCCATCCATTGAAGCAGACCACCTATGCCGCCTTCAGCACCGAAGAGGCGAGAGTGTCGATGTGGTCCACACATGGAATTTCCTCCGATCTCGATCCCATGACAAGTTGCTAGAGACCCAAGGGAGCCCCATAACTTGGACATCTCCTTCACTTTCCCCTTTTCTACGAGAAGACACGATCAAGACCCAGAAATGGGATCATAAAATTGTTCAAGTTTTCGGACGAGTTCGAAAAGAATGAGTCAAAACTCAGAATCAAAGGGTCTAAGAACCGCCTAATCGGATTCGCCCGCCAATAGGAGCTAATCGAGTTAATATTCATCTTGGGATACGAAACCAAGACCCGATTTGAATCACCTGCCAGCGTGGCTTTCGAAGCGTCAAGGGTAGCGATAGAGCTCTCGGAAAAAGGCCGTTGGGCTCCATCGCCCTTGGTATCTACACCCTCGGGCTTCCCACCACTGGTCATTGTCTCTGCTCATCCACCGATATCGCCTCCTTCGTTGAACCTCCAACATCCACGATTCGCAGCCACAACGACAATTGTTTTCTCCCTAGCCATAATATAGTCTACAGCGACGAGATGGGCCGCCTCCCCTGTAATAATACCACCACCTCCTTGGCTTTACCTAGAAGCAAACCGAAATTGTACATCTCGATGACGACCCCTATGTGTTTCAGATTCTCCTTGAGAACCTCGAGCCTATGACATCTCAGGGGAAACCCATCAACCTCAATTTTCCAAGTTGGAAACTCCACCTCAGCATTCTTATCAAGGAATCGTGGGCTCCTCTAGATGATCACACCTCACGATTCAGGCAAGAGGCCACACTCGAGCACCCCCGCAATGACTTCCTTTGCCCCAACCAACGAAAGACCTCCGATGCAGATGTTACCTCCGTGGAGCCTAACCGCATCAACCCTCGAGCTACCTTCCTTCCTTGCCGAAAACTTCTCTTACACTCGCCTCAAGGCTTCAACATCTCCTTCGCCAATCAGAACACCCTCCAACGACCAAATCTTTGACGCCCCATGAGTTAGCCGAAGAAGCAAAAGGTTCCAATTCATGTCGGATATCAAGCTCGCGAACGATGAAGATTCCTGGAATCCCACAACACCTATGTTAGAAACACTTTTCGAGTTTGCCATTGTTGTTAGAAAAATATGAATGCGGAAGAGAAATCTGAGAAAAAGATAAAACATCAAGGAACATACGATTTTAACGTGGAACCCTACTCCCTAAGGAGCGTGATGAAACCACGGGAGAATGCCTCAAAGGGTTGATTTGTCTATTGACTTTCTCATATGATACAGGAGATATGGGGCTTCTTATATAGCCTCCACAGACTCTCCAAGTCCTACAACTAATAGATGTGGGACTAAACTTTGGATGCGATAAATAGATCTTGAAAGGATCCATTTACCCATTTTACATATGACACATATATTCCAACATTCCCCCTCAAACTGGAGCAGGCAATGCTCAACTTGGACAAACAGAAAGGAATCTCAAGCTCACAATACAAGATACTACATACAATATCAAATCAATGCGCACAACTGTCAGTTATTGTCGAGGACATTGCTTCTTATGTCGTGCATGTGAGGAGAAATAAACAGGTTGGAGTGTGAGTCAAACTAAATCTCCTCGTCGAAGATCATATGCTCTGTACTGCACCTGTCAGAGTCATTGCAACTGAAAATGAGTCTCCTCGTCGGAGTACTCTAGCCTACTACAACATGTGGACAATTGCTCCATCTTTGAAGGGTCGAACTGAAAAAGTCGTGGAGACATCCTCGTCGGAGTCCACGATCGCTGAAGAATGGAATCTGAAAAGTTTCTTGATCGAAGAACTGGAACTCTCCCATATTGACTCAGAGAATGGGATCTCTACTATGGAGTCCCTATGAAACCACATGAAAATCCTAGCCCACATGGCATAGGGATGGGATCTCTACTCTGGAGTCCTTATGGAACACATGAAAACTCTGACCAAAACAAAAGATGCGGACCACATAAAAAGATTGCACACATATGCATCTGAAAAGGAGTCTCTCTCTGGAGAACTCAAGAAAACGGGTCACTCAAATATGGAGTGCCTCGAACTTGGAGTCTGAACAAATCCGCAAAGTTGGAAACTGAACTATAGAGTCTGAAAATTATGGCTGGTCTGGAATCTGACATCTGAATCGGGAACAGACATGTGACTCTACACCATACTCTCAATTTCTCTCATACTTGTCGAAACACAATGACGTCGAAAATGTTGGGAGAAGACAAGAAAATGGGGAAATAAATAAGCCAATTTCAAAAAAATAGCTTCTTTTTTCAATTATTTTTTTACCTCATTTTTTCAAATAAGCCATTCATTTTTTGGCTTTTCTTCTCATATTTTTTGAATTTTTTCCCAAATATTTCTCTTTTTTATATAGCCGACTAAAAAAATTTCTCACGTATGGTTTTTTTGTATGCACCTTTTTCAAAATCTCTCTTTTTTATCTCTCTTCCTCTTCTTTTTTTAATTTATAAAGCCATTAACCCACTTGGTCCATTTCTCCCTCTTCCCCTCCTTTTTTACAACTTTCAGCCTACTTGGGCAAGGAAGCAGCAAAATAAAAAAAATGTACTAAGCCTTCCCATTATAAGTAGGGCTAGCTACATGGATTCTTGCTCAAATCCATGTTGAAAGATTCGACTATTTTTTACGCTGGCCGTCGACTAGCTAACACAATCCCTGCAAGAGTGGGATTTGAACCCTGGTCTTTTGTGTGGTAGACACACTGTACTACCAGTAGACCATTAAGTGGGTTCCTTGAGAACCCTTCCATTGCACACCACCACCCCCGATAGGATCCCTTGATGCTGTCACCGTCGATGTGCTCCATCGCTAGGAGTTGTGAGCGCTCGCACCGCCTGCGTGAGGAATAGAGTGGCGATGCCTACAAGATACTCCCAGATCGAGGATGCGAAAGGGAGGTCCACCTGAGTCCGATCAGCCTGGAGAGGAACTTCGAGCTTTGAGGCCTTCCTCTAGAGATGGAGAGGTGTGAGGGGCTCCGCATGCCGCCTTGAGGTCCTGATGGGTCGTACGTAGCCTACACCTTCGTGTGAGTGCACCGCCTGGGATACTTGAAGGAGGTGTGACGTCACGGATCTGGAGAAGAGACCGTTCATCGCTGCGTGGACATGGAGATCTTCGATTTGAGATGTCTTGGATGTTATCACAGCTACGGGCTTCGATTCTAGGAGCGAGAACCGTGAGGAGAGGATGGGGCTCCTAGAGGTGCGAAAAAAGAGGAGACATATCCCGAGGTTCGCGCTCAACGATCAGGATCTGCTGGAAGGTGCACCATGAAGAGGGTTGATGCATCCTCACTTTTGTGCTACAATAATTCAAAGCTATCTAGACCAATCTCATTCCAGGAGCTTACTGCCGATAGAATAAGAGTTCCATCAGGAACCCTAAAGTTTCTCGAAGGTGTTGGCCATCTTGTTGCTGGATGTGAAGAATAATACGAAAAAAAATATCTTGTTGTAGATGCTTGTAGCAGGACAGAAATTAGGGTTTCAATAGAGAAACCCTAGAACTTGGATAGAACTTGAACAAATATTAATGATCATCTTCAAGAACAACTGATAATCGAATCTCGAACAAAAATATAAAGTAAATCTTCAAGAACAACTCATCGAGAATCGAACCTGCTCTGATACCATGTTAGAAAATATGAATGCGGAAGAGGAATCAGAGAAAAAGATTAAACATTAAGGAGCACAAGATTTTAACGTGAAACCCTACTCCCTAAGGAACGGGATGGAACCACGGAAGAATGCCTGAAGGGCTAATTTGTTTATTGACTTTTTCATATTATACATGAGGTTTGTGGCTTCTTATATAGCCTCCACAGACTTTCCAAGTCCCACCACTGGTAGATGCGCGACTAAAGTCTAGATGTAGTAAATGGATCTTGGAAGGATCCATTTACCCACCTTACATATGATGCATACACTCCAATAGTTATCAATGCTGAGGCCTTTCTTGACCCCCTCTCCTCACAACACAGTTCTTACACCATTGACCTAGCTCCCCGCATCTGAAACACAGTTGTTTCAATGCGGCACGAACACGATGGATGATTTGCATCCCTGCAGCGAAAGTACCACCTCGCAGGCCCTCCCCTGCCCTTTGATACTCGTTTCCTCCCCTTTGGTCAGCTCCAGAGGTCGTCTCCGGCCAACTCCCCCATGACAACATCCTCACGAACCTCACCTTCCTCTATCTCTCCACCACCGCCCCCTTGCTCATGTTATCCCTCAACCTCACTCCCCTCCCCCCCACCCCACAAAGCTCCTGCTCCCGCTCTCCATCTCTCCCTTGGTGTGCCAAATCCCTTCTTTAAGATTTATGGGCATAGAACTCCCATTTGAATGTCAAGAACATACATTGTTTGCAACCAGCTTGAGGGCCATTTTGTGTGTGGTCGACCCCTCAAACTGGATATCTACCTAATTCAACCACATGGCCTTTGAATTCCTCCTCCATGAGCCAGACATGTCCAAATCTAAAAGGGTGTCATTGGTCCTCCCCCAACTTGTAACACAAAGGCACGTGGTCGGGCCTGGCTTGTCCAACAACTCACAAAAGAAAGTTAAAATGACTACATTAGACCAATAGACATTAGAAAGTGATCCAGACGAAATTTGGATTTAGTGTGTTTTTCACGTGTATTTGTAGTCTGTGGCTTCAAACACCTGAAGCGGCTACTTGTCGATTGTGGAAGTAAAATCAATTGAGCCTAGATCCTTCCCATCATAATGGGTTGTCCAATCACTTAATGGCACAACAACAATAATGTCACCTCCCATAACCATGGGATATGTTGGAAGTTTGCATGCTTGTTGCACAGATCTTCCCACAACTCACATCTTTCCTATTTTACAATCATAAACATTAGTGATCATAAAAGAAGTCGCATCAAATATTTGTCTTAGAATCATCGAGAGTAATGTGCCTTTCGCATACTAGATACATGAGAAATTGGTTGACATTCCACATGATTGCAACTCTGCCAAACACACCAAACAACTAAAGGGCACAACATCCCAATAAATGGGGACCGCCTATTAACTTCCAAAGATTTGCATTCTAGCAATTATTTTTGTTTCTTATATAAGGATCATATTTGCAAAAATCCATAATTTATGGCATTCCTAAAGAAGTATGGAGTGTTTTAAGTGAGTGTGGTTCGACTTGATTTACAAATTTAATCAATGTTATTAGGCGAAGCAAGAAAATACATGAAGATTGGAGGAGATGCATCATGGTGCCTCCTTATAAGAACAAAGGTGACATTCAAAAAAGCAAGGTTGCAGAAAGCGGTAGTCGGTATTCAGTCGGCGGGGTCACCTACTAAGGATTAGTCGGCAGTCGGGCGACTAGTCGGAATTAGTCGGTCATTAGTCGGTTTTGAATTTTTAATTATTTTAAATATATAAATCAGTTTTTTATACATATATTCGTATGTATATACATATATTTGTACATTTTATATGACATAATGATGAAACAAAAGAAGTAATTGACTTTAAATATAACATTAAGCATATTAGAATATGTTTGCTTTACAAAAAAGTGAAAAACAAAAAAATTAAAAAAAGGTTGTTGTAAAAGTCGGCCGATTAGTCGGCCGACTAGGCCGACTAGTCGGCCAGACTAGTCGGGTGGACCGACTAAGGGCCGACTAGGCCTAGTCGAGTCGGTTACCCCCCCGACTCGACTAGTCGGACCGACTAGTCGGCCTAGTCGGCCGACTTTTGCAAGCTTGCAAAAAAGTTCAAATTATAGAGGTATCAAGTTGATGAGTCACACTAAGAAAATTTGGGAACACGTGATCAAAAGAATGTTGAGGCAAGTTTTAAAAGTACAAGAAAACCACTTCGAATTCATGTCAGGTTGCTCAACTATCGAAGTTATCCACTTGCTAAGGAGAACGATGGAGATTTATAGAGCTAAAAGGAAAAACGTCCATATGATTTTTACTGATTTGGATAAGGCTTATGATTTTGTCCCACGAGAGATATAGTGGAGAGTTTTGAAGAGATAAGTATATGTCCAATACATTAACCTCATTTAGGATATGTATGGTAGGGCTTTATCTTGTGTAAGGATCCAATCTGGGAAGACTGATTATTTCGACATCAACATTGTCCTGCATCAAGGTTCAGCTTTACGTCCATTCCTTTTTACGTTGATTATGGACGAGTTGACAAGTCACATTCAGGATGAGATACCGTAATGTATGTTATTCATTGATGATATCGTGTTGATTGATGGGACTAGAGATGGAATAAATAAGAAGCTTGAGGTCTAGAAACATGCATTGGAGACTAATGGATTTTATATAAGTAGGGCTAAGACTGAATATATGGAGTGTACTTTTGATGGAAGCAATGGTGAAGGAATTGAGGTGAAGATTGGTGACGATAACATTCAGAAGAGAGATTCTTTTAGATACTTGGGTTCTATTTTGCAAAATGATGGGGATATTGATGGAGATGCTACTAATAGAATAAATGTAGGTGGCGAAAGTGGAGAGGAGTCGTTATTGTTCTCTATGATAAGAAAATTCCTTTAAAAATCGAAGAGAAGTTTTACGAAGCAGTCATGAGAAATGCTATGCTCTATAGATCTGAATGTTGGCCTGTGAACCATAGACATGAGTAGAGAACGACGACAGTACTAGAAATGAGAATGCTAAGGAGGATGTGTGGACACACACGTAACAATCAAAAGGAAAGTTGGTGTAAGGATAAGATGCGAGAAAACCTCTTAAGGTAGTTTAGCCATTTACAGAGGAGGATCGTTGATGCACCAATTAGGAGATTTGTGTTTTGGGACGTTAAATCAACTAAGAGAGGGCGAGGAAGGCCAAAGAAGTATTCGAATGAGACTATACGAATGGATCTTAGTTTTTTGGATCTAAGTTCAAGATTAACCCAAGATAGATCTAAATGGAGGCAAAGAATCCATGTAGCAGATCCTACTTAATAAGGGAAAAGGTGTTGGTGTCGTTGTACATAAGGACCACCTTTGCATGCAACTCACGAAGAAGAGATGCCACCACATGTTGCTTCTCAACCTAGCTTAGACATCTCACATTGCAAAGACTACCTTCATTATGGAACTTTTTTATCCATGCATGTTCCAATCAACCCAACCAACTCGTCACTTTTTCGTATAGGCTAAAGTGATAGTGTCGAGCATTGTAGCTAAGAAGTCAATATCATCCCACTCAAGCTTGACATTCTTCTTCTCTTCCTGTAGTACCAGCATGTCTTTGTTCCGATGCCTTCAAAATCTCTAGATCTTGTATCTAGGGTTCCTCTCCATCTCAGCCAAACCCCAACATGCTTCGACTTTATCATCGATTCCTCAATACTTTTTCTGTTGGAGATGCCTCACAACATTAGACATTCGCATAGCCATCAAAATCTTGCCATTGTAGCCCTCGTTATCATCCTCGTAAGGGACGAAAGTGTTCTTGCAAGAGAGTTTCTTGTGAGGATTAAAGGAGTCCCAAGATCCCAAACACGAGAACAAGGTTCGCCAAACCCGGCCTGATTTGAATTTCGAGATATAGATTTGGGTTCTGTATAAATTCCCCAAAATACTTAAAATAGAAGAACCATGCGAACGTTTTAACATCGTAGACCTGACTCCACCCAATTCACCACGTGAAGAATGGGAAACGGCCTATGCTTAAATCGCCTCCCCACTTGAAAGTTCCAACCATAGAATCTATCTTGAATGCTCCAACCAAGAATTAGGGAGGGGGAACACCCACCGTCACCTTTAAAGCTTCATCTGTAAAGTTTGGCACCGCTTTGCTTACCTTAGCAGCCTCCGCTGCCCGTTGAATAACTTCCGCCATTGTTGAACACAGCCTGGGACTTCAACGACTACTTTCCCAAGCATGCTTGCGACAACCTGACCACATCATCCCATGAATGGTTTGACAAACTACTCTTGTCCAGTATAAGACAAAATTTATTATGTTAAGCTACAAAAGAAATGAAATAGGAAAGGAAGAAACAAACTGAGAAGGAAAGATAACGAGTTAATGGAAAGATATGAGGAGCTGAACAAAGCTATTGTCACTCAAGGAATGGGAAGCAGATGTTTGGCAAATGAGAGTGGAGAAATATGAGAAACTGAGTGGGGAGAGGACATAGAGTATGTATCATGATCACAACAAGGTGATGTGACCAGATTACCAGAGGTTGGGAGAAGTAGATGGTGATGGAGGTGTCGCAGAAATGACATCAGATGGCATCAGTAAGTGGGCATCAGAAGGGTAAAGAGTGAGGTGTGCACTGCTAGTTGCAAGGGAAAAGGGATCTGTCAGCGCCCTTTTTGTAGTTGGTTTTATCAGATCATTATGAGAAATTCATCCCAAATGTATGGAACCAGTTAACAGACTGCTTCTATATCATGCCTCGTTCTCTTTCTCAAAGGTTTTAAGAAGGTAACAAATTAACAATCTATTAAGTAGTACTCGTCCTTCCTAAGTTCCAACTTAAATCAGTTTGCTTCTCTTATATAGTGTAGTAGCCGAAACAGCAGACAATTCCATGAAAGGACACCATCACAATAGCATGTGCATCCCAACTGAATTGTTCATGACTATCAGAAGTAAACTAAAATTCGGAGATAAGCCCCCCCCCCCCCACAAAAAGAAAACCAAACACATTACAATAAAATATCATATGTAGGGAAAATTCTGACAAGGATAATACGAATAAATCCCAGTACAATCTCTCGTGCTTTCCCAAACATTTCAATGATAATTCAAGCTAAGAAAATCATAAAAGAGCACAAGACAAGATCAGATATTAATCTTGAACCTGCTTTAGATAGCCTTGCAACCTCAGCATCTGCTTCAGCAAGAAAGCTGGCTTTACTTCCTACAACATATGCATGAAGCCGATCTATCAATAGCTTAGCAAGTTGGTCTTCCCTGTCCTTCTGGACCTCCTGCAATAACAAAATAAAAAAAATTTAAATAGATAGAGAAAATAAAAATCGCTACATGTTGAAATCTGAGAAGCGGAAGAGAAATCGATAAAACAAGAAATATAAACATGAAGAACAGTGATTTAACGTGAAACTCTACTCCCTAAGGAGCGGGATGAAACCACGTGAGGAGCCCCCAAAGGGGCAGATATTCTATTAGAATTCTCTCAATGAGTACAGGGGGTGAGAGGCTCCTTATATAGCCTCTCAGACATACCGAAGTCCCACTGCTCATACATGTGGGACTAAACTTGAGTGGGCTAATTGGATCTTAGTGAGATCCAATTACCCGCCTGTTACATTCTCCAACACTCTCCTGCAAGCTGGAGCTGAGAAAGCTACAGCTTGCATCAAAAAGAAAATATACAGCACGTCTTCACGATACATCACAAGGAGAATTTATATCCACTGTTGGTAGAAGACCTCGCACGAGGACGGGTCTGCAGCTTTTAAGTCATCGTAACGTATCTCTGTCATTCCTGTAGAGCCGACGCGATATCAGGTTACCAGAACATATCTTTGGCGTGCCTGCAGGTCATCAGAACATATCTCTGTCGTGCCTGGAGAAGAATCGCTGCAGAAGAAGTCCAATACGGGGAACCGATCGTGTCGTAAAAGAAGTATACGTCCTTACGAAGAAATCGATGTCCGGTGAAGACGTATGATCAGAGAAATCTGGAAGGCCGGTCTGTCAGTCGTGGAAGTACAAATGCCTTCAAGAATATAGTTTTGACTCCCCTTTCTCCCATACTTGATAGAATAGGAGGAGATAGCATCAACTTGGGAGAAACAAATGAATAACATGTATTTTTTTTTGTTATCATTCTTTTTTTATGCTTCATTATTCTTTTCTTTTGCACAATACGCATGTTTTTGAACAATTTTTTTGTTTTTCTAAAGCCATTCATTTTTTTCGGCTTTTCATCTTTTTTAATCACCCCTTTTTTTGCAAACATGTGTATGGCTTTTTTCTTTCTACGCGCCTTCTCTCTCTCTCTCTCTCTCTTTTGAAACAAACCAATTTTTTTTAACACATACGGCCACACTGGGCCTAAAGACTCAGACCCCACTATAGAAAGTTTTTTTAAAGAGCCATCAGGCCTGCTCAGGCACCGTAAGAAAACGTGCCCGCCCTATCTTATTAGGGTTCTGCCTGGGAACCCTCGACTATTAAATGAACCCACCGCCCCCAAGGTGCTGCAAAGGATGCCACCGCTGGAGGAGTTCCTTCTGGAAATTTCGCTGCCAAAGTAGGGGGCTTCGATCAGGACCAGCCTCCTGGAGCAGGACAAAAAGGGAAATCACGCAAGAGGGGCTCTGTCTTGGAGATCTCACCGCCACCAACGCAAGCATGTGTGCACAAGGAGGCAAGATCATGCAAGGAGGACCGCGCGCACTGCCTGCGTGCATGGAGTAGGCACGATGCACGAGGAGGGACTTTCCGGGGGGCGGTGCCGCTGGAGTTGGCGTCGCTATAGCTGTCGCCTAGGATCTGTTGGGGTCGTGCAAATCCCTGGGATCTGGGATCTGGTGGTGCTGCTGGAAGATCATGGAGAGGCTCCTATTCAAGGAGGAGCGCATGTTGGGGTGTGTGTGAGTTCGTGGGATGGATCCTTGCCTTCTGGTGCAGATGCAGCTGGAGGTGGTGAGGCATCGATCCTCCGCCTGGATCTTCGCCACTTGAGATGCATCGCTAGGTGAGAGGAGCGCTGGAGGAGCAATTGGCTAGCGTGTAAGGTAGCGCGATTGGGGGTGTTGTGGTTTCCGCGAGGATGTGCACGATGGAGGTACACCCTGAGAGGAGTATTCTCCTTCCCCGAATAGCATCGTGTTGCACAAGATTAGAGTTTAGAATCAAACCCTAGAACCTCCAAATCGGGTGTTGATGACAAGATGTTTTCAGAATCACGAATAAATGTAGAACTTCAGAAATCCTCAAAAAACATGAATCTTCATAACTTGGACGATGACCCATCATCAAAATAATCTTCAACAACAAATTTTCAAATCGACCAAGGAACATCCCGCTTTGATACCATGTTGAAATCTGAGAAGTGGAAGTGGAATCGATAAAACAAGAAATATAAACATGAAGAACAATGATTTAACGTGGAACCCTACTCCCTAAGGAGAGGGATGAAACCACGGGAGAAGCCCTTAAAGGGGCAAATATTCTATTAGATTCTCAATGAGTACATGAGGTGAGGGGCTCCTCATATAGCCTCTCAGATAGACCGAAATCCTATTGCTCATCCATGTGGGACTAAACTTTGTGGGGTAATTGGATCTTGATGAGATCCAATTAACCAAAAATTAAAGGGGGTTTTAAACAAAAGAAGAAAGAAAATATCCCAACGAAAGGAGAATATGCAGAAACAAAGATCAAAGATACAAGAAATGTGTCAAGGATGCCACAAATGACATATACGACAATCTTTTTAAAAAAAAGACGGTAGAAGTAGATCATTATACATCATTCAATAATAAAAATGAATAACCATAATCACATCACAACCAATATAAAGACCTCCCAAAAAGGCATGCTGGGTGCATTTTCCAATGCCACATTCTCCACATAAGGTCTTTCAGATTTGAATGCAGCAGTATTTCTCAGATTCCATAACTACCAAAAACACCACCAGTAAGGTCATCCTTTGTCTTGTCTTCCATGGGCCCCTTTCTGGATCAGTCGTAGAAGGCACTGTCACAAGTTTCCCAAATCAGGCTTGAGAACAGAACCAATTCCTTTTTCAGCCCGTCTACAGACACCAGCTAACAGACATCCAGCTTTCAATTTTTTTACTCAACCTTCATCTGAACGTTTTGGTGACCAACCACCCCCTTCTTCGCAATCACCAAAGAAGTTGGCTTTGAGTGGCCCATGAAGAACCTAAGTCATCAGACAATTCCTAGACAAAACCTTGACTCAAACAATTTTGACCAAACACGAGCACATTGTTGGCTTTCCTCATCCAAATGGAACCATAAAATCATCTAAGGTCCACAAATTGAGCTTGAGTCTATCACTAACAGTAACTATCGCACCACATACAGGATGCCACCATCCTATCCACAGCAAGTCAAGATCATTCCGAGAAACTGCTAAGTAACCAAACGTGTCCAATTATTTTTCCACTTTCCGAAAGTGTTTCAATGTGACAGGGAAAAACAACCCACATGTACTGTCAGTACAGCACACAGCACCTTCCAAACACCAAAGCACTTCATAAAATCGATGCAAGTTTCATGGAAATAGTTCTTGGATAGACCACTCCATCCAAAATATCGTGTTATAAAAAGATCTTACCATATCCAATCTTACCTGATTTCTGAAGAGGGGGAGTCCATTACGTCCCCCTTGAATCCAATAAGCAGGGCCAAAGCCGCCGCACATGAGAGTGAAGGGGGCATAGAAAAAACATAGCTGAAGAAAGGAGCTTTATGGAGCTAGAGCATGAGGACGCAGCTGGGGGATCAGGGACGGATGGCAATGGGGGGCTTGTGTGAGGGAAGGTGAGGGCCATTGAGAGATAACGTGGGAGAGGACCATTGAATGTGGAGGAGCCCAGTCATGAAGCGATAAAGGTGGATGTAATGGCGGACACCGTGTCTGCATCTCCCTCGGAGGATGGGGGTTCGCTGCTCGTGAGAAGGCACCAATGCAATCCTGCTACTCAATAACGGTGTTTTCGGTGGGGCGGTCACGATGGCATTGGGATCATTATCACAGGGAGCAAGAGACATTGTGCCATGAAATGAAATTTCGTGAAATTTCGCCGAAATTTCGGTTTCGAGAGGTCATGGGTATCGAAACTCCTATATATATATATATCGATTTCCCGGATTTCGACCGAAATTTCGGTGATATTTCGACATCTCGATCCATTTCGACCCATTTCGATTGAAATTCATGGATCTCAGTACAAAATTTCCTGGATTTCGACCGAAATTTCGGTGATATTTCGACATATCGACCCATTTCGGTTGAAATTCATGGATACATGGTATGTTGAGACAAAATGGTACATACATCGATTATTCAACTTGGGGAGCTTCTTCCCCTTTGGGTTTAAGCAATGGAGATGAAAAAACTCTATAGCTTCTATATATTTGATATAGCTTGTTCCTTTCATTTGTTTGTCATTTATCTTCGTAAATAGATGCATCTTTATTGTAAGTATGTAATTAATTCTGTAATTCATTCGAACTTTGTCTGTGACGGTTATTTCTATGAACAAAACATTGTTTAATTAATCATTATCTACATTTTTAAATAAAAAATTCTTTTCTATTTTTATGAACAAAAGATGTCTTCTAAGTGTTGTTAACTTAGTTATTTTGATTTTCATTTACAGTATCTATCAGACTGCTCAACAATATGTCTGATATGACCGATATGGTGTGATATAAGGCGCATGGATGAGAGATGTGTGTGATATAAGTGTGCATTTGTAAGATGTTGTTTTAAGATCTTGGATTGGATGATAATAATTTCCAGTACATATCAGTCAAGAATCAACATTAACATCGATTTGACCGATATGACCGATATGTGCGATCTATGGGGCATATATAAGCAATATGTGTGATATAAGTGTGTATTTGTAAGCTATTTATTGTTGTAATAACTCAGAGATCTTAATTTCCAAAAAATCATCGAAAAATGGCTTTTTTGAGTCATTTTCGACATTTCCACCGAAACGGTCGAAATTTCACCGAAATTTCGGTTTTGGAGGGGACCAAAACGAAATCGAAATCGAGATTTCGAACCTTGCATTGTGCTTCCTCTGTGGGTTGGTGAGGCGTCACATGGGAGAATGTCCATCTTCAAGTTCGAGGCGCAAGATGCAATTGATGGGAAGGGGTGCTCTAGACTTTCTACGGCTGAAGGGGGTGGGGGTGATCACAACCCATTAAGGAGCATGCTAATTGCTGAAGAGTGGGAGGAGGATCTTCACCTTGTTGCAGAGCACATCGAGTTGGCTTGACTAGATAAGTGGCCATAGGGCATAGCTTGCCTTGCCAGGGGTTCATTTTGCGTGCGGGGTTTAGTAAAGGAGGAGGTGAAAGGCATCCTCAATGGCAATGGGTCGCACCTTGCAGGTTGTGCATCATGCTGATTTCCCCTGGCAAAGTCTGGGCACCATCCCACCATCCACGACAATGCATTGGCGCTCAAAGAAGCGATGGTTAGTGCAAGTCGTGGACTTAGGCCTGAGGTTGTGGTGCCTCAAACCCCTGCATGATTTCCTCTCGTCGGTGGGGAAGTATATGGACCTCCAAGATTTGTTCCTGCTTCACTGATGGTGAGGGTTGACCATATATCATTCCTGTTGGGGCTTGTGGTGCTCCATGATGATGGGTTCATATGTGAGGGTGACGGAGGGCCTCACTAGTGGCAAGGGCGACGACCTCAAAGGCAACAAGGTGGCAAGCCGAAGTCAACAGTGTTGCTGCTTGGCTCCCCTGGCTACATCGTGATAGTTTAGCCGTCTATTCCAAAGATGCCTGGGTTAGGATTAACTTCCAAACATTTAGGGAAGTAGTGGTTAAAGGGCAATTTGTTTTCCAAATGGAGTGAAATTTCGGTCTTGCACAATAATCAATGGAGATGAATCGAATCTTTTTGCATTCAAATATGAGCTATGGAAGTGCCTTTTCTTCTAATCTTCATTCTCTCACGGAAACAACCGGTGGTGGTTAGGAGGATGGGGATCAAGTATCAAGGTCCAACGCGAAGATGGAAGGTGACAAATGAGTGAGGGGGCTTCTGATTCATTACATTTTTTAACGTCGTGAGGCGTTGCTTCAAGGGCCTGGTGAATTTTTACTTCGTCCTCACTCAAGGGGCTCTCATCAGGTGGCAAGAGGGTGATCGGGGGGAGTTGACAACTTCTATAGGTCCCGTTTTGGTGTTTTCCCGTAAATCGTGAAAAGTCGAGTGTTGCCGAGTGGTTGGTGTGTTAGCTTGAGGTTGTCTCTGAGATGTCCTTTCTCGCAATGGAGGGTAGAGGGAGACCCCTCAGTCCGCAAAGGGGGTATCTACAATGCAGAAAGGCATGGTGGTCGAGGAGGATGTGGCAGACCAAGTGCTTGCTCAAGTAGCGGATTGTGTAAACCTAGATCATGAGGGGTTCAATTGGCACCAAATGAAGATCATAACAACGAACATTATGGAGTTGTGGGATAATAAGAAAAGAGCAATTGTGGGTTCCCTTTTGGAATCATGGCAAGTAGATGTGATCTATCTGCAAGTAATATGAGTCAGCAGTTGGAGTCAGACATTATGGAAATTGGCGGTTGGTACCCAATTATGGAGTTTCAGAGCTCTGGAGGCAGTCGGTTCTGCAAGAGGAATCTTCCTTGGTTAACATAGGGATGTGTTCATTCTGGACAACGTGTTGAGTACCAGATTTCTATCAATGATATTAGAAAGGATGCTAGAAAATATGAGGATCAAGCTTTCTTCAGTGTATGTCCCAAGTCCCAACTAGGACCTGTGCAAGCTATGTGATTTGTGACAATCTGCTTCTGGTACAGAGTACATACCCACTAGTTCCTTAGGTGGTGGGGGTGACTTTAATGTCCCCTTGAAATCCAGGGATCAACCATGGGGGGAGATTGGTGCGCTTTTGGAGCTGATTAATGGGTTGCCATTGGATGACTCAAACAGCACAAATACTTGGCATAACAGCTCGCCTGATTTCATTGATTCCTTGTATCTCTAGATGTTTTGGAGCATTTTTGTTATCTGTCATGGGGGCTCCTTTGCAACGTGTTCAGATAACACGCCCCCTATGCTAGGATTCTAGGAAGGAGTGCAGTTGTGATCAATCTTCCAGTTTAAGCAGGCATGGCCACTAGAAGATGGCTTCTGAGATACGGTGGATGAATGGTCATAGCAGGTGGTCATTTCTATCACGTATAGAACGCGTCAAAAGTTAGCATTCTTACAAAAATTGATTATACTCCAAAATATCTGTGAGAAATGTCTAGAATTATGAACTTAAAAGCAGGCAGAGGTGACACGAACTGCATTATTGAGGTCATTTCTATTGCGTAGAGAATGCGTCAAAAGTTAGTATCCTTGCAAAAATTGATTATACTCCAAAACATCTGTGAGAAATGTCTAGAATTAAGAAATTTAAAGCAGGCAGAGGTGACATGAACTGATTATTGAGGATATGCAGGAACTTCTTGAGGAGGTGTTAACTAGGGCCAACAAAAGATCATTGTAGAGGAAGATTGTAAGAGGGAGGTGGAGTAAAGGTAGAGGTTGAAGTAGAAGTGGCTCAAAGAGGGACACACTCACACATAGACACCAAAGAGCAAGGCCCTTGTCCCTGGGGAAGGAGTGATACAAAACAATGTATAATGCGAGGCATACACCTCTTTCCTCTTCAAAGGATGGAAGATATCCATGTTAAGATATTATTTATCTTTTCATATTTTATTTATTCTCTTTTCTTTCCCAGAAGACTAAGGACTTACATTATCATGCCATTTTTTTGACCCCTCTTATCTTGTGTTTCAGGACATACTTACAGGTAGGGTGATTGAATGTGACCGTAAGCAAGGGGGGCTCTACATACTGGTCCAGTCTCCATATGTGAGTTCTTCTTCTGTTCATATTGGATCAGTCTCACCATACATATGGCATCTTCGATTCGGCCATCCTCCTCTACAGAAGTTGTGTCATGTTCTTCCACAGACATTCACTTAATCAACCTTCCAGTGTAAGGTTTTCCAGCTTAGGAAGCAACACCAGTCTTCTTTTCATGGTCGTCAGAGTCGTAGTAGCAGTAATTTATTTGAGTTAGTCCATTTTGACATTTGGGGTCCTAATCGTGTTCATGATCACCAAAGACACATGTTTTATCTTGTAGCTATGGATGACTTTCCAATATTATCTTGGGTTTTCCTTCTGAAAAACAAGTTTAAGATAGGTCTGTCAATAAATCATTCATTGTTGAAATAAAGAATATTTTCTCTCCTACTGTTAAGTTTGTTTGCATGATAATGCCTTAGAGTTATGCGCATTATAATTTTTTGAGTTCTTCAGGTCTCTTGGAGGCATACAACAGACCTCGTGTACTTACACTTCTCAGCAGAAAGGTATCGTTGAACGCAAGTGAAATGACCATGACCCTTCTAATTCAGAGTCATGCTTTACATTTTTTTAGGGTGATGTGGTTCCTCCCTCGATTGCGTTTCCCAAGGACATGTTCTCCATTACACCATGTGTTTTTGGTTCTGTGGCTTTTGTTCACCACATGACTCATGGTCATGACAAACTCTCCCCTAGAGCTATCAAGTGTGCCTTTGTATGCTACTTTTGTACCCATAAAGGGTGTCGTTTCTTCGACCCCGTTAGGCAGAAGAGCGATATCACCTTTTTTTGAGTATATCATGTATTTATCTCCTACAAGTGATAGGTTGACCCTGTCTGAATATGGAGAGAAGGTACATATGCCTCCTCCTATGGCACCACCACCTCCTATCCCGGCACCACCTCCAGCAACATCACCAACTCCTATAGCTCCTCCACCATCGTCACATAGTACCTTGGCTCAGTTGTTGCCACGTTTCTACATTCACAAGACTTTCATTGTTCCCCATGCTCATGGACCTTCATCATCATCCAGCACGCTCCATATACATTTTGAGCACATTGTTTCTGCTGTTCTCTGTGATAAGAAAATTCCTTTAAAAATTAAAGGAAAGTTTTACAAAGCAGCCGTGAGACCTGCTATGCTTTATGGTTCTGAATGTTGGCCTGTGAACCATAGGCATGTGCAGAGAATGGTTGTAGCAGAAATGAAAATGCTATGATGGATGTGTAGACATACACGTAAAGATCGGATTCGGAATGATGCAATCAGAAAGAAAGTTGGTGTAGCTCCGATCGAGGATAAGATGCGAGAAAACTGCTTAAGATGGTTTGGTCATTTGCAAAGAAGGTCAACTGATGCACCCGTTAGGAGATGCGAGTGGTGGGATATTGAGCCGGCTAAGAGAGGGCGAGGACGGCCCAAGAAGTGTTGGAAAGAGACCATACGAAGGAATCTTAGTTTTTTGGATATAAGTCCGAGATTGACCCAAGATAGATCTGAATGGAGGCGAAGAATCCATGTAGCCAACCCTACTTAATTGTGGGAAAAGGCTTGGTTGTTGTTGTTGTTGTTGTTGTTGTTGTTTCTGCTGATGGCACTAGTGATTTGTCCATGTAATATGACGACCAGGTGTCCTCTCAGGATACTAGTTTACAAGTTGAGGAAGCATGTGACCGTGATGAGCCTATTGCTCTAAGAAAGCGAAGAGATATGTATGCTACAAATCATCTTGCAGCCATGTCTCTTTCGGGCATCTCTCATAGTATTTCAGGAGGTTTATCGTGGGTCTGTCAACCGTAAAAATACCATGGGAATATCAGGAGGCAATGCAGAACAGTCAATGGTGTCTTACCATAGAGGAGGAGATGGCCGTGTTACAGTCACATGGCACAAGGAGCATTGTTACAGCTCCTACAGGGGCATCTGTGGTGGGATGCAAGTGGGTGTTGACAGTGAAGCACCTAGTAGATGGGAGTGTTGATAGCTACAAGGTGAGGCTTATGGCTCGGGGGTTCACCCCGGCATATGGGGTGGAATATCAGGATAGTTTATCTCATATGGGTCAACATTCTACACTACGGATTCTTCTCTCAGTTGCAGTGACACGGGATTGGCCCTTATACCAGCTTGATGTGAAGAATACTTGGTGACCTGCAGGAGGAAGTTTACATGCAGCAGCCGACAGGGTTCGCTGCTGAGGAGGAGTGTCGGATGGTGAGCAGACTTCATAAAGGTAGATATGGCCTTAAGCAGAGTCTCATAGCATGGTTTTCGAAACTCTTGGACTTGATAGAGCAGCAGGGGTTCAGAGGACTCGGAGATGTACAATTGTTATATTGATCTATGTTGATGATATCATTGTTACAGGAGATGATGTGGAGGATATTCGTGCAGCTAAGAATTTCCTTGGTCAACAATGTACAACCAAGGACCTTGGTACTTTATGTTACTTCCTCGGACTTGGGTTTGCAAGGAACCGACGACGTATTGTTATGACCCAGAGGTAATATGTTACATATCAATCTGAGACAGACATGGAAGATTGCAGGGTTGCCACAACTCCCATGGACCCGGGCATGGAGTTATATGATGATTACACAGAGGATGTAGACAAGAAGAGGTACAGAGAGCTCGTTAGGAAGATCCTATATGTGATTTAGACATATCTTTTGCAGTGAACAAAGTTGGTCAGCTCATGGAGCAGCATAGACAGGCACATATGGACGTAGTCCATATGATTCTGATGCACTTGAAGACCTCTCTTGGTACTGGAATTTTATTTAGCAAAGGAACATCCCTTACCGTTACAACATGCACAGATGCAGATTATGTAAGATATTCAAGGATAGGAAGTCTACCTCAGGTTTTGTAGTGTTCATAGGGAGATCTTTAGTGTTATGGAAGAGCAAGAAGTAGACAGTGGTTACCAGGCCTATTGTAAAGTCAAAGTACAGAGCCATGGCACAAGAGGAGTATTGATATGATGCGGGTCATGTCCTTTTTGACTATCCTAGCTATTGACATGCCTCTTCTCATGCATCTCCAATACAACAACCAGGTTGCTATGTTCATTACCAATAATCATGTCTTCCATGAGAGGACCAAGCATATCGAGGACGACTGTCATTACACTTGTGACATGATTCAAAAGGACTTTACCTCTACCTCTCACGTCAACTAAGGGGAACATACAACATATGTGTCATTAGGCCCTAGCCAGAGGGCTATTCCACAGAGGATGTTCCAAGCTTAGCATGATTGATATCTATACTCCATCTTGAGTGGGAGTGTTGGACGAGTTGACAAGTCACATTCAGGATGAGTTACGTTGGTGCATGTTATTTGCTGATGATATTGTGTTGATTGATGAGACTAAAGATGGAGTAAATGACAAGCTTGAGGTCTGAAGACATGAGTTGGAGACTAAAGGATTTTGTATAAGTAGGGCTAAGACGGAATATATGGAGTGCGCCTTTGATGGAAGCAATAGCGACGAAATCAATTTGAAGATTGGTGACAAAACATTCAGAAGAGAGATTCTTTTAGATATATGGGATCTATTTTGCAACATGATGGGAAATTGACGGAGATGTTACTAATATAATAAATGCAGGCTAGTTAAGTGGAGAGGAGTCTCTGTTGTTCTCTGTGATAAGAAAAATCCTTTAAAAATTAAAGGAAAGTTTTAAAAAGTAGCCGAACGACCTGCTATGCTCTATGGATCTGAATGTTGGCCTGTGAACCATAGACATGTACAGAGAATGACTGTAGCAGAAATGAAAATGCTAACGTAGATGTGTGGGGACATATACGTAAAGATCGGATTCGGAATGATGCAATCAGAAAGAAAGTTGGTGTAGCTCCGATCGAGGATAAGATGCGAGAAAACCGTTTAAGATGGTTTGGTCATTTGCAAAGAAGATCAGTTGATGCACCGGTTAGGAGATGCGAGCGTTGGGATGTTGAACCGGCTAAGAGAGGGCAAGGACGACCCAAGAAGTGTTGGAAAATAACTATACGAAGGGATCTTAGTTTTTTGGATATAAGCCTGGGATTGACCCAAGATAGATCTAAATGGAGGCGAAGAATCCACGTAGACGACCCTACTTAATTATGGGAAAAGGTTTTGTTGTTGTATTTTATATATTCTCTTTTCTTTCCATCTCTATTATATAATTTTCCCAACATGATTCTCCTCTTGTATAATAGCTCCATGCCTCATTATCAATCAATTCATTCGTTTCTTTCCACGATAAGGGCATGGGATTTCAGTGGAATTAATAAAATAAACCCACATTCTTTTGCGTTGTGACTAGACATTCATCCACTCAATTTCGGTGGGGGCAAGCAATTCAAGGTAGAGGCATGGTTTGGCAATGATGACAACATATTTATGGGCATTTGGCAAAATGGCCTGCTCAGGTAGTTTTAATTGGCTCAAAAAGGGGTAAAACACACTTTAACGATCTGGCGAGGGAGCCCCTTTGAAATTCTACAAGCCACAAAAGTTGGGCTCCGGTGTTCGAACTTAATGCATATTGGTCACCAGAACTTGACAACTTACTAGCATTTTTCTTTACGAAGTTTTGTGATAAGGTAGAGGATGTGATGTTGATGGTGGAGTTCGCATCAAGAATCATGGTGTTTGAACAATTGAATTGATTTTATATTTTCGCTTTTGAAACGTGAGGCGAAGGGATGAAAACAGTCGGATATGGATACGAATATAGGTATAATCATATCCTTATCTATTTTAAAATACGAGTACGAATGCAAATACAAATATTGACGGGTGTAAAAAAATTGTTACCATATCCGTAAAAACGAATACAAACAGAATATGAATACTAATCGCATATGAACATAAAATGTCGTTACGCAAAGTTATAAATAAATCTATTACTATACTTATGTACGAAAATGAATAGACGAATACGAATGCTAATATTAGCGAATGTCAAAGTAATATCCATATCCACATCCATTTTAAAATGATACGAATACGAATGTCAAAATATGTATAAAGCGAATATGATAGCTGATCGAATATGAATATATTCACATTCGTTTTCATTCCTAGTGAGGCGACAGTATGGATGAGCATCGGGATGGCCCCTTCGGGTCTAAGGTGACTTGGCCTAAGATGCATTAGATGGGTCATAGGTCTAGCTGTGATCCAAATGTTTTGGTCCATGTCATCCCATGATAGGGCCCGACCCGATTAATATGGGCACCGGTTTGGGTCGCGTCGACCCATTTAACAGTTGTTAATGTGGGAGCATGGAGAAGGAAATTAGGTAATTGAAGGTACATATGTCAATGATAGAACGATGAGGATGAATGGGCATACCGAGATTATTGGTATAGGAAGCATCGACTTAAAACCGACGAATCACGAACTAAGTAGTATAGTATATGATATACATAAGAGGAACAAGGAGAGAAGTAGTACTCATCATGTAGTGAGAAAAGTGATGCTACAATGAAGATGAGGAGAAAAGCTTCACCATGAGTTTGTTGTAAGAACTATGTGTATACCAGTAATAGGAATATAAAAGAACTACACCACCCAAAAGACCAGGGTTCAAAGCCACCCTTGTAGGGATTGCGTTAAATACTGACAGCCAACATAAAAAATAGCTGGATCTTTCAACATGGATTTGAACAAGAATCCATGTAGCCGACCCCACTTAAAGTGGGAGAAGGCTTTGCCATTTTCATATAATAAGCGAGCTAGAAGTTTATCTAGACATCGTCGAATCATAAAGGCTTGCCAGACCTGTGGATAGCTAAGATGAAGATGTGTATCACAATACTCTCGTCTTGGATCTTGGTTAATGCAGATAACGGAGAATTCTTCATTAAAGGTAAACCAAATGAATTTAGAAGGATCAAAGCGATATTGGACCTGTTTAGGGATGTGTCTGGAATTCATGTCAGAGGAGGGAAGTCGGCTTGTGTTCCTTTTGTTTTGATGCCTAAGTTGGTGTCAAGGTTTGAACATATTCTAGAGACACCTAGGGGGACTTTACCAATCACTTATTTGGATCAACTATTGATCGTTGGTAGATATGACAGATAGAAAGGATGCATTCAATTCAAAAGTTAGAGAAGAAATGAACAAAGTGAAAGGCTTTGTGCCCTTAATGTAAATTTTTAATATATTATTCAATTGTTTCATTTTATAGCACATATAAGATGTACAATTTTGTTTATGTTAGAAAATCGGAAGCGGAAGCGGAATGATAAAACAGAGCATAGAACAAGAAAGATAAACATGGGAACACCATGATTTTACGTGGAACCCTACTCCGTGAGGAGCGGGATGAAACCACGGGAGAAGCCCTCAATGGGGCGTGTTTGTCTATTGACTTTCTCAATGGATACAGGAGGCCTGGGGCTCCTTATATAGCCTCTCCAGAGCCTCCAAGTCCCATCACTAGACGATGTGGGACTAAACACATGGATGGGGTAAATGGATCTTCTCCAGGATCCATTTACCCTGCTACAACACAATGGGCGCATACAACGATTGCTCCAACACTCCCCCTCAAACTGGAGCATGCAATGCTCAGCTTGGACAAACAAAAATAAACTCAACTCAAAGCTACAGGACACTACGGACAATATCAACCCAACGCGCACATTGCTGCAGTCGAGGACGTTGCTTCTCATGCCGTGCAAGTGAGGAGGACAAACGGGCTGGAGTGTGAGTCAACTTAAGACTCGGAATCCGACCATCGAGTCTGAAACTGCGCCTGAAGTCTCCTCGTCGGAGAACTGGGTCTCTCCCATATGGCTCAGAGAATGGTGCACTGCTCTGGTGTACCTATGATACCACATGAAAACGCTTGCCCTCAATGGCATAGGGAATGGTCTTCTGCTCTGGAGTCCCTATGGCTCACATGAAAACTCTGGCCTGACAACAAGAAGAATGATGGGGACCACGAACAAATGATGGTAACATATGCTCATCTGAAAATGACCGCTAACATATGCATGTCTGAAACTGGAGACTCGCAAGACAATCGTCGAGTCTGAACAACTGCGCATCAAACTGGGACTCGGAATCTTCATCTGTAGAGTCTGAAAATTTGCTGGTCTGTAGAATATCTGAATAGTCTGAAAATCTGACATCTGAATCTGGATCTGGCTCAAGACCTGTGGCTTTACATATATACTCCCCCTTTCTCCCATACTGGTCGAAATAACATTGGTGACCAAGTTGGGAGAAGACAAGATAAATGGGGACATAATACCAAATAAGTCGTTACATTTTCTCGGCTTTACTTTTTTTTGGAAAATTGCATACAACTTTTCTTTGTATGCGACTCTTTCAAAGAAATTTTTTTTTCAAACTTTGCGTACGGCTTTTTCTTGTACGTAGCCTCTTTTTCTTTTCTTTTTTTTTTTAAAATACTTGCGTACGGCTTTTTCAAATGTACGCGCCTTTTTTAAAAAAGAAACAAACCTCCATTTTTTTGAACACACATTTTCTTTCTCCTCTCCTTTTTTTTCTCTTCTCTCGTCCTATGCAGGCCCAAACATCTGCCCATTTTTTTAAACTGGGCTTCAAGGAAATAATCCCTTTCTTTTTTTTAGAAGGAGCCCCGTAGGCCCTAGGGTTCCCAGGGACCCTCTTCAAATGTCGTTGTCCCCGCAGGACCCCCGCGTGATGGGTTTCAATGCAATACACGCCCCTCTCTAGGGTTCCCTCGGGAACCCTCTTTTATTATAAAAAAAACGCCCAGGATGGGGCTTGGATGGTGTCGCCGCCAGTGTCTGCTGGAGAAGAGACGACTCGCTCCTCAGATGGGAGGAAGAATCGCGTTGAGGTGCCGCTACTGGAGGAGGGGCTTCGTGCTATCGCGCCTGGGGGCTTGGCGATGTATTCTGGGCGTGCGAGATCGGACTGAGGAGAAGGGCTCGGGGAGATGGCCTCGCCTGGGCTACGAGAGATCGGCAAGAGGGAGCCGCCTGCTTTGCGCCGGGACTTGGAGGCTGGGCGCGCGAGGGGGCCACCACGACTAGGAACAGGGATGCGCGGGGGGGGGGGGGGGGGGCTGTACGCGCGAGGGGGGTTCGCGCATGTTGCCGGAATGCCGAACAGACGATTTTCTTGTTGCTGGGGCTAGGGTTGATGCCGCATGGATCCCCTGAGGGTTCCGCCAGGAAGCTGCCTTCATCGGAGAAGGAACTGTGCTGCCTTGCTGAAGAAGAAAATGCAGCGATCTAGATTTGGAGCATCGCTTGGTGTCCTGGGTCTCCAGGAACTGCCGCTTTTACGAGAGCATTCTGGAGTTATGGCGTGATGTGTCACTGGATTAGGGTTTCGACAAAAACCCCGAAGAGCTGTAGGCATATGGATCTTGAGATAGCCTGGACTCCAGAGATTAGGGTTTCAATAGAAACCCTAGAATTTATAAAACTCAAACTGAATAATGATATTCAAGAACACAAATCGAATCTCGAAAAACTGAAGAACGTGAAATCCTCGAGAATCGAACCTGCTCTGATACCATGTTAGAAAATCGGAAGCGGAAGCGGAATGATAAAACAGAGCATAGAACAAGAAAGATAAACATGGGAACACCATGATTTTACGTGGAACCCTACTCCGTGAGGAGCGGGATGAAACCACGGGAGAAGCCCTCAATGGGGTGTGTTTGTCTATTGACTTTCTCAATGGATACAGGAGGTCCGGGGCTCCTTATATAGCCTCTCCAGAGCCTCCAAGTCCCACCACTAGACGATGTGAGACTAAACACATGGATGGGATAAATGGATCTTCTCCAGGATCCATTTACCCTGCTACAACACAATGGGCACATACAACGAATGCTCCAACAGTTTATGGTTACGATGTCGATGGCAGGAGTCCTTCGTTCGACGAATTCCCTTGGACCGATGCATACATCCATACATGGTACAAACAGGGTTCATATGTGTTACGGATCATCTCGTTGGATTAGCACATCATAAAAGCTTTATTGGAACGATGGTGGCTTAAGACCAAGGCCATAAATGTCGGATTTCGATTTCATTTCGATGATGGTTTAATACGAATTTTTGACCAAAATTTCGGCCATTTCGGTCAGTTTTTGATATGGCCCCTCAAATTTCAGTCGATATAGGCCATTTCGGCCGAATTTCGATCACCCATCGAAATCGAAATTCGACCAAAATTTGATACCATGCTTGAGACACTTCATATGACAAATGGAGAGACGACAATCACCTCCACGGCATGGCAGTCTTGATGGCTTTACGAGACGATGGGCCAGTAGTGACAGGGATGACAACGATTAGGGGAAGTAGGCACATATTTGTAAGCAGTTGCTTGGAGTGAAACCTTCTGAGACAGAGATTGTAGGATCTTGCATGCTTACAACATGGTTGTTTAATTCCTTTGCCCAATCTTCAAACTATGTTGATGGGAGAAACTACATAGATATGTTTAAGTATATATCCTATAGCTTGAGCGTGATGTTTTATTCACTGACAAATCCAAAGCATTGTTTTCTCTCATACATTGCCTACCCTAATGATATTGACTTTGGAGGTAGTCTGAACTGGACATTTGCCATACTGGCATTTTTGTACAAACAGCTTCGCTAAGTAACAGATGTAGTTACTAAGAAGATGGGTGGTCCAGTCATACTATTGTAGTTGTAGGTGTTTGAGCATTTACTATATAATGCGTCGGTAATTAGAGAGAGACCATAGTGGCATGGGAAACCATTTGGACTTCAATGACATGCGAACCTGCAACATTTGAGCATCACAAACAACAACAACAAAGCATTTTCCCACAATTAAGTAGAGTCGGCTACATGGATTCAATCCCCAAAACCGTGGCCTCCATGAACACTAGCATACCCTGAAGCATCCTTCCCCACATGTCCATTAAGATCTCCAACCCTGGTAAATCATCTCTCTTTGTGGGATTCCGTGCAAAATCTTATCCAATTCCTCCCAAAAAGCTTGTTTAGTCCTTTCATCAAAACCAATTTGCAATGCATAAACTGAGATGATATTCAAAATTTCTTCTTCAAGCACCAATTTTAGCAAAATAATCCGATCCCTGAATCTTTGCACCTCAACCACAATCCTTCAAATCCTTATGGACAACCACTCCAACACCATTTCTTCCCTTATCTTTAAATGAATACCAAAGTTTAAAGCATGTCTTCTTGATCTCCCTTGCTTTCTCTCCAATCCATTTAGTTTCTTGAAGATATAGTATTTAAATCTTCCTTCTTTCCATCATATCCACTATCTCCATCAATTTTCTAGTTAAAGTACCAATATTCCAACTACCTATCCACAACTTCCTTTGCAACCTCTTTTGGACTAACTTCTTTACTCGCATCCATCCATCATGTGAGAACCCTTGCATATTTTGGACTGCATCTGGACAGTGATGCAACAGAACTAGCTTATTTACTCACATGTGTTCCTCGTGCGAGAACCCTTGCAAATTTTGAACTACATCCAGGCTACGATGTAGCGGCTCTTGCCAATTTTTCATTGCATTCGGACGATGCAACACGTCACAAGTATGGAATGCCCCAACGAAATCTAAATGTTTGCTTAAATCCATGTTGAAAAGATCCAACTGTCATGAGGCAACTTCTTAAATAGTACTTTTTAAAAAAATACTATTTAGGAAGTTGTTTCCGACTATTTTACGCTGGTTGTCGGCTACCTAATGTAACCTTCCTCATTTACCAGGGCTTGGGACTAGCCATGGCTGAGTTATTTGAGCATCACAAACAACCCAGATATATTATCCGACCGTACCGTGTTCGACATGTGGTCTATGGAGCATATAATTTTTTCAAACATACTTACATGCCATCAATTTGAGGAGAAAGGTGGGTGTCCACTGTAGAGACAAGCACGACACTCACGTTGTTGCATGGATGTCACGTAGCCAAAGGGTGGTACGGTGGTACCCCTAAACCAATCGAATGCAGTAAGAGTACCTCACAAATGTATGGATTGGTACCTCCTCATAACTAGAAAATTCGTGGTATGAATAGGACAATATTGACATTGACATACAATGTGAGTTTTTTTAACATGACAATTTAAAGTTGTTTTGGTGTGAAAATGCACAATGAGGATGTTGAACCTACCCACTCTAAATTCGAAGCAATTGTTGCACAGGCAAAGGCATAAATAAAGCAATTGTTGGCACTCCAATTTCCAAATGCATTGAACCGCAATGAAGATATTTGTGTAGAATATGTGCATATGCTTGGGAGAGGAAGAAGAAGAGGGTGTGATCATGGCCGTGTTTAGGAACATGGTCGCGGACAGGTTCGCATACGAGGCCAACAACCTATTACAGAAGAGTTATACCCAATTATTTAACCGAATATGTTGGGGCATGACATAACCGATTACCTGATGGAGACACAATTCGTTATACATCCTATTGAACTACAGAAGCAGGAAATACCCATCCCACAAGCATCAAATAAGTATGATTGGCGAAGAAAGTAGGGGGATCGCGTGCTACATATGCTACACTTACCCCACCCCCAGTTCCGAACGAACTTCGACGAGGATGAAGGGGCATGGACTTCATAGATATACCTCATTGATCATGGAGCATGCCTCATGCAATTTGAAGATCCAAACATCACCATAACATTTCAGAGGAGGAAGAGATAGTTCCTTTATTGTATTTCACATAAAGAGTGTAATTTTCACACAATAATTGCCTTTGTTTATATATTTGTAGTGGCGAAATCAATGTATTCCTGAGCGGTTTTTGATGTTAGATATATAGATAATATTGCTTCTATTCTTTCACTTGATTGATGATTCAGTTGCATTCATTGCCAAGGAATTTGTTTGAAATTTACTATTTTGATAGTTAATGTTGTTAAGGAGCTCACTGTTTTTGCACCAGAGCACAGTGCTCACAAATTTTAATGAAAAGAGCCAGCTCTTCTCACAGTTTTTTTTGCGATAGAGCATGCCACCGTATCAACATGTGCCTCGGGGATGCCTTTAAAAATTTACTACCAGCATTGTAGTCAAATATTGCATTTCTATATAGCATCATATACCCCAAATATATTTGTAGTATTTGATAAAAAAAATTGATTAACTTAAATTGAGAGTTTCCTTTTTTCACAAACTAGTTAGGAATTTGCCTCGTCCAGTTTCTATGGATATGTTGCGAGTTGCAACGAAAATCGAGTGAACTCTGGTCAAGTATAGGATGGAATTTACAGGCATGGGGGAACACATCACCTGATATATTTCAAAACCTAGTATATGAAGTAATTTCGGATGTATGGAAAAACAAAACTCATATGTTCTTCGTGTTATTTGCCCACCTAAACTAGTTTTTTAAGGGAAAAGGGTGTGATCTCAAGTTGAGTCACACCCGATCTTTACTTAAAAAAGATGTTTGATGACATGGACCAGACTTCACACAAGGTTCTAAAATAGACGATCATATTTTCTATATAACACTCTTCGTGAGATGCAACCCATTGAGAGAAGGATAAATCGCCCAAAGAACAGTGTTGGAGTATAAGTTGTATGCGCCTATTGTGTTGTAGCAGGGTAAATGGATCCTGGAGAAGATCCATTTACCCCCATCCAGTGTTTAGTCCCATATGGACCAGCAGTGGGACTTGGAGGCTCTGGGAAGGCTATATAAGGAGCCCCAGACCTCCTGTACTCATTGAGAAAATCAATAGAGAAACACGCCCCTTTGAGGGCTTCTCCTGTGGTTTCATCCCGCTCCTCACGGAGTAGGGTTCCACATAAAAGTCTTTGTGTTCTTCGTGATTATTCTTCTTTATTCTGTTATTCCGCTTCCGCTTTATATTTTATAACATGGTATCAGAGCGGGTTCGATCCTCGAGGTTTTTTTCTTTGTTTATGATTCGAGGATAAATTTGAGAGAAGTTTGATTCGTGTTTATCGTTGGAGATTTTTTCTGTAACAATGAAGATCGTCAAGTTCATGTTCAGTTCCATTCGTGTTCGATTCTAGGGTTTATAAGAAACCCTATTTCTGTAAAGCATGAAGAAGCTCCTCCGCAGATCTGAAAATCCGCTGCGCACTCCAGGTCTCCGCAGGCCTCAGGCGGAGGTCTTTCTCTTTCGCCAGCCCATCCAGGCGGAGCAAGTGCTCCATCAGATCTGGCGGCGCAAGATCCAGTCCACCAGGCCGTATCCCCTTCGACATCTCCGGGAGCTAGGTTTTATCTAATACCCTAGCGTAGAGAAGGCGTATCTCCAGGCGCACCTTCCCAGGTCACGCACCCCAGCAAGGCAGCATCATCTTCTCGCGCAAGCGGCGCCGCACAGAGCCTCCAAGCGCCAGGCGGCTCCCTCCAGCAGAGGCGACGCCCCCAGGCGGCGCCCTCTCGCAAACCCCAGGCGCGCGAGCGCCTCTCCTCGCGTGTGCTTCTCCTGTCCAGGTACATCCAGCCCTAGCGAGCACAGGCGGCGCGTAGCCGCATCTCTCGACATGACCTCCAGGTGCGACCTTCTCGACATGGCCCCCTCCTGGCGAGACCGCAGTGCGGAATCCCATCTACAGCTCGCACAGGCATCGCGCGATTGGCAACGCGACGCGATCCGACCTTTCATCTCCATGGCGGCGCAGCCTCGTCTCTTCTCCAGAAGCCTCCAGCGGCGACAAGCCTCCAGCGCGCGAGACCCTCATCCCTGTGCCCTATCGGGCGAGACCAGCAGAATCTTCAGAAGCCGTGTGCCCCCCCTCCCCAGCCCAGTCCAGATACGACGAGTCCTTGGTTCTTCGCGGCGCAAATCCCTCCCCGTATCTCCTACCCTCGGCGGTGGCGACATATGAGGTGCCTTTGTTGCGATGGAACCCTAATGGTTCACGGGTTCATTAAAAAAAATCAGTAAAGGGGGGAGTGAGAGTGGCCTGCTGTTATAAAAATGTCATTTACTGTATCGGCCCATGAGCCCAGCCGTGTGATTAAAAAAAAGGATTGTAGAGCCCAAGTGGGCTGATTGCTTTCTAAACAAAAAAAAAACAAAAAAAAGAGAAAAAAAAAGGCGCGTACAAAATGAAGAGCCGTACGCAAGGTAAAAAAAAGGAAGATATTTGCGAAAGCCGAAAAAAAAAGGAACGGCATAAAAAAAGAGAAAAGAAAAAAAAGAATGACGGCTTAAAAAAAATGAAAAGCCGCAAGTTTTTGGTTGTTCTTGTTTACCCCCATATTATCTTGTCTTCTCCCAACTTGATCGATGTTCATGTTTTCCGACAAGTATGGGAGAAAGGGGGAGTATATGTAGAGTCACAGGTCTATTCAGATGCTCCAGATGTCAGATCATCATATTCCAGGCAGTACACATTGTTCAGACTCTACAGATTCAGTTATTCAGACTCGACGATTGTCTTCCGAGTCTCCAGTTTCAGACACGCACGAGTGTGCGGTCATTGTCAGATGTGCATAAGTTGCCATCATTTGTTTCAGACACGCACGAGTGTGCGGTCATTGTCTGATGAGCATAAGTTGCCATCATTGTCAGAGGTCCCCATCATTCTTCTAGTTGTCAGGCCAGAGTTTTCATGTGAGCCATAGGGACTCCAGAGCAGAGGACCATTCCCTATGCCATTGAGGGCAAGGGTTTTCATGTGGTATCATAGGTACACTAGAGCAGTGCACCATTCTCTGAGCCAGATGGGAGAGACCCAGTTCTCCGACGAGGAGACTTCAGGTGCAGTTTCAGACTCGATGGTCAGATTCCGAGTCTTCAGTTGACTCACACTCCAGCCCGTTCGTCCTCCTCACCTGCACGACATGAGAAGCAACGTCCTCGACTGCAGCAATGTGCGCGTTGGGTTGATATTGTCCGTAGTGTCTTGTAGCGTTGAGTTGAGTTTCTGTCTGTTTGTCCAAGCTGAGCATTACATGCTCCAGCTTGAGGGGGAGTGTTGGAGTATAAGTTGTATGCGCCTATTGTGTTGTAGCAGGGTAAATGGATCCTGGAGAAGATCCATTTACCCCCATCCAGTGTTTAGTCCCATATGGACCAGCAGTGGGACTTGGAGGCTCTGGGAAGGCTATATAAGGAGCCCCAGACCTCCTGTACTCATTGAGAAAATCAATAGAGAAACACGCCCCTTTGAGGGCTTCTCCTGTGGTTTCATCCCGCTCCTCACGGAGTAGGGTTCCACATAAAAGTCTTTGTGTTCTTCGTGATTATTCTTCTTTATTCTGTTATTCCGCTTCCGCTTTATATTTTATAACAAACAGTAAGCAGTTTAAAACAACCATCACGAGCCGAAAAACAAGCTAAGCAAATAGAATTCTAAAACTCATCTGAGGTCATAGGTCGCAGCCAGGACAAATCAATCCCGAACCACAGCTCTCTATTAAGTGGACATGAGAAAAATATATGATCTTCGTCCTCTTGTGGCATGTCGGCTACACTGGACATTTGTTGTGCCATCTCCGGCCTTAGTTAATAATAGAAACAAATCTTCCTTTGGTTTATCCCTATATAAAATAAACGATTTCGTGGCTATTCCGGATTCCTCGGGTAAGACCTCCCTATGCAGCACTTGTTCTTTAACATATAAGTGGCCATGTGTGTATCTTGTTTTGAACCCTGGAGATACCAATTTCTTTGCAAGGATAGCCAACGTGTCTGCAAAGGAAGGTGAGTGGGTAGCCTTGATGTATCACCCTTTACGTTGGAAATAACCCTCTTCAAGCTTGCCATTCACCAGTACAGAGGATGTGGTGGTAATTTACTGCTCCATCCATGTGACCCATATGTTTGGAAATTCCCTTTCATAATGTAGACCAAATAAATCTTTAATCAATGATGTCATAAGCCTTATAGAATTCGATCTGAATAAGTCCCTTCATTTGGTGCCTCTTCAAATCAGTAGCCATCTTATTGGCCAAAATCAAACAATCAATCATCAATCGATCCAGATAAATGCAGATTGTAATGGAGAAATGTTACAGTGGAACACCCAGACGATTAGCAAGAACCTTTGCCAATATGAGATAAATTACGTTAGGAAGTGTTGTGGGTGTGAAATCCTCCACCATGTAATCACCTCACCCTTCAATAACAAGAAGATGAGAACTCTATTCAGAAGTTCAATGCCCATGTTACCCTCTAGATTTCACCCACAATATTCATCATGTCATCCTTAACCACATTACAAAATAGTGTGCACACGATGAAGCCATCAGGTCTGAATGAGCCATCCGCATTAAGTTACATCATTACATCTTGGACCTCTTATGGACGAGGTGACTAGTCACATTGAGAATGAGATACCTTGGTATATGTTATTCGCTGATGATATTGTCTTGATAGATGAGATTAGAGATAGAGTAAATGAGAAGCTTGAGATCTAGAGACATGCATTAGAGACTAAAGGATTTCATAGCAATGGTGAAGGAATCGAGGTGAAGATAAGTGAGAATACCATTCAAAAGAAAGATTCTTTTAGATACTTGGGATCTATTTTGCAACACGATAGGAAATTGATAAAGATGTTACTCAGAGAGTAAATACAGGTTGCCTAAAATGAAGACGAGCCTCTATTGTTCTATGTGATAAAAAAATTCCTTTGAAAATCAAAGGAAATTTTTGCAAAGCATCTGCGAGACCTGTTATGCTCTATGGATCTAAATGTTGGCCTGCGAATTGTAGACACGTGCAAAGAACTATCAGAAGGAAAGTTTGTGTAGCTCCGATCGAGGATAAGATGCGAGAAAACCACTTAAGGTGGTTTGACCATTTGCAAAGGAGGTTAGTTGATGCACCAGTTAGGAGATGCAAGTTTTTGGACATTGAGCAAATTAAGAGAGGACGAGGAAGGCCCGAGAATTGTTGGATTGAGACTATCCGAAGGGATCTTAATTTTTTGGATCTAAGCCCAAGAATGACCCAAGATAGATATGAATGGAAGCAAAGAACCCATGTAGCCGACCCTACTTAATGTGGGAAAAGATTCTTGTGTCGTTGTTAATTGCATCTTGGACCCCAAGCACGTTTATATGGGTTGTAAGATAATGCTATGTGAATTCAATATCTTATCTACATTCCTTCCACTCCAAAACCATATTGACCAGTCAGACCACGTCGGCTGAGCCAGCAAAAAAATATCAGAGTAGATGCACCATTTTCCTTATCTCCCCTAGTTGTTATGGCATCAATCTTAAGGGGACGAATATAGTTCTCATTTTCTAGTGGTATCCACGAGTGGAAAATTTTAGCATTTGCATCCCTTTCTTTCAACCATCGGTGCATGGATCATTGCTTCCATTCTAATTCAAACCTCCTATCCTTATCAAGAATAATTGAATGATGAATAAAGCATCCATCTAGCTCTCGGGGCTTCAAAAAAAAAGCTCTCGGGGCAACATGTCTCTCACATAATCATGTCCAGGTGTCAAATAGCTGACGAAGCATTATTCCTCCTCTCCAATATAGCACTATGTGTAGCCCTTCTAAACTCGATGAGGAGTTTATGAATCGTCGACAGCTTCAAGTAAAATCTTCCAGTATCCGTAGTTATGTACTTTGCAAGATCATAAAAGGATGAAACCGTATCGTAGAAACCATCTTCTAGCATCCATGATTTTTCAAACCTAAAAATGGGAGGACAACGGGATGAGCTGAGCTACATATAAGAGGCAATGAATAATGTGAGATTTCAAGGGTTTAAGGAATTATTTAGATGTATAAGTCACAAATGTAACATTCATAAGATTACTCGATTGACTTGCAAATTTGGAAACTTGAAATTTCTCTAATTTCTAATCACTCTTATTGTTAAGGACTAGTAATGTGTAAGCTTTGAAGAATGATGAGTTGCCTCCATTCATTCATTTTAATGACTAAAATTGTATTTTACTAATATTAATGCACACATAATTCATACATTTAGAACACACATTTGATTTTCATCATTAAAACACATGTGCATCATATTGCATTATTATTCTAGACAATCGATACTTTCGCCAACATTTAATGCACTTCGTATTTTTCAGAAACCTTATGTGTTTAATTACAATTTTCACACATAATGATGGAAGTCATGGTGAAAAATTAAGGGGACAACATATTTGCAGAGAATAAGAGACAAGAAGAAAAATGAGACCAAGAATGTGATAATCATAGGACTCGAGAGCAAGATATGTGTTAAAGTAGACTTCCTTTGGAAAATTGTAAATTCTACCACACCATGTAAAATTTGAAGGCAATGTTTTTAAGCAATGCCGAATTATTGAAGAGTGTGACCTTACAACCGCAACACGTTCAAATCGGGGGTTCGCAACTTTTGATTGAAACTGCATCTAATCGGCTAAAATGTGAATTCACGGTTGTTGGACATAGATCGAGACAAAAACATGAGAAATACAGAGTAACAAGTGAATGTAAAGATAGATAAATAAAGCCAAGAGATCAAGATGAAAGAAGAAAGAAGATTCCAGAGAAGAAGGCAGATTTGAGTAGAAAATAATGCTATATATTCGGTATCAAGGAGGAAACTTATTCTTACTATTTTATATATCCTTGTAACTCAAAAATAACAAATACTCTCAAATTATCTTTATTAAACGATATCAACTATTTCACATCTCAGAAGGACACCAAAAATACAAGAGTCCCAATCCCATTTGACATTCTCCCTAAAATTTGCAACAACCTAACCATATGTTAGTGTTTACATCATACTTCTATGACACAACTCTAACTGTTGTGATTCAAGATGCTATGGAAATCTTTTCAAATGACCAACTGCCAATTCCGTCTCGTAGACGGCTGAAATTTTGTTGCAAGCATGAAGACTCCTAGTGGGATAAACACTTGCATCCCAAGCGATAGAATGTCCCATAAAGCCTCTAAATAAGATAGTTCACTGTCCTTTGTCCTATCCTACTCATTTTTCATCAATCAGTAACTGTTCAATACTTTCAACAACCATGCTTTCGACGGGGGATAAATACCAGGCACATTATCACTCATGATACGTGATGCAAGCAAGGACCATCCTAAAGGAGTGAAAAGATATAGTTTATATGAGATCATTGAGAAGCATCCCACATCCTCCCCATTGAGGGGATGGTAAAAGCATCTGAGATGGCTTTCTCCTTCAACTCCTGAAGCTAAAGTTCAAGTATGCATTCAATTTCAAATCTTGATGCTTTTCTACTTAGTTTTTTTGTTTTATTGTAATTATTATACACTCCTAGTTTATTTTCTTTCATTGTTCGTAAGTAATAATCATTTATTCAAGTAATTAAATCTCTGTTCTAATTTAATTGCATGTTTCTTAATGTAATTTGTATTTTCTCTATTAGAAAATTATACATTCGAATTTACCTGCAATCAATTTTTTCTAGGTTTTATTAAATATGCATTGATGACATTATTGCAAGATAATCAGAACTCTTAAAATCTTAACATATCTCCTCCATGTGTTCGACTCAGATCCCAAATCCAGTCTTTACAAATTGCTTTCGATTCTGCCTGATTTCTAATTACTACGACCGTCATTTCTAAACACCAGATTTCATGTTTATGAACTAAGAACATTCAATAAACAAATTTTTCATAGAACATGATTATGCAAATTCCAGATCTGACCTATAAAAGATAACTAAATCAGTAATTTAGCAATGACATATCCATAAACTTCAATAATTTAACAGAAAACTAAATATTATAACTCAACCAACATGAAAAAATCCTTATTTTGATGCTATCATCAATAACATAGATCTTAAAAGCCCAATTTAAAACAGCACCAATGAATGGAGTATATGACAGATGCCCATGTCGAAATTGAAGCTCTGTTATTTCCTTCATTCAAAAAAACCGACATATTAGCAGGGTATCTAAATCAAGTTCCTTTAATGTTTTTCTCCTTCAGAAAATAGACAATCGACCAGTGCCCCCAATTGCTTTATACATCTTGTTTCAGTTTTATTGGCATAAAAATTTTATTTGTATCAAAATCTTGTATAAGCAAAGCTCCTGCCAATTTGGCAAGCAACAAGTTGTAATTTGAAAGAAACCAAAGGGATTAACAATGCTAACACACAGAAACTGATTGAACTAGCATAACCAATGCATGAAAAATGCTTTCAAGAAGTTCCAAAAAGGTAATTTAGTCATACTCTCATTTTTTCTTGGAGCCTCTTGGCATCGAATTCTTCCTCTCCATTCATACCATCGAGGGAAGCCATTGATGCCATCGCAAGCTGCCCTATATAGCATTCAAATAATTCACTTCCAAATAGCATTGCAAATATTGCAGCAGGGTCGATAATCACATCTCTGTCATTACAAAAGAAATATCACGCAGTAAGTTTACTCATTTACTTAAATAACAAGCAATATTCCCTCATTTGATACCCTGCATGAATACTTGATGAACGCAAAAAATGATAGAGAACCATAGACAGCTTCTTTTAAATGCCAGCAGATGACCACATTAAATATTATTATGGTGACATGCTTACATCTCTCAGTGGCGCAAGGTCAACCGCAACACACACAACAATCTCATGCGACGTACAACATTCTCATAATACCTTCCACCTCCGGACATCACCGGATTCTTCTCGATTATAGCTCAAAGGATCGCAAGTGGTGAGCTCTCATCATGATGTCTCATGTACACTTGGTCCCCACTGCCTCCATCTGATGTAAAGGCTGCCCAAAAGGCACATTCCTCCCTCGCATCCATTCACAGGATCTCTACCTCTTAACAACACCGCAGTTGCATACAGGCAAAGGAAAGAACACATGCTCCACATCTTCCTTGCAACTATTTCAAATCAAGCAAGTGTCCTCTGACTCCCTTCCCCATTTGCTCCAAAGAACCATAGCAATCAACCTACCCTTTTTCCCAAAAAAAAAGCAACTTCACATTTCACGGACACATTGTCCATCCACAACACAAAATCTCCAATTAACACAGATGACCTCTCCCTAATCACCTCAGATATCATGTAAATGGAAAAGTCCTCTCCCGACCACTCCTAGAAGTCATGAGCGTAAACCATTGCACCATGTCTGCCAACATCATCAATGATGAGAAATTGTATATAGTTATAAGAAAGTGGGGCAATGATACTTGTCAACTAATACTCGCCGCAGCACCGAGCCGCCACCACTTGCACTTCATGCATAAGTTCCAGCCTAGAAAAGCTTTTCATAATGCGCCTTTTTTTGAAATCTTGAAATAGGGGGAGACACTCGTTGGTGTTCGCTCCATCCTTTATTCAAAAAACGAGGGCACAAAAAAGGAAAAAAATTACAGAAAGCCCGGTCGCCGGAGCGACCAGCTACAACACCCAATCATCTACCAAAAACTTGGCATGTACCTCCACATTTTACTTATAAAAGCGTTGCCCCAAGAACAACAAGGCATTCCTCCCCAGCCAAATGGCCCAAAGGACAGCCAGAGGAAGGATCAACTCCCTTCTAGATCTAGTCCTATTTGTCATCAACAAGCCGCAGAAAGACTCGATATCCATAACGCAACACCAGGCCAACCCTGATCACTGCCAGATCGGAAGCACCTAGGGGCAATTGAGGAACATGTGCTTGATGGACTCAACCGCCTCCTCGCATAGCAGACACCTGTTCGAAGTGGCTCCAAGGAGCCTGGTACACCGGTCCCTCGTCATCAGCCTTTGTCTCTGAAGCAGCCATAAGAAGAAACCAATACGCTCAGGAAGCTTGAGCGACCAGAGGAACGCACAATCGCGGATTAAGATCTCCGAGCGGGGCGACGGCAGCCTACAAATAGTCCCAAAGGCCCTTTTAACCGTAAACTGACCCTCACACCAACCCCAATGGTCTCTCCCTCCGATGGACGCCCCACCTCCGTGATCGCATCCAGGAGGCCCAAAAAATCCTCCAATCTTTGGTCAGAGAAAGGGGAGGAGAAAGTCGGGCACCAATTTCCATTCGACCAACACGCTGCAACCGTCGCCAATTTGTCATCCGTGAGAGCAAATAACCGTGGAAATCGCGTGCACAGCCCCCCCCCCCAACCCCCGTCCAATCGTCAGTCCAAAAAGCGAAGGATTCACCCCCACCAAGGATCGGTCTGAACAAAGATAAGTTCTTGGAGAAACCTCCACGACACCCTTCCAGAATGGAGTCGTATTCCGTTTGAGCATCCGGCCTCGGAGGCGTCCCTGTAACATTGTAAATCTTGCGCAGCACGGTACAAACAAGGTCCTCTCCAGGTCCCCAGAGCCTACTCGCCCACTTAAGCAACAAGGCCTCGTTCATTTGTTGGAGACATTTTACTCCCAAACCTCCCTGATTCTTCGTGACCGTAATATCTTCCCACCCAACAAGGTGGATGCCCCCCGTGCCCCTCCCCCCCCCCCTAAGAGTTCCCCATAAGAAGCCACGCACCCTCTTCTCCAACCGAGCCCTAATATCCTTTGGGATATGCCGGTTGGAAAGGAAATAGATCGGAATGGAGGAGAGGACCGCCTTCTGGAGTACCAACCCCCCCCCCCCCCGACAAGACCGCCGATTTCCATCCCGCCAACCACATTTCCACCTTCTCGACGACCCCTAGCCAATCTTTCGTCCTCGTTCTGCCCGTCGACAATGGTATCCCCAAATAATCCAACGGCAAGGAGCTCCAACACGAACCCAACGTCTGAGCACAGGCACCAGCCTCCACCACTGAGAGACCAATAGGGACAATCTTCGACTTATTGGCGTTCTTGAACAACCCGGACAGTTCGCTGAAAATTTCCAAAGCCAAGGCCACCATTTGCCTCCGCATCCCCCCCCCCCCCAATAAAGAATAGAGTATCGCCCCCAATTGCCATTTGCCATTTGCCTCCGCAATTTCATAATGCGCCTTGACCTATCAACCAACCAAAATCTCAAGTCCTCTCCATTATCCATCCACTTCTTCAATAACGTCCCCACAGACGATAGTTGTACCAATCCACATCAGAACACTAAATATTTCTGAGATAGACCGATCCTCTCCTCCAAGTAAAGGCAGCTCCCATTACAAGCCTCCAGATTCTCAAACACAGCCATCCCTCGCCGATCATATTTACTAACCACTTGGTTAACAACACTTCATAGAACTTTCACAAAGTACTTACACCCAAGCCACCTTCCTTAAGTTTGCGCAGCACCTCCTAGTTAGCCAACCAAGTAACATGTCCCCCTCGGCGTCCTTTTTCACAAGGACCTCCTACGGATTCAATCAATCAGCTTTCAAGTTTTGTTGGCATTCTGAATACATATATGTAGTACAAAGGTAAATCAACCTTCTGTGCATGATCAACAACCTCCATTAAACAACGATTTTGATCTCCGTTGAGCCTCCTCTCCAACCTCCACCATCGAACCTCGATCTACGGCCCTACATAATAGGTTCCCCCAGAACACCCCCAAGTAAGTTAGCAGTAGGTGCATCCCTGTAATAACCAAAGCCCTCTCACATAAGTCAATATTCACTTGATCAATAAGGAATAAAGTAGGGGGAGATATAACCAATTAACTGTACAGAAAACACAAACAAACCCAAATTTCATTCTTCAATAGATAATCACTTTTACTCTATTTTCTTTTCCATGATACATATCTCAAATAGTAAAATCCACAACATGAATCTTGTACATAAAAATACAAAAATAATTGCACATAAAAATAATATACAATGTACTTAGGTCATACGGATTAAAAAGCCACAAACATATCTTCATAGACCAATATCTACTCCATATGAACTCAAAACTCACCAAACTCACTTTTATTGTTCATAAATTTAATTTACCTATCTAATGAAAGTGATTTCATTAAAAATGGAGTTAAGATGCAAAAGTCGGCTTTCGGGTCCCCATTGTCGCATATGCGTATATATTTTATCCATTATATTCATTCTTTATATTTTTACCTTTCTTATACTTTTAAATACGTGTAAATATTATGTGAAATATATTAAAAATATAAACATAAATAAAACCATTAAAAATACATTAAAATAAATAAGGTGTTAAAATACTTATGCGTAACATACCTATGATATATATCTCTATTTATTTAGTATATAAATAAAATCAGAAAAATAAAATAAAAATATGTAAATATGTATTAAATGTATTATGAATATATAAAATATGTATATACAATAATAAAATCTAAAATAAAAGATAATAAAAAGTACCTCAAACATATGTGTTTATACCTATGTATATACACATAAAAATTAGCATATAATAAATGAGCTTGTAAAAATAAAAAAAACATAATTAAATACTCCATAAATAAAAAAATAAATGTTTTTCATGTTTTGACTTTATTTACCCCCATGTCCTTCATGCCAAAATCGACGAATGCAGAGTAATAGACATCAATCCTAACACATGATACATCCTTGAAAATCTCCATCAATGCCTAAATTCATAGTCTATGATGCTTTGTGCCTTACAGAAAGCAAGCAGATAGTGTCACCTACATACTAGAGTAAAAGGAATATGCATATGCACTAAGTTGAATTGCTACAAGAAAAACCAAAAAGCATGCTCCTGATGTAGGATCGAGGCACATCCACTATCCGAAAGAAACAAAATCTGAGCTAAACACGATACCATGTCTCACCCATACTAGGTTGAACTCACCCTCCTAGTTGATCGTTTAACTAACATCACTCAAAAGGACATTCCGTGGTGCATCTCTTAATCCATATGATCCAAACGTACAGAAGGCAACTCTTGCTCAACATCCTTCAATGAAAATTCAGTCCAGTGTCGCAAAGATTCACAAGGACCGCCTTCTACAAGAAACCCTTCATAACCCCCATGTCACAGCTGTACACCACATCCATTGTTGCCACAAAACTACTCAATAAAGATCTAGTAACTATTCAATAAATATCTAGTAAAGATTAAAACATATTGAACCAGTCTCACCGCGATAGCTAGACTCCCTATAGCCGTAGAGCCAAAGCCTTCGGGATAATTGGGAAGGTGGCATCAAATAAAGCTATAATGGTGTAGTCCTCAACCTACTCATGAGAGTCCTTTTTGGCAGTAATAATAAGAAAACCATGTTGAGCATCTCAAACTCCGAATTCCCCGCAACAAACAATGTAACCAATTGCAGCACATCTAACCCCACAATATTGCAAATCTCCTTGTAGAAAAAGATGAACCCGTCCCATACTAACAAGTCCTATAAATTTATAAAACTAAATATTTACCTCCTCTTTCATATCCAATCTCACGAGTCCTACCGAATACCCTTTAGACAATCGACTAGCAAACATTTTTTTGATAAAATCGACTAGCAAACATGCACACTACCACCAAGTCTCCCTCAGAAACCTAGAAGTAAACTCCTTGTAATGTCCTGCTAAATCCACCCTGATCTCGTGATGACCCCCTACCTCCTCATCTAGCACCCTCAACCTCTCATCTTCCACCCCATCAAGCTACTCTGCCACATACAACCCCCACGTATTTGCTCTCATCGGACCCTCTTAAGTATATTCATGAACTCTATCAAGAAAAATCAAAGCAATAAGAGACAAGTTAGGAATGTCCTTATGGTGGCATCCTCAACATGAGCCCTTTACATTCCAACACCAACTAATAGAAATTTGACCAATACAACCATGCACATTCAAATTGAAAATTGATCCCATCTTTTACACCCTCATTTGAGGATCACACTAACGATTCAACGACATTTAACCTGAAAAAGGCAAAGCCTCGCAAGATAAAAGATATCAAGAACACCAATACAGATTCTGAAGAGGCGAAGAAGCTGTTATTCTTCAAACTCAAGGCCAAGCCTCTTAAAAAGAAACCTCCAGTCTTGAACTAAATAATCCATTAAACACCACTTATCAACCCCACTTCAAAGCCAAAATCCCTTCCCGCACAACCCATGGGCATGTTTTCTAAATGAAAGAGTGGCATTTCATGAACATGCAAGGTGTCTCATCAACCTCCCCCCGACCCTCCTCAAATCCTCCACAACTCCCCTTTCGCCTCCTATCGGTCAACCATACGACTGCACCATCCAAAACACAAGCTCGCATGCCCTCCTACACATCGAAAAAATCCAACTCACATCTTAAGATTCCACAAATCTAACAAATTCACCATTCATTCCAATAATTGACCCCCGACCACCTCCAATGCTCCTATTGTTGGGAAGTTGTCCAAGCCAAACCCTCCTACCTTCCTTCATGCCCCTGCCTTACAAGACTCCATTTGAGACTCTTGAAAAGGACCACATCAGCCACCCAATTCACGATATACTTCTCCAAAGTGTTCGCCTCCCCTCGTCCCTCAAGTCTCACATTCCACAAGAGGATCCCCATCAAGTATCCCTTCCACAACAACAACAACAACAAAGCTTTTTCCCACAATTAAGTAGGGTCAGCTACATGGATCTCCATTCAGATCTATCTTGGGTCAATCCCGGGTTTATATTCACAAAACTAAGATCCCTTTGTATGGTCTCTTTCCAACACTTCTTGGGCCGTCCTCGCCCTCTCTTAGTCGGCTCAACAACCCGACACTCGCATCTCAAAACCGGTGCATAAGTTGATCTTCTTTGCAAATGTCCAAACCATCTTAAGTGTTTTTCTCGCGGCTTATCCTCGATCGGAGCTTACACCAACTTTCTTTCTGATTACATCATTCCGAATCCGATCTTTACGTGTGCGTCAACACATCCACCTTACCATTTTCATTTCTGTTACATTCATTCTCTGCACATGTCTAAACCCAACAGTCAGATCCATAAAGTGTTAAGTTAAATATCGAGTTGTGCCTTTCTTATTTAATTCCCGTTTTCTCATAGTACTTATCTTGTAATTAACCCAGGGCTATTCTCCTATATAAGAGAGCCCTCGGGTACGTATAGTGAATCAACTTTCCATTTCTCCTATCATGGTATCAGAGAAATGGTCCTAGACAGGGGTTTCGGTATCCCACCCAAAACCCTAACCCCTCCTCCACCCCCCCAGCGCCCAAGCGGCCCACCGCTACCCTAGGCGGTCCCCACCCCCCCGCGCCGCTCCCAGAGCCCTAGGCGGCCCCCCGTGCTGCCCCAGTGCCCAGGAGACCCCCCGAGCCGCTCCCAGGCGGCCCCGCGCCAGTCCAACGGTCCCACACCGCTCCAGGCGGCCCCGCCCCGCACTAGGTGGCCCCCAGCGCCGCTTCCTGCAACATACCGCTGGCTCCAGCGCCGCCTCGAGCGTTGTTCACCACTCCAACAGTCTCGTGTCGCCCCAGCGGGTCCCTCCGACCAACCCCAGCGGTACCTTGTCTCCCTCCGGCAGCCCCTAGGCGATTTCCCGTGTAACTCCAGCCACAGCGGGTCCCGCCGACCCCCCCTAGCGGCACAGGACTAGGGTCGGCGCTCCAACTAGGCCTAGGGATGGTTGTATGAGTCTACACATACAACCTACCCTTCATTTTTTTTTTGAAAGTCTACAAGTATATTTATACAATAAAGGAGACACCTCCATCAAACACAGTTTACATCACCCCAAAACACATAATAAAAAGAGCATTACAACATCCAATCATCTAACAGTTGCCTTGCAAAGCAGACGACATTTTCTTTGTAAAATCTTTGGCCCGAGAAAAGCAAGTCATTTCTTCCACGCCAAACCGTCCAAAGAATAGCCATGGGGAAGAGCCGCTCCCTCCTTGTTCTCGCCCTATTCTCATAAACCGAATTCCAAAACGTCTGGAAGTCATTGGTTCGGCACCAATCAACAGCTGCCTCCTGCCAAATTTGCGATACCATTGGACAAGTAAAAAAAAGGTGTTCCACAGACTCAATTGCATTGTCACATATTAAGTATTTGTTCGCAATGATGCCCAGGAGCTTGACACACCGATCACGTGTCATCAACCTCTTGCGCCTAAGGAGCCACAGGAAAATCCCAACACGGTCAGGAAGATTAAGGGCCCAAATAAAAGCACAGTCCCTGTTCAGCACCTCCGAGGTCGCCGGCGGCGGTCTGGAGATGGCACCATAGGTGCCTTTAACCGAGAAACTCCCTTCCTTCCAGCACCAATGATCTCGGCCCCCAATAGGGGCACCCACCTTCCCACCCTACCCTTCATATGATTCTGTAGACCACTTATTTTGGTTATTTCCATCGGTCTTAGGCTCCTCATCAATCATGTCGGAGAATAAGGGTGACGTGTTTACATCCTCAGGTGCCTTCGAAGGCCCAGCCCCTATAGTCAAGATGGATGGGACCAACTATGAACTATGGTCTATGCAGTTCTGCACCCTGATGCAGTGCCACAACAAGGAGCACATTCTAATAGAATCCGAGCCGAAGGACAAGACTGGAGCAAATGCAGCATGGAAACAAGACGATGCGTATGCCCGTATTTGGCTCTCTGGGATGCAGATTACGGAGATTGCAAATGATATTGTAAATCAACCCACAGCAAAGGCTATGTGGGATATACTGGCCGCGACATATAGGCAGTCCAAGAATGAGAGCAAGATTATCCAGTTACAATTCGACATCTTCTCTACGAAACAGAATGGGAAGCCATTACATGCACATTTATCTCATCTACGGGGCATGTTCGAGAGACTGCATAGCTTCATGTCGATCACTACCAGTACGGAACAACAACAGGCATACAGAAATGCTACGATGACCGGAGTATTTCTGTCCTCCCTTGATCCTAAGTACGATGCAGCCCGTACTCAACTTCTGACTGGCGAGACCATTCCACCAATGGAGAAGGTATACAAGAGATTGAGTAGGATTACTACTGCATCGGCATCTACAGCCCAGCCTACCCCTTCAGCTATGGCTGCCACTCATGGCAGAGGAGGAGCGTCACATTTTCGAGGTCATGGACCTCGTGGTAGAGGGGAAGGCAGAAACCGTGGCCCCTGTACTCACTGTCACTGTCCAGGCCACTCTGATGAGACATGCTTTCTCAAGTATGGATATCCAGCCTCAGCACGTGTTGCAGAGCAGACTGAGGCTACTGTTGCACCTCTTCCAGATGCTCGCTTTGATGATCTCGTCTCACGACTTCGTGAGATGATCAGTACACCCTCGTCTTCATCTCCAGGTTATACGGATGTTGCAGCTTCGGCCAGAGCGTCCTCTAGCTCATCAGGTACTCCTCATGCACTTATCAATACTACTTACTCGAACCTGACAGATTGGATTATGGATTTCGGAGCCTCCCATCATATGTGGCGACAGACTGCAGTTTACTACCTACAGAGCACTTGCACCAGGCCGATCTGTTGTCATTGCTAATGGGGTCCGATTACCCATTGTTGGTTAGGGGGAGATCACTCTGACACCTTCTTTGAGTCTTCAGAATGTCTTACACGCACCTGATTTTCAGATGAACATGTTATTAATTAGCCAGCTTACAAAAGATTTACATTGTCGTGCCATCTTTGACCACTCTACTTTTGTGTTTCAGGACATACTGACTGGCAGGATGATTAAATTGGTCGTGAGCAGAGAGGCTTGTATAAGCTTGCTATATCATCATGTGCTGGTGTCACTACTGTTCCCTCTGGATCCATTTCTCCATTCATTTGGCATCTTCGATTTGGCCATCTGCCTCTACAGAAGATGTGTCATGTCTTGCCGCAGATATCTACCCGTACCGCTTTGGATTGTGAAGCTTGTCAATTTGGGAAACACCATCGATCTTCGTTTCCAGTTCGTCCGAGTCGTCATAGTAGTCGGTCTTTTGAACTGTTTCACTTAGATATTTGGGGTCTGAGTCGTGTCCCTTATCTTCAGGGACATCGTAATTATATGGTTGTTGTTGATGATTTTTCCAGATTATCTTGGGTATTCTTGTTAAAACAAAAGTCCGAAGCTGGTGCTATTATTCGAAAATTTATTATAGAAGTTAATAATATTTTCTCTACCAATGTCAAAATCATTCGCACAGATAATGCTTTGGAGTTTTCAACAATACATTTGTCCGATTTCCTCAGTTCTCAGGGCATTGTTCATCAAAGGGCTTTTGCAGTTACACTTCGCAACAAAATGATGTGACGGAACGCAAACATCGCCACCTTCTTGATGTCACTCGGACGTTGTTGATCCATAGTCGTGCCCCTCATTCCTTTTGACGGATGTTGTTCTCACTGCATGCTACTTGGTGAATCGTATGCCGTCTACTGTTCTTGGAGAGAAGGTTCCCTTCTGGATTGCATTTCGAGAAGGACCTATTCTCCCTCACACCTCGTGTCTTTGGGTCTGTAGCATTTGTGCATAATTGTGCCCCTGGTCGTGATAAGCTCTCTCTAAGAGCTATCAAATGTGTGTTTATTAGGTACTCTCGTACTCAAAAAGGGTAGAGATGTTATGATCCGAAGAGTAGGAGATATAATGTGAGTGCAGATGTAACTTTCTTTGAGTCTATCATGTATTTTTCTCCTACAAGTGACAGGTTATCCAATGACAATGCGAATGATATTGTTGTCCTTCCACCTCCATCTCTCACATCAGTTGAACCTGAGCACCATATACCTCCACCGCCGCCACCACCTCCACCACCTGATCCAAAATTTTTACCCATTGTTTACACTCGCAGGTCTTCTACTAGCTCTTCTGCTCATCAGCCGTCCACAACTTCCAGCGCGCCTAAGGTATGTTATGATAACATTGTTTCTATTGATGGCACTGGAGTTTTACAAGATGACTCTGCTGTAGAGGACACTGAGGAGGACGACTTTGATGTTCCTATTGCGTTAAGGAAGCCACGACGTCAATGTGCCAAATACCCACTTGCGACACATGTCTCTTTGGATAATCTTTTAGACGAGTACAAGAAGTTTGTTGTTGGTCTTTCTGTGGTTACTATACCCCGAACATATATGGAGGCTTTAGAGGACAGCAAGTGGCGTCAGGCAATGGAAGAAGAAATAGAGGCCTTAACATCTCGCGGGACATGGACTATTGTTCCGCTTCTACATGGTGCTTCGATTGTCAGCTGCAAGTGGATATTTTCCATTAAGTATAATGCAGATGGGAGTGTGGATCGCTACAAGGCGAGGTTGGTGGCCCGTGGCTTTACCCAGACATATGGGGTGGATTATCAAGACATGTTTTCTCAAGTAGCGAGACACTCGACGCTTCGGATTTTACTAGCAGTTGTTGTCTCACGTGATTGGCCGTTATTTCAGCTTGATGTGAAGAATGCATTTCTCTACGGAGACCTTCAGGAGGAAGTTTACATGCAGCAGCCACCTGGGTTTACTGCTGAGGGGGAGTACCAGAAGGTATGCAGGCTACATAAGGCCATTTATGGACTAAAGCAGAGTCCTAGAGCTTGGTATCAAAAGCTGTCAGAATTGATTGAGCAACAGGGATTTAAGAAGTCCACTGTGGACCACTCTCTATTTGTTCAGAAGACACAGAGAGGTACGGTTGCCATTCTTGTCTATGTAGATGACATTATTGTGACAGGAGATGATGCTCAAGGCATTCAGGTTGCCAAGAAATTCCTAGGTAAAGAGTTTGTGACCAAGGATCTTGGCACCCTTCGCTACTTCCTAGGGTTAGAATTAGCCAGGAATCATCGTGGTCTAATGATGACCCAGAGAAAGTTTGTCATGGATCTACTTTCTGAGACGGGTATGACTGGGTGCAAGCCAGCTACGACTCCTATGGATCCAAGTGTGAAATTGTATGATGACGATACTGAAGAAGTTGATAGCAGGAGATACAGAAAGCTTGTGGGGAAGCTTCTATATGTGACTATCACCAGGCCAGATATTATGTTTGCAGTAAGCAAGGTTAGCCAATTCATAGAGGCCCAGAAAGGCTCATATGGATGCTATCTATATGATCTTGAGATATCTGAAGAACTCACCTGGTTCAGGACTCCTATTTAGTAGGGATGTGTCCTTGGAGGTAACAGCTTGTGCAGACGCTGACTATGCAGGATGCCCCACGGACAAGAAGTCTACTTCAGGGTTTGCAATTTTTGTTGGACACTCACTTGTCTCATGGAAAAGCAAGAAGCAGACTGTAGTTTCCAGGTCAAGTACAGAATCTGAATACATAGCCATGGCCCAAGGGAGTACAGAGATGATGTGGGTTAGATCGGTGTTGACTGATCTTTCCATAGATGTTCCTCTTCCTATGCAGCTATTATGTGATAATCAAGCCGCATTATTCATTGCAAATAATCCTGCATTCCATGAACGAATGAAGCATATTGAGGTAGACTGCCATTATACTCGAGATCTGATACAGAAGGGACTCATATCTACATCTCATGTGTCTACAGGAGATCAGACAATAGATATCTTCACCAAGGCTCTAGCGTCCTTTTCAGAAGTGTTGGTCCAAGCTGAGCATGATATATATATATATATGCTCCAGCTTGAGGGGAAGTGTTAAGTTAAATATCGTGTTGTGCCTTTCTTATTTAATTCCCGTTTTCTCAGAGTACCTATCTTGTAATTAACTCAGGGCTATTCTCCTATATGAGAGAGCCCTCGGGTACATATAGTGAATCAACTTTTCTTTTCTCCTATCATAAAGCATAGCATGTCTCACGGTTGCTTTGTAAAACTTTCCTTTAATTTTTAAAGTAATTTTCTTATCATAGACAACAACAGAGGCTCCTCTCCACTTTAGCCAGCCTGCATTTATTCTATTAGTAACATCTCCATCAATTTCTCCATCATGTTACAGAATAGATCCCAGATATCTAAAGGAATCCCTCTTCTGAAAGTTATCGTCACCAATCTTCACCTCGATTCCTTCACCATTGCTTCCATTAAAGGTGCACTCCATATATTCCGTCTTAGCCCTACTTATACGAAATTCTTTAGTCTCCAACTCATGTCTCCAGACCTCAAGCTTCTCATTTACTCCATCTCTAGTCTCGTCAATTAACACAATATCAACAGCAAACAACATACACCAAGGTAACTCATCTTGAATGTGACTTGTACTCGTTCATAATTAAAGTAAAAAGAAATAGACTCAAAGCAGAACCTTGATGTGAACCAATGTTGATGTCAAAATATCCAGTTCTCAGACGGGGTCCTTACACAAGATAAAGCCCTATCATACATGTCCTTTATGAGGTTAATGTATAGGACAGGTATTTGTCTCTTCTCCGACACTCTCCACAATATCTCTCGTGGGACATAATCATAAGCCTTATCCAAATCAATAAAGATCATGTGGAGGTTCTTCCTTTTAGCTCTATAAATCTCCATTTTTCTCCTCAGCAAATGGATGGCTTCAATCGTTGAGCGACCTGGCATGAATCTGAATTGGTTTTCTTTTACATTGGAAATTTTCCTCAACCTTCTTTCGATCACACATTCCCAAATTTTCATAGTGTGACACATCAGCTTGATATCTCTAAAATTTGAACAATTTTGAATGTCTCCTTTATTCTTATAAAGAGGCACCACGATACTCCTCCAATCTTCAGGTATTTTTTTGCTTCGCCAAATAACAATGAATAGATTCGTAAGCCAAGTCAAACCACGCTCACCTAAAACTCTCCATACTTCTACAGGGTTGTCATCCGGTCCTACACCTTTCTCAGGTCTCATAACCTTCAAAGCCTCCTCTACTTCATTTCTTTGTATCCGTCTATAGTTTGCACGATTCAAGTAACTTTCACTACTAGCTAGATCACCCAAAGTGATCTCTCTATTTCCTTCCCCAATGAAAAGTTTATGGAAGTACTGCTCCCGTCTAGTCTTTATATCCTTCTGAGTAACAAGCACATGACCTTCCTCGTCCTTAATGCATCTCACTTGAGAAAGGTCTTTTATCTATCTTTCTCTTGCTTTGGCCAACCTGAATATATCCTTCTGTCCCTCCTTAGAGTCGAGATTTATACACAAAACTTCATAATCTTTTGACTTAGCTTCGCTTACAGCCTTCTTTGCTTCTTTCTTCGCTATTTTGTAGTTCGTGACAATTTCCTCTGTTCTATCCTTAGACATAGATTTAAAGCAAGCTCTTTTTATTTTTAGCTTCTCTTGCACCCCTTCACTCCACCACCAAGCCTCCTTTTGACCTGGAGCTCCTCCCTTTGACTGGCCTAGCATCTCTTTAGCTACCTTTCGGACACAAGATGCTACTGCCTTACACATCTCATTTGCACTACCGCTACAGTCCCAAGATAAGTTTTCTAAAACCTTCTCCCTGAAGCTCGCTTGCTTCAGTGGAAGATTCCGCCATCTAGTTCTTGTTATCTTAGAAACCCTCATTTTCTTTACCAGCCCTTTCATTTGTACATCCAAAACAAACAAGTGATGTTGGATTGTCAAACTCTCTCTATATCATGCATCAAGCTCCGTCTTCCCTCTTGTTAAGCAATTCCTTCTTCAGTTGAAAATTAGAGCAACACTCAGGTTGAGGACTCTGGAACTTACAAGGTTGTCTTAGCACTATCTATGTTGAGGGAGGAGTTTTCGATGTTCGAAACAAACACTGAGATGCAGACAACACGACCAGACCCATATGATTAAGAGTTGATTGATAGGTTTTAATCGCTTGGAGGACTCAATAGCCCCAGATAATCAAGAACTAGAAGAATGGATGGTGAATCTAAGGTTCATGGAAGAAGAGAACCATACGCAAGAGGTAGAGTAGAAACAACTACCAAGACAAACTTGGTTGCAAGGAGAGAAATTCGAACATGGCCTACAATGTGGTCTCTAGTGGAAGGAATGTCTTCCATTACAATCGGTGGAGGGTTGTTCTTTAAGGGGATAGATCTTGGTAATGTAATGGAAAAACACTTCGACGATGATCCTCGTATGGAGCCAAGATGTTATAATAAGATCAGGCGATTGGATGATTCAGACGTTTGGGAATCGAGATGATCTAGAGACAATTAATGAACACAACGAATATGAGTCCCCAGATGTAGTTGGATTTCCAATTTTCTTAAGGGGTTCAAAGAGCCAGTAAGGAAGGATGACATGAACAAGATAGCAAAATTTAAGGTTGCACCTCTAGTTCTGAGAGGGCAAATAAGACCATCATCTTTCAGATACTAAAGAACAAGTGCAGCAAGAAGAACATTTTAGACGAATTGCTCTACCCAATGCTACCCATGTCTTTCTTCTGAAACTACTCGGAAAAATACTAAAAATGATAATGGATAGCCTCATAAGATAGCTTTTGTGATGGGCCCGTATACTGGATAGAGTGGTGATGATGTCTGAGATAATAGATGAGTAGAAAACACGTCATGTGTGGGATTTGGTATTAAGGGTAAATTTTTCCAAAGTATATAACTGTGTGAGCTGGAAATTTTTACCAACTTCCTTCTACCGAAGATATGTGGTGAAGCCTTCTCCCACTTAAAGTAGAGTTGACCACGAATATTCTTACTCAAATCCATGTTGAAAGATCCGATTACTTTTACGTTGGATGTCGGTAACTCAGCCATGATCGGTCCCAAGCCTGGGTAAATAAGAAGGGTTGCACGTAACGTAGTTGACAGCAAGCGCAAGAAAGATGAATACATAAAAGAGTTCTTACCAGAACACTATTTAGGAATTTGTCTTGAAGCAGTTCAGATCTTTTCAACATGGATTTAAGCAAACGTTAAGATTTCGTTGGGGCGTTCCCTACTAGCAACGTGTTGCATCACCTGAATACAATGAGAAGTTAGGAAAAGCCACTACATCGTGCTCGGATGTAGTTCAAAATCCGCAATGGTTCTCACATGAGGAACGCATGTAAGTAGATAAGCTAGTTTTGTTGCATTGCTTCCAAGATGGAATCCAAAATTTCTAAGCGCTATCGCATGATGGACGTATGTGAGTAAAGAAGTTAGTCCAAAAGAGGTTGCAAAAGAAGTTGCGGATAAGTAGTTGGAATATTGGCACTCTAACTGGAAAATCCATGGAGATATTAGCATGGCCTCAAATTTCGGCGAAATTCGGCCAAATTTCAGTCGAATTTTGATTTTAACATATTACCGAAATTCAATTGAAATGGCTGAAATGTGAGGGCCCCGGTACAAGAAAAGACAGAAATTTTGTTTCGATCAGTCACAAAAATGGTGACTGAACCCGACACTTAGGGCGTTGGATATTAGATATGATGGAAAGAAGTAATATTCATATACTATGTCTCCATGAGACAAAATAGATGGAAAGAAAGCAAGGGAGATAGAGAAAACATGCTTTAGACTTTAGTATTCAGGTAAAGATAAGGGCGGGAATGGTGTTGGAGTGGTTGTTCATAAGGATCTGAAGAATAGTGTGGTTGAGGAGCAAAGATTCAAGGATCGGATTATTTTGCTAAAATTGGTACTTGAAGAAGAAACTTTGAATATCAACTCAGTTTATGCATCGCAAATTGGTTTAGATGAAAGAATTAAACAAGATTTTTGAAAGGATTTGATCTTAATGGACATGTGGGAATGGATGCTTCAAGATATGCTAGTGTCCATGGAGGCCATGGCTTAGGAAATAGAAATGAAGAGGGGAAAATCATTCTAGATTTCGTAACAATTTATGATCTTTTCAAAGAAAACACTCTCTTCAAGAAGGGGGAGGGACATTTAATTACTTATAAGAGTGGTCCGACTAGAACACAGATAGATTACTTCGTGTTGAGGAGAAGAGATCGGTTATGTTGCAAAGACTGCAAAGTAATTCCAGAATAGAGTTTGGCAATCCAACAACGCTTGTTAGTCATGGATGTGCAAATAAAAGGGCTGGATAAACAACGGAAGGTTTCCAAGATTACTAGAACTAGATGGTGGAATCTTCATTTAAAGCAATCAAGTTTTAGGGAGAACGTTTTACAAAACTTATCTTGGGACTGTAACGCAAGTGCAAACGAAATATGAGAGGTGGTAGCATCTTGTATCCATGGTATGAAAAGTCTAGCCTCGACACGGTCGTGGAACAATGAGGCAGCTTTTTTAGCCTCGAGGCGTAAGCCTCAGATGGTATTGACGAAGCATACGCCTCAAAAGGTCGAGGTGGTCCGAGGCGATGAGGCAGTTGAGGTAGAACAAAGCAGTATGTGAGGCGTTTTCTGGATTTTAAAGCATTTTCTAAAGATTTAAATTGTATTATTGGTAGTTTAAATGCTTATAAATGTATAGTTGTCTATGATATATATAAGATGAATGCTTGGAATTTTAACTTTGTTCATATTCATATTGAGCATTAAACTTGTCTAACTTTTCAAGAAATTCTTAATATTATTGCACTTTCAAATACACAATCCATAAAGCTTAAAGAAAAGCTAGTATCAAGAGAGGTGAGATTATGAATGATGTAATATACCAACTAAAAAAAATACGATTAGATTCAAGACATGTCAATATTATCATATTTTATATATTAGTGATAACAAGTACAATTAATCATATTTTTTTATGCACCACGATAGTTTTAGCGAAAAATATGTTATCTTTGATACTTTAATAATAATTATAGCCAATGATTCTATTTATCAATGAGTAGAAATTTAGTAGATAGGTTTATGAAATTTACATATCCTTTTTTCACGTTCTTATCTTCATAATTTTATCATATATTACAAAGTTATATTATATGTATGTCAATTTAGATAATTTCATCAGTAAATATATTTATTACAGTTTTTATAAATATTTTCCTATACAAACTGAGGCTTACGACTCGACCGCCTCAAGTTTACGCCTCACCTGGCCTCCAGGGAAAACGTCTCGTTATGCCTTTCATTTTTTCAAACCTTGCTTGTATCTGAAGAGTAGCCAAAGAGATGCTAGGTGAGTCAAAGAGAGGAGTTATAGGCTAAAAAGAGGCTTGGTAGTGGAGTGGAGTGGCGCAAGATAAGCTTAAATTTAAAAAGACATGCTTTAAAGCCATGTCTAAGGATAAAACAAAGGAAACTTTTGCAAACTACAAAAAAGCGAAGAAGGAAGCAAAGAAGGTTGTAAGCAAAGATAAGTCAAAAGCTTATGAAGTTTTGTACAGAAAATCTCGACACTAAGGAGGGTCAGAAGAATATATTTAGATTGACCAAAGCAAGAGAAAGAAAGACCAGAGACCTTTCTCAAGTGAGATGCATCAAAGATGAGGAAGGACACGTGCTTGTTACTCAGAAGGATATAGAGACTAGATGGAAGTAGCATTTCTATAAGTTTTTCATAGGAAAAGGAAATAGAGAGATCACTTTGGAAGATCTAGCCAGTAGTGAAAGTTACTTGAATCGTACAAGCTATAAAAGAATACAAAGGAAGGAAGTAGAGGAGGCTTTGAAGGTTATGAAACCTGAGAAAAGTGCAGTACCTGATGACATTCATGTAGAAGTATAGAGAGTTCTAAGTGAGCGTGGTTTGACTTGGCTTACAAATTTATTTAATGTTATTTGGCAAAGCAAGAAAATGCTTGAAGAATGGAGAAGAATTATCATGGTGCCTCTTTATAAGAACAAAGGAGACATTCAAAATTGTTCGAATCATAGAGGTATTTGATAAGTCATACTATGAAACTTGAGAACGTATGATCAAAAGAAGGTTGAGGTAAGTTTCCAAAGTAAAAGAAAACCAATTCGGATTCATGTCAGGTTGCTCAACTATTGAAGTCATCCATTTGTTGCGGAGAACAATAGAGATTTATAAAGCTAAAAAGAACCTCCATATGATTTTTATCGAGTTGGAGAAGCTTATGATCATGTCCCATGGGAGAAATTGTGGAGAGTTTTGGAGAAGAGACACGTACATGTCCTATACATTAACCTCATAAAGGATAGGTATGATAGGGCTTCATCTTGTGTAAGGATCCAATCAGGGAAGACTGACTATTTTGACATCAACATTAGTCTGCATCAATGTTTAATTTTGAGTTTATTCCTTTTTACTTTTATTATGGACGAGGTGACTACTCACATTCAGGATAAAATACCTTAGTGTATATTATTCATTGATGATATTGTGTTGATTGATGAGAGTAGAGATGTAGTAAATGAGAAGATTGAGGTCTGCAGACATGCATTAGAGACTAAAGGATTTCATATAAGTATGGCTAAGACTGAATATATAGAGTGCAGTTTTGATTGATGCATTGGCAAAAGAATCGAGGTGAAAATTGGTGACGATAACATTTTGAAAAAAGATTCTTTTAGATACTTGCGATATATTTTGCAACATAGTGGGGCAATTGATGGAGATGTTACTCGTAGAATAAATACAGGTTGGCTAAAGTGGAGAGGAGCCTCTATTGTTCTATGTGATAAGAAAATTCATATGAAAATCAATGAATAGTTTTACAAAGCAGCTGCAAGACCCACTATGCTCTATGGATCAGAATGTTGGCTTGTGAACCATAGACATGTGCAGAGAATGGTAGTTGCAAAAATCAAAATGCAAAGATTGATGTGTGGACATACACGTAAAGATCGGATTCGGAATTATGCAATAAGAATAAACGTAGGTGTAGCTCCGATCGAGGATAAGATGCGAGGAAACTACTTAAGGTGGTTCGGCCATTTGCAAAGGAGGTCGGATGATGCACTAGTTAGGAGATGCGAGTGTTGGGATGTTGAGCCAGCTAACAGAGGGCGAGGAAGGTCCAAGAAATGTTGGAATGAGACTATCCGAAGGGATCATAGTTTGTTAAATCTAAGCCCGAGAATGACCCAAGATAGATCTGAATAGAGGCAAAGAATTCATGTAGTCGACCCTACTTAATGTAAGAAAAGGCTTTGTTGTTGTTATTGTGTCAGTTACCTAGCACAACCCCCACAAGGAGGTATTTGAACTCTGGTCTATTGGTGGTAGGCACATTGCACTACCACTAGACTATGAATAATGGGTACAAAGAGGTGTTTTATACAGCTTCCTACTCAATTCTTCCCAAGGAGCACCATGCACGAGGTTTCTATCAACTGCAATGGCATATGAGACAAAGGTGCATGCTTTCCTCCAAACTTTTTTTTATTGTGGTTGAGTCCTGGCAGAGACTATTGATCATGTGGTAAGTTGGATTTATGTGGTATACTCGTGACATGGGCTCTCCATCCTTATGATATAGTATGCATATGATACCGTATTTTTTGTTGAGGTTGGTCAAGAGAACTCCGCGCATGTGGAAATTTCACATAACATAATGGTCTTCTGCTTGCACATTGGGGGCTACCCCTTCTGGTGGGAAACTCTCATAAAGTGATTGGGCATCACTATTGGAGAAGATGGAACAAAAATTAAAAGCTTGGAAAGATGTGTCCTTATAAAAAGTTAGGCGCCTCGTACTTCTAAAATCTATCATGTATGGTATTCGAGTGTTCTATTTTTAATGTATACACTTGTAGTGGAGATCTAGACATAGTTGGAATATGTGATGCATCATTTCTTTTATACTAATTGAGGGAAGGATACCACCAGAGCACACGTCGTGGATAGAACCTCTGCAACACAATCTATGCAAGATAATGGGCTTTCGGGTAACACAAATGTAAAGATGAACAAGGTTCTAGAAATAAAGTGGGAGTTGATAATCTAGGTTAGCAGCGCTTAAGGGCGTATATGGATCGGAAAAAATCTGTAACCTGATCCAATACAATGTTATTGGATTGGATTGGATCGGTTGGTTTTATCATTCAAACGGATTGGATGAGATTGAAATTTTTAAATCCGTTAAAGTATGGATTAGATACTCATTAAAATTAAATCCGATCCAACCTATTAATCCCTTGATATATAAAAAAATAGATACACAAACACATCAATTTGCAACTTATCCCATTTACACATAAGGAAATAACCAACTGTTTATCTTTGTTTTCCATATAATTGGTGGATATATCTTTTTTCTTTTCTACACCCTCTCTTATCTGAATCCAAATGACAAATACCAAAAATATTATTGTGGTAAACCATATTAAGCCACTTCCTATATCACTTTCCAAACAACTTCTCATCCCCTCTTCTTTTTATTTCATTCTCAGGAGGTTATCTTCTCAATTCCACAACATGTCATGATCCGCACTGGAATGTCGCAACACTTATGTCATGAGTCGAGGTGCGGTCAACCCTCCTTCATGTGAATTGGACTACCAACACACATCTATTGCAAATCATGACATAGCCACCTCTTCCATGCACGAGGTGCATCGCTAGTTCCTTGCACAAGTCATGCAGCCATCGTGTCTCTCTCGTCAGTCAGTGATATTGTGGCTCCTCCCTCGTACGAATTTCATCTCCAATAACTGCCAGTCATGATGTCACCACCTCCCGTGTGACACGGTCTACTGTTGCCATAAGCATGCCACAAATTGGTGAGCACCGTCACCTCTCCCTTACCTTGATATACAAGGCTTCCTCCTATGTTTAATAATTTACTTTGTTCTTATTTGAAAAATATCCTCAGCTTTTCAAGTATATGGCTTTTCCTTGAGAAAGAGCAATGATCTTTCTTCCTTTAGAGTGAGGATGACAGATCCTTTGGCCTTTGTAAGTAATGCAATGTTCTTCGATTTATATCCTTCAACAAAGGCACAACTGTGATTTTTTATAGGATTTCATTTATCATTTTTGTATCGTGCATGCCTTCCTGCGGTCAAGGTCGAACCACATGCCTATCATGTGGTCTTCTGGGGAGACCTCTCTCCCTAGATCGTTCATCATATTCGAGAAATCCAGGCTTCTTGAGGAGGGGTTCAGCGAGTTGGTTTAGGACTTGTGGTCTTCTTGTGAGGTGGAAGGCTCCGCCACTGTGCGATTTTTCCGCAAACAAGAGATTGTGAGACTTTGCGAGTACAAGAAGGAGGTGAGGGAGAGTGGTAGAGCGTGGCGTACTGAGGCACAGAACGTAGTCTCCAATCTGGACCGTTTTGAGGACACACGTGATATGTCCCCTTCAGAGTTGGTGGAGAGGGAGGTTGGCCAGCAGATCCTGGAAAGCGAGGACATAAAGCATGAGTTGGAGTGGAGACAGAGATCCAGGCAGTGGTGGATCAAGGAGGGTGATGCAAACACGAGGTTCTTCCATATTGTGGTCAATGGGAAACGTCATCGCAACTTCATTCAAGCCATCTCCATTCGCGGAGTCCGGGCCGAGGGGGACCGTGAGGTTGGCACAGCGATTGTCGACTATTTTCGTCACTCGTCCCACCATTCTACCAGCAAAGGGTGGTGTTGGCTTGAGCAGGGGGTGTCGTCCCACTCCCCAACCCAGCAAACTGACCTCACTGGAGTTTTCAAGATGGGTGAGGTTAGGACAATGATCTGACAATTGAATGCGAATGGGGCATCGGGTCCTGATGGCTTCCCAGCGTTTCTTGAAGGAGTGGTGGGAGACAGTTCAGATGGACCTAATGGAGCTGTTGGGGGAGTTTGGGGAGGCAAACCACTGGTTTAAGGGTGCGTTTAGTATGCGGGTTAGGGTGGGTTAGACTGGTAGAGGGTAACCCATTTTTTTGTTTTCGTGTTTAGAAAGATGGTTAAACTGGGGGTGGGTTTGAAGTGGGTTTGTTGTGATATAATTGTATTGAAGTTTCAAAAAGTGAGTAGTTATTGTGATGTGATTGTATTGAAGTTTGGAAAAGTGAGTAGAAATGGAGTAGTTTACAATTTTTATATGATATGATGGTATAATATATTATTTTATGATGGAATTGCTGATAGAGAATTGGTTTATTTAATTTTTTAAAAAGATAAAAAGTGGGGCCCACATAGGAAAAAGAAGGGGTGGGTTACCCCACAATCCGAATGCCTCCTAAGAGAATAAATACGTCCCTACTTTTTCTCCCCTCCGAAGAAGGTGGGAGAGGACAGAATTGAAGAGTTCCACCCTATAGAGGTTTTTAATGTAGTGTACCTAATAGTGGTAAAGGTTCTCATGAGTCGTCTAAGCCTTGTTTTGGGGGACCTACTTGCACTGATCAAAACTATCTTCATGCCTAACCAACGGATGATAGATAGTGTGACTATGGCTTCTGAGATGGTTAGGGATTGGAAGAATAGAGGTGTGAAAGGCCTTCTATCGAAGTTAAACTTCTCGAGGGCATACGATTGCATGGATTGGTTTTTCCTTTGGTCTGTTCTCGCAAAACGTGCTTCCCTGAGAGCTGGATTAGCTGATTGAAGAGATGTGTGATGACATCTTCGTTCTCAATCATGGTCAATGGTTGACCTGTGGGGGTTTCTTCCAACCCCAATGGGTGGTTTGGCAAGGTTGTCCCCTAGCCCCTTTGTTTTTGTGATTCCGCTGACGTCCTGGCTATTATGACCAACGATGTGATTCTTCAAAGGAAGATGGCTGGTTACTCTAGAGGAGTTTATGTTCACATACTCTGGTATGCTCGCGATACCATTTTCTAGTTGAGGGAGGTTGTGACGAGGTCAGAGCTTTGAGTACTATTCTGGACAAGTTTGGGGAGTTATATGGCTGGGGATGAATAGAGCTAAGTCCACCTTTATGCCTTTTGTCTTCTCTGACTCCTGGATTGAGGAGTGTGCTAGGATCATTGATACTCCAAGGAGTGCCCTCCCGATTAGCTACCATGAGTTGTCATTGATGTACGGGCGTTTGAAGCAATCTAATTGGATGTCAATCATTGAGAAACTGGAGTTGAAATTGGTTGGGTGGAAGGCATCTTTGCCCCTCTCGAAGAGGGAGACTTGTGCTCTTGAAGGTCGTGTTGGCAACAGTGCCAATTTTTTCATTTCTTCGAGGATCCTACATGTGGTAATTTGCAACCATTAGGAGGCATGTATTTTTCGCTTCTTTTGGAGTCCATCAAATGGACAGTCCGGAGGTGTTCGTCGGGAAAACTGGCAGTTGTAACTTCAGCCAAGGTATATGGGGGATCGAGGGTCCTTAAGCTAGAGGAAATGAATAAAGCCCTTCTGATAAATTGGGTGGCAAGGCTGTGGGGCAAGGGAGAGTACCTCACTTGTAGGCTTCTTCAGGAAATTTATGTTATCCAGGTACAACCAATTGTGGAGCCGTCCACGCAGCATTATTCCTCCGTATTTTAAAAGGGATCGGTTCGGTGTTACAGAGTTTATCGGAATATATGCACCCGGTGGTTGTAATAGGGAGTCTCTCCTTTTCTAGAAGGACAAATAGAATAGAAATGGCCAGTTGTAGGTGTGTTACCCTCACCTTTTTGCGATTGCGGAGGACAAGAAGTTGGGGTCCAAGGCAACTTGGGTGGATGGTTGGTGGCTACCATACTTTTCTCTCCATTGTCCAACCAGTGCTTCAGGGAGTTGCAACGAACGCTAGAGGAAATTACAGGAGTCTCGGATCCGAGCAAAGGGCGGGATCATTGAGTTTGGCATGACATTATTTTCTCTATCAAGAAGGCCTACAATGTACTCGTTATTGAGAATGGCTCGACCCCAGACGATACAAAGAGACACTATGGGCTGATTTGGACTCTGAGAACCCCTACGAAACCAAGGTTGTCCTATGGCTCCACAAGCATAGCTAACTACTTACGAAGGCCAAATAAGTAATCTTCTTCCCGGGCGATGACACCACTCGCTCCATGTGTGACACCGAAGTGGAGGATATAGGTCATCTTTTCTACTCATCCAACTATGTCCGGCAGATCTCCAGAGGGATCCCTTCTGACCGCTTACTTGGGGCTCACTTTGATGGCTGGGTGGCTGCGAGTGGCGGATTGGAAGGTGGTTATTGACAGAGTGGAAAGTAAGGTGGCGGGTTGGAAGGCACGGATACTCTCTACGGGGGAAAGTTGGTCCTCCTCAAGCACGATCTCTCGACTATCTGATTTTCTTCTTCTTCATGTGGTTTCTGCCTGTAGGTTGCGACAGAGGATGGAGGGGACGATGAAGCATTTCGAATGGTCAGACAGAAGGCCGGAGGGTGGGGGAATGCACCTGGTGGACTGGACACGGTGACGATGACGAAGAAAGAAGGAGATCTTGGTGTCCGTAGTTTGGAGCTCATGAATAAGGCTTTGTTGGCGAAGTAGGCTCTTAGAATTTTGGGGAAGTCTGACGATATGGTTCGCGAGGTGCTACGGAGCATTTATGGGGTCAATAGTTCATGAAGAGCAGAGGCGTGCAGGCGACCGTCATCACTTTGGAGGGGGATGTCTAGTGTCTTGTCAGAGTTGGGTGCTCTTGTGAGACTGGTACTAGGTGATGGCACAGTTTTGGCTTCTGGAAGGATGATTGGTTGGAGTGGATCCTCTTGATGATAAGTATCATCGTCTCTTCTCCATGATAGGGGACGAGAATGCTTTGGTACATCGGTTTTGGCCGGCGAGATCTTGGTGCCTAGCCTTCACCTCTACTTTGTCGGATCAAAGGTGTAATGAGGCCATGGCCCTCTTGGGGAATCTGGCGGATGTTGTTGGCCTCGACGAGGGCAGGGACCATTTATCTTGGAAAGAGGGAACGTTTTCGGTAAAAAATGAATATCGATCTTTTGACAGGACGCGTGGGGCTGTGCAGGAGGAGGTCGCTTGGGACTATAGAATTATTTGGGCTAGCAGGGTTCCTATGTGAATTAAGGTCTTCATGTGGTTGGCGGGACGGCTGCTTACAAAAGCCCACATTACAAGGTTGCTGGGTATCGACGAGATACTTTGTGATAGATGTGGCCTTGAGCAGGAGGATTTCGATCATATATTTTTTGGTTGATGTACCTCAGTCATGGTATAGAAGCAGGTGATTGTGCCATGGTTTCACTCGAGGAGCAGTGTGTCGTATAGGAGTTCAATTAGAGCGGCTTGTGGAAGCTCTCAGAAAGATGCGGCTGGTCCTTTTGCCCTGCTTTGGGCCATTTGGTGTGCTAGAAATGAGAAAATATTTTGGGGTCCTCCGTTTCTCTATGAAAGGGTGCTGGGGCACTACAGGGCACTGGTGTCTTTGTGGATTGACGTGTAATTTCGCATTTCTGGTAGTTCCGGGTTGTAACATATGTGTACTCGGTCTACTTTAGTTAATTAAATTAGCGGTGGGTTCCAATCTTGGAACTATATTCTCATTATCCTAAAAAAATGTCCAGCGGATATGGCAAGAGAAGGGTGTTCAGTGTGTGGTCCTCACCTCACACGCTGGTTTTTGGGCCGCTCTAACTACCAATCAATTTAGATCCATGGACAGAGCTATTGTGCCCAATTGCCACAGTCTGGGTGATCTGATGCCACGTAATGATGTGATCTTCCATGGGGACAGATTTTATGTCGATAATGTAATTCATCTCGACATGTCTCTTCTTGAGACATGGCTTTTGTAGACATTCCCTTTTCTATTATTCTAATATACTTTGGGGTGGACACGTCTGGAGTGTTTCCCCCCTTTTTGATTCAAAAAAAAAACATACCCCCTTTTTATTCAAAAAAAACATGATAAGGAATAACGACCCATTATTTTTAATTACTTATATTCCAAGTTCTATATAATATGTTAAATTGATAATTTAGTATTCAACTTTTTGTAATAAATTAACGCATTTCTTTCCAGGTTTCTAATTGTAATCATTTTGATTACATTGTGGTTCTTAAGAAAGGTATGTTGCATTTCGTTGTGTACTCTTTGGGCAATCTTTTAACTGCATTTGTCTATACTATGTAGTACTTAGAAATTATGTCAACTATTGAAGATTGTTGGAAATTAACTAACCAATATTACAAAGTACACCAAGGGAGAACATATAAGTATAAAAAATTCTATTCAATCCGTACTCCGGCAGATTGGATTAAATTGGATTGGGAAAAGTTAAAATCCGTTAAGGTTGAATTGGACACAGATTAAGCAAAACTCCTATCCAATCTGATCCATGTGCACCCCTAGCAGTGATGACATCCTTTGTCACATGCTAAAAGGTATCTATAGATCTAGCAAGGTTTAGAGACAGATCTGGCCAAGTTTGGAGATGTAAAAGAGAGCCGACCAAGCCCTTTAACATTCTAGTGAGACATTTTTCTGTTCACTAGATTATGATATCATTTAAATGAATGTCACTATAATGATTGGTCAAAAAATGGCCCCCTTTCTCAACGATTCCTAAGACTTTTCGCGTCGGCAATAAACCAAGATATTAATGCTATCGACGGGTGGTTCAAAAGTTCATGGGATCCCATACTCAACCTTCTCAGACCAATTAGCCAACAACTATACTAGTTCTTAGAAATTACGGACGTGCTGACCTGGGTCGAGGCATAAAAAACATATAAGGTGCTTCATAAACACCTATTTGTAACATTTGTGAACTTACGGCTACTTTCTTAAACTAAATTACCCTTGAGGGGTGTAGATTTTTATGTGGCTTTTGAGAAGGGGGAGGATGGTGAACGAAGTATGCAAAGCAAGACTATTTGAGGGTCAATGTGGCATGCCTTATGTATTCTAAAGACAGTCTATCTTCATATAAATAACATATTAGGGAAAGGAGAGAAGAAGATATTGTCGTGGAGGCCCATAAAGCTTGAAGGTCAACGAGGAAGCCCGGTTGAAAGGAAAATGACATAGGAATGGCAAAATTGACATTAGTTCGGTCTAAGGTAAACAAAACCTTTGTTTCCTTAGTTTTATTTCTGAAAGTTGTGGTTAGGGTATGGGTTCACACATGATTATTATTTGCAATGTGGTTCCGAACTTTGATATGCTCGTGGGAAACAAAGGAGTCGCACAAATCATCTTGATTTCATACATGGAGTTCCCTACATACAAGGTAACAATTCTTTCAAGCCTTGTGTGAGCCTCTATTTTTATTGTAATTATTCCTCCAACCACTGCATGTCTTCCACTATGAGCACCTTCTAAGACTCCACATATGAGCAACCCAGACTCCCTCCTGTTTAAGCACCCCCCAACATTGTTGTCGCATGCACCTAACATGAGGCATGGCGATGGCCAACCACTTGATATGGTAGTAGACACCAACTGGGTCCCTGCAATCTCCCATCCAAGGTCAAAATCCTACACACTGGAAGCACACACTCTAACGTCAGTCTTCTATGCCCTTCTTCGGCCCCACTCTTTCCACTTACAGTCAGTAAGTCTGATCATTATTAGATAAATAATTATCTGCCATATTTTAGCTTTTGTGGATTTTGGTGTAAGTGAATGTTTATACGATTCCTTCTAACGGCATTCACTTACGTAGCAACACCTGACTTTCCATATGCATCATAATTCTGCCTTTGTGCTGGATCGCTTAAAACTTGGTAGGCCTCCCCCAAACTCTGAAATGAAAATACTTATTATGATGACAAGAGTCCAAAATAATCATAAAATATCTTCAAAATGTTGCATAATCTTTTCAAATTAAAAAAAAGAGAGCGAAATCCTGTTTCTGCTACTACAAGCTTCAATAAACATGATGATCAAAAGTGCAGAATCCAAACATAAACATTGCACCATAAGCATTAAAATGGATAAAAGCATCCATTTAAAAATATCTGTTCATAATCAAATAAGAAACATGTACAGAAACATTTGCAAACAAAAAGTGAACCATTTTACAATTCAAAATGAAAAATATCTAATTGTGTAACTACGTATTATAGCAGCTGTGACTATCATCAAATGAACATAAGACATTACATGCAAACATAAAAGGAGGATTCTCAGCAAAAAGTGGTGCTGTATCAGAAACAAGTATGATCATGAGTCATGATATTGTTTTAGATCTGCCAATCTTACTCCATCAAACAAAAGGTAAAGGTTGGTATTCAACAACCAGCATTTTGAGCCGATATGGTAGCGCATGCTAAGGCGTTGAATGAAAGTTGGAATATGTAATTACAAAGCTAATACGTGTACATGTAGTACTTTTTTGGTGATAATGGGTGAAGTTTTTTAGCACACACCTTTACGGTGGAGGCCCTTTTTAAAAAAACAACCAGCATTTTGAGCCAAAAACATAGGACACCAAGAAACACACTTACAATCCATGTATCTGTTTGAAGTTGTAAGGCATCACAAATTGACAGAAAAACATTGCAGGAAAATAGGAGGCAAAGCTAGTATTGAGTGAAAATATGAGGGCATTATGGCAGACTCCATCCTTTACAAAATACTAAAAACAGGGAAGTCACAAAAATTGTACTGGCATGTGATGATCCCATCAGTAATCTTGGAAATTCATTTTTGGGTAAAAATAAACCTTCGAAGGTCAATGAAGGTTTACATTCTCGATTTGTGATGTTATATGTGAGATTTCCATGAAAAATCTCAAAAAATATTTAGCCTAATAAGCATACTATGCTTTCATTTTATTTATTATGTGGGGTAACATGTGATTCTAGAATTGATTTTTTTAGGTTCCACATGCCCTATGATAAAACATAGACATGTACCGAGAATGATAATACAGAAATAAAAACGTTAGGGTGGTTGTGTGGTCATACACAAAAAGATCGGATTCGGAATGATGCGATCAAAAGGAAAGTTTGTGTCGCTCAATAAAGGATAAGATGAAAGAAAACCGTTTAAGATGGTTTGGTCATTTGTAAAGTAGGTCGGCTGATGGACGAGTGATGCAATCCAACAACCCCTTTCAATATATTAATATGCAAAATATGAGTACTATCACCAATAGGAAACTTAATGCATGGTTAAGGTGTTATGCCAACTATGGGGCTTATGGCCCCCTAGGATATCCAAACAAAAAATACACGCACATAATCTTTTGGGAATGATTGTCGCGAACACACGGTAGGTGAAAAGAAAAGTAACAATGTTCATATAAGTAGGAAAATTAACATATGTCAAGACAAAACATCTCAGGAGCCCGAAGATAAGTGAGTTGATTTACAACAATCAACCCTTCATCAAGTAAATGACTTCCTGTGAAAATTATTTTGAGTGATACCTTGGAGAAAATAAATGAACGGCTCCCAGTGAAAAATAAACATTCCATTCCAGGTTCATGATCCCAGAACATGCTGGAAATTGATTTTCAAAATGCAAGCTTTGATTCATAACAAGATGATAGCATACTCGGACTCTTGCGCAGGCACCCAATCAAGATAAATCTAACTGGAGAGAACTATCGAACCAAAGATTTAAAAATTCTCTCCAAAGATTTAAAACAAAGACTGTGAGGGGAAGGACAGATAGGGTTGGCGGCTACTGGCAAGGGAGTTGGGAGTTAGGAAGGTGAGTTGGAGAATGGAGAGGGGTTGTTGGAGTTAGTTGGTGATCAAGAAGAAAGGTGGGATGGGGAGTTGGGAGAGGGAGCTGGGGAGAGAGAAGAAAGCTAGGAGGAAACTGAGAGCTGTGAGGGTTGTCAGACTTCTAGAGAGAAGAGGAGGTGAGCTGGGGAAAGATAGAAGAAGAGGTTGGAGCTGGGAGGGTTGCAGGAAGGCCGAGAATGAGAGGATGTAGAAGCTGGGAGAGGGGAGGAAGAAAGAATGGAGGGGAGAAGAATCGGGGATGAAGGGAGAGAGAGGAGGTAAGGTAAGGCCTATATGGGTTCTCTACTTCTTCCGATCTCCCTTCTGCCCTTCCCCCGATGCCCATTTTATAGCAGGGCTACCCCTTTAAAAATTCAAAAAAAAAACAAAATTACATGGGTAGCACCATATAAATGTCGTTTGCCACTTATGTTGGAGTATTTGGTTATCGCCTATTATGTTGTAGATGGGTAAATTTATACCTCCAGGATCCATTTACCCCATTCAATGTTTAGTCCCACATCTACCAGTTTGGAGATGTGGAGACTCGGTGGGGGTTATATATAGGCCCCCACACCCCTGTAGTCAGAAGAGAAAGTTGAATGAAACATATGGCCTTTTGAGGCCTTCTCCCGTGGTTTTATCCCGCTCCTAAATGAGTAGGGTACCACGTAAAAATCTGTGTTCCAAGTTTATTCTTTCTATTCTTATGCTCTGTCTATCATTCTTCTTCCGCATTCTCTATTTTCTAACATGGTATCAGAGCAACGGTCCTATATCGGGGTTCCCGTATCCCACCCTGACCCTAAATTGCAAAAGGAAAGGAAAGAAAAAGGAGAAGATCGGGAAAAAAAAGATTGAACGGCTTATTTGAGGAAAATTTTTGTGACGGCTATTTACAAAAAATGAAATACCCGAAAGAAAAAAATGATTTTAAAAAATGATTGAGAAAGTCGAAAAAAATAAAATATTATCGGCTAAGTGATGTTTTCCCCCCAATTTCTTTGCCCTCTCCCAACTTGGTCGATGTCCATGTTTTCTGACAAGTATGGGAGAAAGGGGGAGTATTGTGTAGAGTCACAGGTCTGTTACAGATTCAGATGTGATATTCCAGACCAGTCAGTTGTTCAGACTCTACAGTTCTACAGATGATGATTCTTCATGTGCAGTTTCAAACTCGAAGTTCAGATTCCGAGTCCACAGTTTGATGGACAGTTGTTCAGACTCGACATCAGATTCTGAGCCTTCAGTTTCAGACATGCACGAGTATGCGGTCTTTTCAATTGAGCACATGTACGCCATCTTTTCTAGTGGTCCACATCTTTTCTTGTTTTGCCGATCGAAGTTTTCATGCGAGACATAGGGACTCCATAGTAGAAGACCATTCCCTATGCCATGTTGGTAAGTGTTGTCATGTGGTATCATAGGGACTCCTGAGTAGAGTACCATTCTCTGTGCCAGATCGTAGATACCTGGTTCTCTGACGAGGAGACTTTTCAGACTCCATTCTCCAGCGACCGTGGACTCTGACGAGGATTGCACTTCTACGGCCTTTTTTCAGTTCAACCCTTTTCAGAGATGGAGCAGTTGTCCACATGTTGTGGCGGGCCAGAGTACTCCAACGAGGAGAATCATTTCAATTGCAGTGACTCTGGCATGCCCAGTATAGAGCATATACTCTCCGACGAAGAGATTCAATTACCCACACTCCTCACATGCACGGTATGAGAAGCAACATCCTCGACAGCAGCCAACAGTTGTGCACGTTGAGTTGATATTGTCTGTAGTGTCATCTAGCGTGAGTTGAGTTTCTTTATGTTTGTCCAAGCTGAGCACTGCATGCTCCAGCTTGAGGGGTGTTGGAGTATTTGGTCGTGCGCCTATTATATTGTATATGGGTAAATGGATACCTCCAAGATCCATTTACCCCATCTAGAGTTTAGTCCCACATCTACCAGTTTGGAGATGTGGAGACTCAGTAGGGGCTATATATAGACCCCTACATCCCTGTAGTCAGATGAGAAAGTCGAATGAAACATATGGTCCTTTGAGTCCTTCACCTGTGGTTTCATCCCGCTCCTTAGGGAGTAGGGTTCCACGTAAAAATCTTTGGGTTCAAAGTTTACTCTTTCTGTTCTTACACAATGTTTATCATTCTGCTTCCACATTCTCTATTTTCTAACAACTTAGAAACTGCGGACTTAAAGAAATGATAGTAAATATTACATGGAACCCTTAAGAAATAAATTAATCTTATAAGGATGACGGGATTTGCTTCGAGTTGACAAATTTTACAATTTAGCCCTCATATTTGCACTTGAACTACGTCAACGAGTTAGAAGATGCAAGATTTGGGATGTTAAGCCGGCTAAGAGAGCGCGAAAAAGACCCAAGAAGTATTGGAATGAGACTATCCGAAGAGATCTTAGCTATTTGAATCTAAGCTCGAGAATGACCCAAGATAAGTTGAATGGAGACAAAGAATCTATGTAGTCGGCCCTACCTAACGTGGGAAAAGGCCTTGTTGTTGTTGTTGTTTCACATGCCTTATGATCATGGTTTTAAAAAGCGTCGCCTCGAGGCGCAAAGGCGTACGCCTCGAGGCGAGGCGTGGACAAAACGCCCCGAGGCGCACGCCTCAGGTGTATCCAAGGAGGCGTACGCCTCAACCTCGCCTGAGGCGCTCGAGGCGTGAGGCGCTCGAGGCGAGGCTGAGGCGTAAGCCTCAAAAATGGGTTTTTTTTACTTTTCCCGGGTCACGTGCAAAGCACGTGACCTTTTTTAATACATTCGAAAGGTCGGGGGTTTGGGGAAGGTTCTGTTCGACAGAAACCCTCCCCCTCCCTTCCCCTGAGCCCCGCACCTCCCTGTCCCGGCCCCGCCTCGCCGCCAACCTGCCATCGCCGCCCTCCGGAGTCGCCGCCCAGGCCTCCTCTCCATCGCCGACCCTCTCGCCGTCCAGCCGGAGTAGGTATGCGCCGCCGCCACCTCTGAGTTTGTTTTTTTTTATTTTTTTTCATTTTTTTGTGTTTTCCAATTGTTGGGTTAAATTCTTACATATGCTATGAGTTATTAGTAGAGAGTTCTCTATTTTTTTGCAACATTATATTCTTTCTCTTTGACATAACACCTAGGGATAGGATGTCATGTATGTGCAACTATGATGTATGTGCATTTTTTTTGCTAGGCTATTTTTTTGCAACTATGATGAAGGATTACATGTATGTGCATCTTGTAGTTAGTATATATCAATATGTGTATGTTATTGTATAACTTGTAGATATGGGAAGGAAAGGCCAAAGTGGAGGGCGATCGGATCCCGGATGGAGATACTGTCGAGAACTTGAAATGGACGAGCATCACAAAGGGAAAGGATATGTATATGTTGAATGCAATTTTTGTTCGATGAAGATCACCGGTGGGGTGAAGCGGCTAAAAGACCATCTTGCAAAGACACGCAAGAATGTGAGAGCTTGTCCAAGCGTTCCTATTGAAGTTCAACAAGAGATGAAGATGTTCATGGACAGCAAGGGTAATGAAAAGAGAAGACGGTTTGAAGAAATGGAAGAAGTTTGCCGAGTTGGGATGCAAGGGCCATCTGGAGGTGACGAAAATGAACCGGCACAAAGAGCACCGATAGATTCTAGTGGTATCAAGCTAGCTCGAGGACCGATGGATTTTTTCATTGCACATGGAGGTAGGGGTGCAGGTAGTTCGGATCCTCCCTCTCAACAAGTCACTTTGAATGCAAGCTGGAAAAAAGATGAGAGAAGGAGGATTTGCAGGAGCATTGGGAGATTTTTTTTTTAGAATTCATTGGCATTCAACATAGCCAATAGTCCTTATCTGGCGATGATGACTGATGTATGTGGATATGGAAGGGGTTTCAAGCCACCAACCATGCATGAACTCCGAACTTGGATTTTGAAAGAAGAGAAGCAGGCCATTACCACTCTTGTTGATGAGGCGAAGGCTTCTTGGATTGCCACGGGTTGTAGCATCATGTCGGACGGTTGGACCGACACGAAAGGACGCACTTTGATTAATTTTTTGGTGAATAATCCCAAAGGCACTTACTTCTTGAAGTCAATTGATGCATCCGATCAAGTTAAAGATGGTAGGATGCTTTTTAAAGTGCTGGATGAAGTTGTTGAGGAGGTCGGAGAGACGAATGTTGTCCAAGTCATAACGGACAATGCATTCGCTTACAAAGCTGCTGGACAAATGTTGATGGATAAAAGGAAGAATCTTTATTGGACACCTTGTGCAGCGCATTGTATAGATTTGATGTTGGAGGATACCCTCAAATTGCCACTTCATGCATCGGTGTTCAAAAAAGCCAAAAAAATTATCAATTTTGTGTATGCTCATGCTTGGGTTTTGGCAATGGTGAGAAAAATTGCAGGTTGTGATTTGGTGAAACCTGCCGTTACAAGATTTGCCACTGCATTTCTTACATTGCAAAGCTTGATTAGAGCCAAGGATTCACTTGAATCCTTCTTCACTTCCAGAGCATGGAAGAACAGTTCTTATGTGAATTGCCCATTGGGCCAAAGTGTGGTGAACATTGTTGTGAAGAGCAAGTCTTTTTGGCCTGGTGTTGCATATGTTCTCAACACCACGAAGCCTTTGGTCACCGTTTTGAGGTTGGTGGATTCTGAAAAATTTCCACCGATGGGATTTATTTATGAAGCCATGGACAGGGCCAAGGAGGAGATTGCTAGAAATCTTGAAAATGACGAGACCAAATATAAAGTTATTTGGGATATTGTGGATAGCCGTTGGGATCGTCAACTTCACAGGCCTTTACATGCTGCTGCTTATTTCCTCAATCCCCACTTTCATTATGAACCGACATTCTCCAACCACTTAGAGGTGAAAATGGGATTGTTTTCATGCATGGAAAGATTGATCATTGATCCAGATGCGAGGATGAAAGCAGATTCACAACTTGATTCCTTCATGCATGCAAGAGGTTTTTTTGGATGGGCAAATGCAGTTAATTCAAGGAAAACAAGAAGTCCTGGTGAGTATTGTAAATAAATTTTAAGAGTTTTCCATATACTACATAATTACTAAAATGTGTGGTTGACCTTTACCAGCGGATTGGTGAACGTTGTTTGGTGATGAAACACTTGAATTGGCAGCATTTGCTATTAGGGTGTTGAGCTTGACTTGTAGTGCTTCTGGGTGTGAGCGTAATTGGAGCTCTTTTAATCAAGTAAGTGGTTAAAGCATTATTTAATTTTATGATAGTGTTTTTGTTTCATGTTAATCACTTAAACCGTACGTATGTCTATATAGGTCCACACTAAGAGAAGAAATCGTTTGTCACAAGCGAAGCTCAATGATCTAGTTTACATCATGTTCAATTTGAAATTGAAACATAGGGAATTGAGGAAGAAAACAATAGAAGATCCATTATGTTTGGAAGACATTGACTCTGGTGATGAATGGATTTCAGAAGCACACGATGTCGAGACGTATCAGGATCTTGATGCAAACATACCCCTTGACGATGATCCTCTTGAGGAGGAAGGAGGTCAAAGAGGTGGAGGAGCTCAAGCCGCTCAGCCTAAAAAGAAGGGGAAAAGAAATGACAAAGGTGCAATACAATATTATAAATTAAAAGAATGTCCGATGTTTTTTTGTGAATTGTGTTTCAAATGGTTGACTATGCAATATGCATATTACTTTCTTGATTAGGTAAAGGAAAAGCTCCAATTAATGTTGACGAGGAGGAGTACTCCAATTCTGAGGATGGAAGCGAGGATGAAGCTGAAGATGATGTGCACTTGAATTTTATGGATGACTCCGATGACGATCCAATGAGTAGCAGTGACGACGACAATTGCGGCGACAACACTGTTGAGGGGCGAGATGACTGAAGTTGATTCGTTGAATCAATTTTGATGATTTGTGATTTTGATGTATCACACAATAGTGATGGAACATATGTTGCATTAATTTCATGCTTGTGTGAAACTTTATTTCCTACTTTATGTTTTCTTTTCTACTTTCACAATCGTATTTGAACTTTGGACAATCATAGTTGTAGTTTGTAGTTTGTATTGAACTTTAGGACAATATATTGCAATTGTTAGTGTTGTTAGTATTTATTCCAATTTATTTTTCTTTAATTTTAATTTTTCTTTCCAAAAAATTGAGGCTTACGCCTCGACCGCCTCGAGGCTTACGCCTCGCCTCACATTTTGGGAAAACGCCTCGGACCGCCTCACGCTTTTTTAAACCTTGCTTATGATTAGTTAACTTGAGACAAAATAATGAAAAGTTCCGCACAAAAAATCAGAATCAAATTTGAATTAGTTTCATGGAGTTAAGACTTATTATTTGAATAGGTGAGTCCCTTGAGAACATGGCATATCAGTATATTTGATGAAATACTCATTTATTGCAACATATGGATCCGAATAACCCAAACACAATCCAATAAAGGGTTTAAATGATCAATTAATGTTCAATTAATATTGAATAAACCATAGATCGATCAATTGATCGCATATTAAAATTTGCTCGATCGCAATCGACCAAAAGTCGATCGCATCGTAATGCATGCAACTGAAAATCCGCGATGCAAATTGAAAACCGCAAAACAAACCGAGACCACTCGAAATCTGATTTGACGAAATAAGACCAACAAAATTGATTGTTAGTCAATCGAAGATCATTGGTATTTTAAATTTTAAAATTTAATCACAAACCCAATCGTATCTCAAAATTTTCTGGAATTCATCTTCGATCAGAAGTATATGAATATTATACTCATTTTGATCGTCATTCAGAGACGATCAAAACAAGCTATTGTACATTAAAATACAAGACTCGAGGCACGAATACTAAGGACTTAGATATTCTAAATATGGGAGAGATATTGGTTAAAAAATTAATTCAAACTGTACAGCAGACTATTGTACAGTAGATACGGACCCCTCCACTTGGCTTCTTACACTCCACTTGTCATCTAAAATTCCTACCCATTTTCTTTATAAATACCATCCAACCTCTACTAACTAGTCCCCATAAGTCCACTTTTTTCCAGTCGTAGGAGCCTCTTTCTGCAGCCATCTCCCTCTTGGAAGCTGATGTCCACCTCCTGCTGGAGCCCAAATTGCAACCTCGATATAGGAGCATGGATCCCCTTTGCAGCTGCCGCAAGAGTGGCAGCCATTACTGCTATATTCTTCCCCATTTGGAGCTACTGGGCTGCAAGTTTGGATCTCCAAATTGGAGATACCCAAAGATACAAATCCCTCTCCTCTTTGCTCTCATTAAAGTCAATGTTGGAGCCTATAATTAAGTTTTTTTCCTTGTTTATGCTGCTGACCAGCTGCTATTTTAGTCGTTGTTGCATGTTAAATGAAGCCATAAATACCCTCCAAATTTAGAGGATCAAAGATACAATCTTTCCTCTCTCTTGCTATCTTCCATGTATATTTTTAGATTCAATTCAGACCACTGCTATGTTTGATTTTATGATAAAATGAGATGAATTTGGGGTTGAATTACAAGTAGTTGGACCCAACTTCAAACCACTGCATATGCTCTAAATTTATGATGAAAATCTAAGAAATTTGGGGTGATTTGTAGGTATTACAACAACAACAACAAAGCCTTTTCCCACAATTAAGTAGGGTCGGCTACATGGATTCTTCGCCTCCATTCAGATCTATCTTGGGTCAATCTCGGACTTATATCCAAAAAACTAAGATCCCTTCGTATAGTCTCTTTCCAACACTTCTTGGGCCGTCCTCGCCCTCTCTTAGCCGGCTCAACATCCCACCACTCGCATCTCCTAACCGGTGCATCAGTTGACCTTCTTTGCAAATGACCAAACCATCTTAAGCGGTTTTCTCGCATCTTATCCTCGATCGGAGCTACACTAACTTTCTTTCTGATTGCATCATTCCGAATCCGATCTTTACGTGTATGCCCACACATCCATCTTAGCATTTTCATTTCTGCTACAGCCATTCTCTGCACATGTCTATGGTTCACAGGCCAACATTCAGAACCATAAAGCATAGCAGGTCTCACGGCTGCTTTGTAAAACTTTCCTTTAATTTTTAAAGGAATTTTCTTATCACAGAGAACAGCGGAGGCTCCTCTCCACTTTAGCCAGCCTGCATTTATTCTATTAGTAACATCTCCATCAATTTCCCCATCATGTTGCAAAATAGATCCCAGATATCTAAAAGAATCTCTCTTCTGAATGTTATCGTCACCAATCTTCACCTCGATTCCTTCACCATTGCTTCCATCAAAGGTGCATTCCATATATTCCGTCTTAGCTCTACTTATACGAAAGCCTTTAGTCTCCAATGCATGTCTCCAAACCTCAAGCTTCTCATTTACTCCATCTCTAGTCTCGTCAATCAACACAATATCATCAGCAAATAACATACACCAAGGTAACTCATCCTGAATGTGACTTGTCAACTCGTCCATAATCAATGTAAAAAGAAATGGACTCAAAGTTGAACCTTGATGTAAACCAATGTTGATATCAAAATAGTCAGTCTTCCCCGTCGGGGTCCTTACACAAGATAAAGCCCTATCATACATATGTAGGTATTAGAACCCAAAATCAGACCACTATTTAGGTATTGTTCATGTCTTAAAACTGAGAGAATTGAGGGATAAAATGGTATAATTTGAGTCTAAAACCAAATATATAATAGCAACAGTTTTCATGTTGGATTTGATGAGAAATTTGAAATGTTACAAATTAATATCAATTAAAACCCAATTTCAGCTCATAAATTAGATACTATTTTCATGTTAAAATAAGAAAGATTTGAGGGTGATTGATATATGATTAGAGTCCAATTTCATACCCATTGAATAACTATTGATTTCAAGTTGACTTAGAAGAAATTAAGAGTGGTTTATGTGCAATTGAGTCAAATTTAGATCAATAATTAACCATTGATTCGTACTTGAAATATGGAGATTAAAGGATGAATTTAGCATGCAAATTAAGTCTAATCTTAAACTAATTAACTTTGGATATTCATGCTTGAAATATGAGAGGTTTTGGAGATGATTTAACCTGAATTTGATTTTAAATTCAGATATATTTGCTACAGATTTTAAGATTTAAAGGATAAGAGATTGAGGATAAATAGCACACAATTAAGTTCAATTTCAAGATCTATTATTACTCCACATTTCATGGGTAAAATGATGAAAAATGAGGTATTTTTGCATAAGATTGATCCAAATTATAGAATATTAATTAGACTATAAAATCGTGTTCAATCACACCATAATCCCTATAATATTTATGATCGCACCACGGCCCCTATAGAAACAACCAATAAATAGAGAAACATCATCAACAAATAATCTTAGTCATCATTATTGAGTGTACATCTGTAAATGTGCACTAACATGATGTAGACATGCATATGACTCAGATTTGCTTCAAGTGAATAATGCCACTAATTGTTCATTTGCAAAAGCATTGCAAGAGCACTTCTTGTCTCGCCATATATGGGAATGGGATACCGAGTATAAGCAACAAAAATTGAGATTTTGATATTTACGCTTTGCATGATGAGAAGAATTGGAAATTTTATGTGAATTAGATCATAAAATTAAATTTAAACCAAGATCTAATGAGTAACTCTTAATCCCCAGATTTAAATAATAAAGGTTGGGAATCTACCATTGATCTAAATTTGAATCGATATCTAATGAACAATTTCTAATCTCATGATTTGAAAATGAGATCATTGGGGTATTTTTATAAAAGTGACTTATAAAATCTAGATCAACAAGCAGGCCACCAAATTTTGAGATAATCAATGATCAATGACTGAAAATCTTCGTGATCAATCATTTCGATATAAACCACTAATTATTGACCACTATTCAATAAGATTATCGACAAGAAGTTAAGATCTGTAAAGTTCATCACAACAAAGATTGAGAAAGGATGAGAAATCAAGTCAGTAATGATAATCCAGTGATGACTAATAATTACGAGTGCTAGTCACGGTGATCTTTATACCTGATTGTGCGAGGGTGTGGTGAACTTCAGTGGGGCAGGAGATAGGAAGCTCAGTTAAGGCAGTGGCCGCTTAGTACGCGGGTCTCAGATCTCAGTCTTTTCTCGATTTTTCCGAGCGCTCGTAGTTTTATGCCTCCTTGAGATCCACAGGTTTTCTTTTAGACCAGTTCCGTTGACCCAATGTTCTTTATGGTACTTGGATTGGAGGATTCTCGATTTTAATTTTTCGAGCTCGTTTGCCCATACCGATCGGGCTGGTTTTCTGGAGTGACTTAGTCCGGAAAGCCTCTCACACCCATCGCAGTGACATAGTTTTGGAGTAGACCTATCCCTCTACTGGACCACACTTCCACTTAGAGGGTGAGACGGAAGGATCTCTTAGGAGATTTCCTCACCGCTTGAGCCGCTTGAGTTTTGGCTACCGTTCCGCTAATAGGCTTGGCAATGGCTACAGTTGAGTTGGTTACAGATTGAGCTTGGCAATAACTGAGTTGATTACGGATTGAGATCGATTACAGTTAAGTTGGTTACAGTTGAGCTTGGTTTCAGTTAAGTTAATTATTGTTTTGCCAACAGGTCCTGGCAAAGAGAAAAGATAATATTATGAAAATCATCATTATCAGACTAAGAGATACTACCACAGATGCCTGAAAAGTTAGTGGACGTGTTGGGAACTAAGTTAGGATGCATTTTACTCCATCGCATGCCTACGGAGGCACCACAATCTTAAGGCTTCCTTACTACCTTAGAGTCATAGTGTAAGGTCTTACCCATGCCAGGAACATCATATTTGACGAAACCATAAAGAATTATGATTTTGTGCAGAATCCTGATGAACTTTGTGTGTACAAGAAGCTTAGTGAGAGCGCCATTGTGTTCATCGTGCTTTACGTAGATGATATCCTTATCATTCGGAATGATACAGAAATGATGACCAATGTGAAGATTTGGCTATCTCATACCTTTGAGATGAAAGATCTTGGAATAGCCTCTTACATCTTAGGCCTGAAGTTGTTCAGAAACCGAGAAAGAGGATATACATGTTGAATTTTTTATTGAAATTAATGCAATATAACTTGGTAACACAATTTGGTTCTGTGGCTTGTTAGATAGATGAGAATGTCATTTTAAAACGCGGAATTTTTTTCCTAAATTTCCGTAACCTTATGCTATCTCTAGTGAACATGATACTACGAATGATGTGTAAACAGGTATCCGGGATCCACGGGCAGATATCACATATATCATGTCAGTATTATCCTATTTTAAAACATATATATTTCTATATATGGGTTTAATAAGAATGAAACCCCAAAATGACGTATGATGTTGGTATTATGATAATATGGAAAGGAGTAAAATTTTGTTTTTATGGAGAAAGAAACCTTTGTCCACTTTATAAAGGGAGAGGCTAATGTAAGCATGTAAGCCATAAAAAGGAAAATACATAAGTATTCCTGTAGAGGCTTGACTCAAACTTCAACCCTCCTCAATTTTGAACATAAATGTGTAACATACTTAACTTGCTATAGCAGCGCTCAAAAGAATCTCTGGGAAGCACCTTAGTGAACATATAGTGAAGTCGCAATCAACCTCTGCATGTGCAGTACGCTCATAACACATGGGATTATTTGCTATGCATAGCAACAGTGTAGTCACATCTAAAATACATCACTATGTCAGGTGAAAAATAAAGAGTGGTAAACATCACTTGTATTAATGTGTCTTTGATGCTACTGAGCTTAGTATCACATATTTGCTACATACACTCGAGCGATTTATCATTGCTTGTTTCTCAATCCTTTAAGTAACAAGTTTTTTTGAAAGGAAAAAGGCCTAAACCGTGTAGATGTGTGCCCAAAAATTCACCATTTATCACCAAAAAAGAATTCTGCAATTTTTACACAATATCAATCAAAAAACACAAAAAAAATACATATTCCACTCATTGGCCAACATCCTTGCACGAGCAAGAACATTTTCCCCATACCATCTGTCCCCAAAAAACACCACGCCATTTCTAGATGTCCAAATAGCCCAGATAAGTGCTATGTACCAAGATCGTTCCTTTCAGTGTCTCTCTAGCCTTCCCCAAGGTCCACCCAGAACTCATTAACCCCATCACAACGGATTGCCAAATTGCAAAGTAGGGGCCACACTTCGTAGATGACCTACATAAGAATAATAGGTGATTCAAGTCTTCCGTTTTGTCATGGCATCTAGAGCAAGTTGGAACGAAGCCAGGAAAAAAGCTTGCTAATCTTTCACCCGTTAAGATCCTGCCCCTTCTGAGGATTAGAGGGATATTTTTACCTGAGTCGGAACTTTCCATTTCCATATCTTTTTGCAGTCAGACTCATACATGCCCAGGTGGTAGGCCTCAGAATCCTTTAGAGATTAGTAAGCCTTCTCCACCGACAAAGTACCGTCCCTTCAACACCAGCAGTCTCTACCCTCTAATGGTCCCCCTGCATTCACCAGCTCCCCCAGCATCAACACCAGCTCTTCCGTGCATTGTTCCGAGAGCTCAGACCTACATCTAGGAAAAAAAACCATGCACATCCCACCACCCAGTGATCGATGTATTGGGATCAATCGCTAGTGCCAACAAGCGCAGGTATCTCACTCCAAGAATACCTCCCCCACTCCAGTCGTCATGCCAGAACTTGAACCCCCTGTCGTCGCCCACCACCGATATCAAGAACTGGTTGATCTCCTGACCAACACCACAGGTGCCACGCCAGAAGTATAAAGGAGAGCGCCGAAGCTCTATAATACGTGATAAAGAGGCACTTGTCATATAGATACTCCGAATTACATTACACACATGGCTGTCATAATCGCCCCAAACACAAGTTACCCATCTACTGAGGAGCGCCTTGTTCATCTCCTCCAAGCTCCGAACCCCAAGACCCCCTATGTCCACTGATATGGTCATAGTCTTTCAATCAACCAAAGGGATCTCAGTTGATCTACCGCCCTAAGCCCAAATGAATATGCACATGATACCCTCCCTTCTTTTTCGTACTCGGAGCAGTCTGGCAAAGAGGAAGAAAATGGATATCGTCGAAAGGATGGTTTTTAGAAGCACCGGTCTACCACCTCTGGAGGGGTAAACAGATTTCCAACCAGCTAATCTCTATTTTATTTTCTTAATTACCGGTAGCCAATCCACCGCGTTCATCCTGCTCGTAGTCAGGTGCAGGGAGACCATAACCAGTCCTGCCAAGCTCTCGACTCCTGCTCAATCATACCAAAAGTTACGAACTCCGACTTCTCATGGTTGATCATTAACCCCAAAACTGACCTAAGCATGACAAGAATTGTAGATAAGTCGCAGCAGCTGGAAGGGTTGCCTTCTATCAGAATGAGAGTATGATTCGCATACTACCAGATAGGAATCCTCATGTTGTCCTTCGAGTATCCTCCGAATAGGCCCCCAGATATTGCTCGGCCAACCATCACAGATAATGCATCTGCAGCAATGACAAAGATAAGTGGCGTCAGAGGGCACCCCTGGCGAAACCCACGTTGCGGCTAAAAATAGCCACCCCTAGGTTGCATCTTCACCAGCATGGCACACAAGGCAGTCATAACACCTCTTCATCTGGGCAGTCCACATGTCAAGAAAACCACGTATGTGCAAAGAAGCCCAAATGAATCGCTAATCAAAGCAGTCGTACAATTTGGAGAAGTCCACCTTCCACATAGTGCCCTTCCTTTTGTTTCCACACCAATTAGCTATAATCTCGGAGGCAAGGACCACGTTATCCATAAGTTGCCTGCCCAGAAGGAAGGCGTTCTGAACCGGTGAGATAACCTAGTTCAAAACCCCCCTCGAACGGTTCACCAAAGTCTTTGCAACGATTAAGTAAATCGCATTTGAGAGGATGATGGGCATGCAGTCCTCCACCCTCGAGGACACCTTCTTAAAAAGCAAGAAAATCAAGGATTTGTTGAGTCTGTTAAAATCATGATTCCCTTCCATAAATTCCATTACCACCTCTACGGCCTCCTTCTCAAGCAGGTCCCAAAACTCACTATAGAAGGAGATCGAGAACCCGTCTGGACCAGGGCACCCGTCCGGGTTCAACGCGAACATAGCTTTTCTTACCTCTGTGGTCCCTATTGGAGTATGTTGTTATATGTGTCACATGTGTGGGAGATGGGTAAATGGATTCCTCCATGATCCATTTACCCCATCCAATCTTTAGTCCCATATCTACCAGTTTGGAGATGTGGAGACTCAGTGAGGGCTATATATAAACCCCCACACCCATTGTATCAAGATGAGAAAAGCAATAGAAGCATCATCCCTTTGTGGTGTTCTCCCGTGGTTTCATCCCGCTCATTAAGGAGTAGGGTTCCACATAAAAATCTTTGTGTTGCATGTTTATTTTTGTTCTTATGCTTTGTTTATCATTTCCCCTTTTGCATTCCTATTTTATAACATGGTATCAGAGCAGGTCGATTCTCGAGTATTTTTTTATTGAATTGTCCGAGATTCGAGATTATCAAAGTTCATGGTTCTGGAACCCTAGTTTTACTTCTAGATTTTTGTCATCTTTCGTATCTTCTCCCGATGAAGATCCTCATGGGTGTGCACTTCCAATCTCAGCTCTAGGGTTTTTCTGAAGCATGGTTTCCCGTGAGCAAAGTTCCAGTCAGAGATCGAAAGCCCTTCTAGCTGCATCTCCTTGAGGTAACGGTGGCAACGCTTCAATGTCCAGGTTGGCGGCACTGACCTTCTCCCAACTCGCAGGAGGTGCGCATTCCAGCGCGACGCTGACGGCGCTCCAGGCAGCTCCATCGACCCCATAGCAGCCCCATCTCACGCAACTCCCACCGCGCAAACTCCCAGCCCGCAGCGGCGCTTCTCCAGTTGATTGGCGCAACCATATAAGCCCCTTCGCTCGCATCTCTTCCTCGCGTGTAAGCGCTCCTCGCCTCTCCTCTCGAGTGGCCTCCTTCGTGCGTGAACCCCGTGTAAGACCACCTCCCATTGCGGCGGCATCTACAGGAGGACCCCCCCTCCAATTGCGAATTGCACGCCGCCCCTCTGACCTCCGCTACCAGGCGACTCCAAGCGTAGCCATGGCATCCATCCGCGCCAGGCACAATGCCCTCCTCCCTCGTGCGAAGCCCAGGTGGCGCAAGGTGGTGCGAGTTGTGCCTAGGGGGAGCTCGAGATCTCCTTCGATGGTGTGATCCTTTGAGGGGTTCCCAATCAAGGGAACCCTAATCCTCATAGGCAAAAGAGATGCACGATAAGGACTCTGTTATGTTTTATTTAAAAAAAAGGTATAAGAAAGAAAGAGGGGGTTGTAGGCAAAATTTAAAACCCAAATGGCACGTTGAAAAAAAAGATGACATGTTTAAAAAGAAAGGGTGATGGGCCCAAGTGGACCGAAGTTCAAAAAAGAGTTGCAAAAGCCATAAAAAAGAGAGAAAAGCGAAAAGTTGAAAAAACGTCAATAGCTTATTTGTAAAAAAAATAATAAAAAAATGATGACAGTTATTATTAAAAAAATGTTTAGCCGAAAATATGATTCGCTTGAAAATGAAAAGGCGGGAAAAAATATACAAACAGCTTATGTTCAAAAAAAATTGTGACGGCTATTTCAAAAAAATGTGCGTGAATGAAATAGCCGGAAAAAAATGAATAAATTTTTTAAGTGAGAAAAGCCGAAGAAACAAGAGACGGCTTGTGCAATTCTCGATCTGCCATTGTGACCCATCTGAATTCGAGAAGCATGTGTTGTAGCACCGTAAGCTTTGCTGCCAAAACCCTCACAGTGGATCCCTCCCCTGTCATTGTGACGCCCGCTCCTTAACGGATCTGGATACCCGTTTACATATCACCCGTAGTATCATGTTCATTCAAGATCACATTAGAATACTGAAAATCAGGGAAAATTTTTTTTTATACAGATGACATTCGCAAATTTAATAACAAGCCACATGACTACACTATGTCACTATTATTTTGCATAATTTTCCATATCAGTTGGCATGTAACAATAGAAATTGTATTATGTACATGCATCCCAATTATAGAAGAAGAGAAATAAAAACATAAATATCATGAACAACTATAGCATGCGTACCTGATAATTGTAACTGCAAAAGCTGATGTTCAACTCTCCCAATACAACGGTGCAGGTATTTTGCCTGCAATCCATGGAATAGGGAGAAAAGGACATCAACAAATGTTGAGTAAATCTTAATTTATTTAAAATTAACAAGAAATTAATGGTTCCAAAAGAAAGCAAGTAATTTGGCCTTGACAATTAAAATTTAAAGCTACTTGCAATGAGACAGGCTTTCAAGTTGTCGGGTATGCAAAACTCCATTCTACTCATCCTACACTAATTACCCACATTAATCATTGATATACAACCGTCATATGATCCATATTTAAGTCATTGCCTTTCTATTTGAGAATGTGAATGATGAGACTATGATATAATCATTATCTCTATTAAATGCTTATAATGATGATTAATAATCTTGTGGATTGATCATAGTAAGGGTATATGATGGATCCGGGGTTTTGATTCTTTTCTTGTTGATTTTCTCAAGCTTAGTGGATAGTCTGTGGTCTTGGTCTAGGTAAGACCTCACACTATGACTCTAAGGTAGTAAGGAAGCCTTAGGGTTGGGGTGCCTCCGTAGGCATGCGGTGGAGTAAAATGCATCCTAACTAAGTTCCCAACACGTCCACTAGCTATTTCAACAACTGTGATAGTAGCTTGTAGTCTGATAAGGATTATTTTCATGATATGGTCTTTTCTCTTTGTCAGGAATTATTGGCAGAAAAGTAACTAGTTCAACGGAACCCAACTCAACTGTAACCAAGCTTCCATGTAACCAATCCAACTGTAATTCAACTTTAGCCAAACTCAATTGTGACTCAATCCAATCTTAAATGTAACTTTTCCAAATTCAACTGTAACTGATTCAGATGTAGCCATAGAGGATTCAGATGTATACATGGATGATTCGGATGTAGCATCGCCAAGTCTGCTGGCGAAAAATAAATAAAACTCAAGCGGTGAGGAAGCCTACAAAAGGCTCTTCCGTCTCGCCCTCTAATTGGAAGGCGGTCCAATAGAGGGATAGGTCTACTCCAAAACTACGCCACTGAGACGGGTGAGAGAGACTCTCTAGAAAAGTCGCTCTAAAGAAAAAAAAACCGGCCCGACCGTACGGGCTCCCGAGCTCGAAAAACTAAAACCAAGGGTCCTCCTGCCTAGGCACCCTAAAGAACAAGGGTCAGCGGAACCGGTCTTTAAAAGAACCTGTGGATCCCAGAGAGGCGTAAAAACTGCGAGCGCTCGCGAAAAAAAACGAGAAAAAGACTGGGATCCTAGACCCGCGCACTAGGCGGCCGCTGCCCTAACCGGGCTTCCTATCTCCCGCCCAGCTGAGGGTCACCGCACCCTCGCACAGTCAGGTGTAAAGGTCACCATGACTGGCACTCAATATTTATCAGTCATTGTTGAATCCCTATTGCTGACTTGATTCTTCAATTTTCTCGATCCCTATTATGGTTGACTGCACCGATTTAGTTCTTTTGATCCATGATCTTATTGATAGTGATCAATAGTCGGTAGAGTATACCTAAAGGATTATTTCATGAAGATGATCAGTTCTTGTGGTCACAGATTATTATTTTTATAATCATGAGATTAGAAGCTACTCATTAGATCTGGATCTGAATTCATTGTAAATATTTACCTCTAATTCTTGATTTCTCCTTCTAATCACCCTGAAATAAAACTCTGATGCTTTCATTTTCAAGTTCAACTAATTCAAGATAGAGTTAAAACTGGTACCTGAAAAGCTGAAAGCCATACTATCCTTGAGATCCAATAGTAGAAGAATCAAATGTCCTTGATTTTATATTCTTACATACATACTGTCCAGCATTATAATTAAGAAGTTCAGAATCTAGTTTACATAAATCTTCCAACATCCCTTCTATCTTGTACTTCCATGTCACTACCTTCATGTCCTTTCCATCCTCTATCCATCTTATCTCCAATAAGTCCCCCCTTAATAAAAACTCTTTTTTATTATATTTTTTTTTATCATTTGTTTAGTAGAACTATGCATCTACCTTAAGTAGAACTCTATTTTCTTCTTTGTTTTTCTACTGATGATCGAAAGAAGAGGTTATTTTTTTTGCACAGAGCTGTATATAAATGAGATGTTATAAGATGTGATATATGTATTAATGCAGTCTTCAATTATTTCCAATATGAATATAATATTATGTGGATGAGGCAGTTTTATATAATTGTACAAGAACATGGATGGCAGCAAAAGAGGGATAGATTGTACCTATTTCTCCAAACCTTGGAGAGGATTCTTGCATGCAAGATCCTTTGATTGTTTGACTGCTCTATTTTGGAAGAACAAGTGGTTAGAAAGGCACCTACAGCTTTGGAAAGATATTGCAGGAATGTGGCTGTGATTCACATATTGTGGGGGTCTCGATTTGCATTCTCCATGCAGAGTGTTATGCGGTCTAGGCTACTGTATATCTGCTGGCATGTGTGTTGGATGAAGTTGATGTACAACATATTTTAGTACTTACAGATTTTATTTAGAAGGCCAAACTTTCATTTTAATTTACCAGGAAGAAAGATAATTCCTTTGGTAACAAGTGATTCATTTGATACAATTATCAATTAAGGAGCAAGGGACTGTCTGATCGTTTCCCATATGATATTTGGGTTGTTTGACAAAGCCATGGATTTTGCTAAAACTTGGAACTTAGATTAATGCACACAGTAATCCACAGGCCAAGTGAAATCAAACGTACTGGATAGTTAACATGGCAGATGCATCGATTCCTATGGCATTCAAAAATGAGGAAACCTTCCTAAATTTCAGCATTATTATCATGCTCTAGCTGAATTTTAATCAACAATTCCTTCCAATTACTCATGAACAGAGAATCAATAAAGGGCACGAAAATGTGGAATACTTCATGCATGACATCAAGAGAAAGATTTAAGGTGGACCAAGACATGGATTACAGCAAGAGGAGGAGAAGATTTTACCTTTTTAATCCTCTAAGTTTGAAGGATCAAACATGCATGCAGTTGGATGAAATTGAGGATTTTCAGCCGCTCAAACTTCAAATGATGTAGCAGTTCTGTTGCTTGGGCAGCACGTCTGATGATTGGAAGGAGTCGCAGCTCTTTTGGGTTGCTGGAAGCATCTAAGCTGCTTGAAGAGACTGCAGCTGTAGCCGAAGGAGGCAACAACAATAACTGATGCCTGCCGATGTGCAGCAAGAGTAGTTGCCGATCTTAATGGAGTAGCACGGCTGCCTTGGAGCAGATAGGGTTGCCGCCAAAGCAGAAATTTCTGCTGCTTTGGGGGGTAATTAAGCACAAAACGAGAAAAGAGGGCTGAGTGCCTTTCGTTGGAAACGAGAAAAGAAAGGGGAGAAAGAGAGGAACGAAAATGTGAAAGGAATAAAAGGGAAGGGGGTGGTATTTATAATGAAGGAGTAGGCCTTAATTGCTTACAAGTGGCGGACAGTAGCCAGCAACTGTTGGTTGCTGGATTTCAAATAAAAAAATTCATTATATATATATATTAAAATTCTTTTATCTCTCTCTTATATGGAATACCAAATTCGTCCGTATTCGCACCTCGAGTGTCAGATTTTGGTGCACAATAGCTCGTTTTGACCGTCTCTGAATGACGATCAAAATGAGTATAATATTCATATACTTTCGGTCGGGTTTTGAATACCTGAAATTTTCGGATACAGTTTCTGTTTAAGATTAAATTTTGTAATTTAAAAATATCAAACGACCTCCGATTTACGAACGGTCGATTTTGTTGGTCTTATTTTGTCGAATCGGATTTTTGGGTGGTCTCGGTTTGTTTCACGGTTTCTGAATTTTCGTCGCGGCTTTTTCGAGCACGCATTACGATGCGATCGATCTTTGATCGATTTCGCCCGAACAACTTTTGATTCACGATCAATTGATCGTTTTATGTTATTTAACACTGATTAATAACTTTATTGAGTTATACGGACTCTAATCGGATCGAGTTCGGGTTTGTGTGGATTCGGATGTTACAGTCATGTTCCTCTAGAAAGAACTGACCAGATCGCGAAACCTATCCTCTAGCAACCAGCTTTTTTCATATTTGAAGTAGGATGACAAGCCTCTGCCGCTGCAAGTGTCCAGACACCGAGGTGTGACCCGATCTCGATCTAGGGAGTGATCGAACATCCGCTAGGGAAAATCTTTCCAACGCCTCGACCGACAGCAGAAACCTGTCAATCCTCGACCTCGCTAAGGAATTCCTCCACATGAACTTACAGTTCGAAGCATCAATGATCTCCAAGCCTAGCTCCTCAATCGTGTCCGCAAAAACGGCCAGAGCCAGGATCTTTCGCTCCTCTCCAACTAGGTATGTCTTCCGTGTACAACGTGACATTGAAGTCACCCCTACCACCCACGCGGTACCCGCAAATTGTTCCTTGATACTTCTAAACTTGCCCGACCCACATAGTGTCATTAGTTGAAACACCTGTGATCCTATAAATTGATGACACCACAATATGTAAGCGGTCCGACTTGCACTCCAGTAAGATAGAGACTGAGTGTGACATCTCGACCTCATCAATTAGACCGAACAAGCATCCGTTCCACGCCACTGGTATACCCCCAGAGGAGCCGTAGCTAACACCGCTCTGAAATCTATAAGTCGGGGGGCAGAGACAGAGCTCTAACCCACACGCTCCCATGAATCGACCTTGGTTTCTTGTAGGCATGCAACATCAATGTTCCAGGATCCCAAGAGAGAGGCGATAGCCAGGCACTTGTCTGATTGGCCCGGAACCCACACGTTCCATGTCAGGAACTTCATTGGTGAGAGATGGGGATGCTCCTAGCAATCACAACCCCAATCCACCTAGATACAATAAGTTCAAATTCCGTATTAGAGCCAACTCCAGACCATGGTATAAAAAAACTAGCCTCGAGGCGGTCGAGCCGTATGCATCGAGGCAAGGCGATCCAATTTATCCTCGAGGCATGTACCTAAGTCCAATCCAATGATGCGTGAGCCTCAAGAGGCTGAGGTATAGCCTTAAGGCGATCGAGGCATTTTGCGAGGTGTTTTTGCTTTTTGAGTTATTTTTTATGATTTTAAGGGTTTACTTGGTAGTTTCAGAAGCTCATAAATAGTTGCTTGTTTAGGATAATGATTATACAAGAAAAATGCCTAAACTTGGTGTTTCTTTCGTGCCCATAACTTCATATTTACTATTAGTTATGTCCAACTATTTCGCAAACTCTTACTATTTCTCTCTTAATGAACGAATTCACACATATCAAATCCAACAACTTGTAAACTTAATGAACTTTGCAATATATCAAGCAAAACAAAATTAATAGGGATCATGATTTCTCATTTGGCCATACATTATATGTCTAACATATAATGTAATTTTTTTCGGCGTATATTTAATCGTACTTTTAATTGCAACATATTATATGTCTATGCATCGCCTCAATTCCGAGGAAAACGTCTCATTCTGCCTTTCGTTTTTTCAAACCTTGCTCCTGACTTTAGAGTTTGTTGCTTGTTGGATGCAACCAGCTCACAGTCCTCCCCCCCTCCCGAAGCGGGCCCTTGGTGGACTTCGACATGTGTGAATGACTTTCACGCCAGAAGCACTAGGGTGGAGCGCCCTCCTTCTGTTTATGCCACCAATCCGCCCCTCGTGTCTCTCTTCTGCCCCACTCCCCATGTATCGAAAATCCCTGACTGGAGCAATCTCCTCCTCGCCCGACGCCCGCATCCTCACAGCCTTGCTCTCACTCCCTCTAACGGTGGCCCTCTGACCTCCCTTCTTGCGACCTTTTCCCAACTCTCCCCATGGGTGGTCATCCGCTCCTCTCATTCCATTTCTCCATGGGTGGCCCTCCGCTCCGCTCGCTCTCTCGTCGCTCACCATCTCCCTCACAAATGTAGTCTTACTAAGTGACAAGTTTTCACCCGAGGAAGGTGCAGAGTTGGATCATGGACTCCATTTCTGAAAAACATTGTGTATAATCAACATCATAATATGGAGTAATATCAAGTGACGACTATGCATCTGTGGAAGTTTGGGTGTGCTTTGGTAAAACGATCGTTGCAACGGATTTTGCTACAAGATTCTGGGAGTCAATTAGGTCCAATTAGTGAGGCCTCAAAGTGGAGAGAACCAGTCTAGCAATTATTTTGTGGCCTTATTTTGTGGTCTTGTGACCAGCAAGAAATGGAGTGATTTTGGGATCGTTTATATGGTGAAAATGTAATTGTTTAAGTTAGTAGCGTTCGTACATGTAATTTTTCCTGGCTTTTCATAGCATGTACTAGTAGTTTTATGAATCAATGGTGAAGTTTTGGTGCGCACCTATACGATGTATGTCTATTTTCCTTTAAAAAAATGTTATAACAAAAATAAGTTGCTTCTAATGATGTCCTTGATATACCCTACGCCTTTTAAGGCAACTTGTGAAAACTAAATTTCTAAGAGCCAAAAAGATGTTAGATCTATCATTTTTAAGATAAAGGTGCTTCCCAAATAACCCATAATATTGCACATCATCCACTAGCTCGTCATCCACGTACAACTGACCCTTGAAATCAATAGAAATCTCGATTTGGCACCTACCATGCCAAACTCCTCCAAAGATCAATTATACACTTCCTATGAGGCAAGGTGCAAGAATTCGACAGGCTTATGCATTCTAACAAGTTACCGAATAGTGAATAAGAGGTATGTGGGGGCATATGCAAGGGTATATGTGGTTTATACAATTTTCAATGTAACTATAATTTGAATCCCTCACCGCCTCTTAATAGTTTACATGGGACTAAGAAATGAGAATACTTTGTGATGACCTGAAGGGTCTAGTTTCATCTCATGATCCCGACGAGGGAAATGGTCTTTCTCATCCTTCCAAGAGAAAGAGACGTCTCGCCTCCACCCCCAGGTTTTTTATGGGACTATAGTATCTGACGAGAAAGGGAGAGTAAACTAGGCCTTTTTTGCATGTTCAGAAAGAGAATTTCAAAACACTGGTGTCTAGTATTCCAGCAAGGAGATCTTGCGAACAACATAATTATGTAATAAAAGTGAAGTTCGAACATAAAAAAAGGACTTTCATGTAGCACTTGGTACAATTTCTATCGGTGAAAAAGTTCACATATAATAGTGTCAATCACATATATGTAAGAATCAAAAAGTAACAAAAAAAAGCATTAGTACTAAATGTACTATTCCAAATAACATAAGATAATCTAAAATGTTAAAAACATAAAACCATTGAATACAAAAAAAAACTTTCGTATCTATTCTAGGAGTAGGAGAAGAATAACTAAAATCACTTGCGCGAAAGCCACTGATTACCTAAACAGTTAACCATGAACAATTAATTCATAGAGAAACCAGATCTAAATCATCCTAAGTACAATATAATTTAAGAAACGTCACTAACAAGAGTTATAAGCATGGAACGGACATAACCTTAAACTAATTGTTGTTATATATGAAATAATTATATCTCAAAACGGTAATTAACACAATGAAGTAGTGGTTACATTTATGTAACGATATTTAAAAAACTGTTGTGGTATAAATTTAGAGTATTATAAAAATTGTACTTGATTTTTACTTTTTGACTGTAGCAGTTGTTTCCAACATCTTCGAAATTTTACAAAAATGCACTTATTCAATTTTAAAGTAGATACTGTATTTAAGAATTAGAGTAAAAACATTGTAGTCATAAAATTTGGTTATATAGTGGGAAGAACACAAACAAGTTATTATGTGGTATTATTAAAATAAAATGCATTGGACACATGACAATAGAAAGACCAAGGCAAAGTGATACACGTAACAGTAAAATATGTAGCAATTAAAACATGTAACAAAATGCATACAAGTGTAAGCAGATTCCAGACATAGCCGCACATCGCAGCAGCACAAGCAATTTCCCAACGCTCAGCAGCAAAACTGCATAAGGGGCGTATGCAGCCCGCATAAGCATATGAGGCTGACTATGTGCATGGGGCGCATAAAGTCTTGATTCAAGAATGCAGTTTGTTTGTGTTCACATGTGAAGCCACGTATGCGGCTAATGTGATCGCTTTCCTAAACATTGTACGAGGTAAAACAAGACATTCATGATTAAATGCTACCAACTTTCCAAGTATCTCAATGGCTCAGCAACCTTGAACCAACATCTGTTCAATTCTCTGACTCCATGCTCGTTACCTCCTTAAAACTATGTCAAGCATAACCACTGTGCTTCCATATGTTCTCAAAAACATGGTGATCTGAGAATGATTTTACAAGGCCCTCACTCTTCCATATATTGTTCGGTTTGCATATGCAATATTCTTAGTTATGGTCATAATAAACCAACAATGTGAACAGTATAGGATACTTAGTTATGCATAGTGTCATATAAACCCAGTGTACACAAACCCGTAGTCCATGTTATCCTAGATATTTGAAACCAATATACTTATTTATGCATAGTGTCATATAAACCCAGTGTACACAAAACCCGTAGTCCATGTTATCCTAGATATTTGAAACCAATATACTTCGATTATCCTAATCTTAGTTTAATTTCAACGAGCACCTTAAAGGGAACATTGAGTAGGATCCATATCGACTTGGTGAAGGCATTTCTTCTTATAACATTTGTTGGAGAATGATCTAGAGATAGTCCCACATCATCTATTGGTGGGACTCTGGAGAGTCAATGGTGCTATATAAAGAGCTCCACAACCTTATACTCGTTCAGAGAATGAATAAATGTTGAACCCCCGAGGATCCGGGTACCTGTTTACGCTACGGGCTTCGGATTTCGACGCAAACTATCTTGATTTGATCGTCTTTCAACGACGGTCAAAATGAGTATAATATTGTTATACTTCCGATCGAGTTTTGTATACCCGAAATTTTCGGATACGGTTTTTGTTTAAGATTAAATTTTATAATTTAAAAATATCAAACGACCTCCGATTGACGAACGGTCGATTCCGTTGGTCTTGTTTCGTCGAATCGGATCTAATGATAGTCTTGATTCGTCTCGTGATTTTCGAATTTGCATCACGGCTTTTTCGCGGCACGCATTACAATGCGACCGATTTTTGGTCGATTTTGCTCGAATGAATTTTGATTCACGATCAATTGATCGTTTTAGGTTGTTTGGTATTGACCAACAACTTTATTGGGTTATTCGGACCTTATTCGGGTCGAGTTCGGTTTTGTTAGAATCCGGATGTTACAATAGAAGAATCCACCTTTTGAGGCGCTCTCCAATGGCTTCATCCAGCTCCTCACAGAGTCGGGTTCCACGTAAAATCTCCATTGTTCATGTTTGTTTTGAATGTTCTTGATTACTACTTCTGCTTTAACGTTTTCGACATGGTATCAGAGCAAGTCGATTTTTAGGGAGATTTGATTTGATTTTCAAAGTTTGATGATTATTCATATTGTTCTGAATTGGAGATTTGCTCTTGGAGGATAATATAATATCAAGGCAATTTGTTTTTTATTCATCTTGGGGAATCGATTACTGTAGTTTGTTGGAAACCATAGATTTTCTTCATCCAGCGCCGCTGTCATCCTTAGATTTGGATCACCAGACCTTAGTTGTCTTTCCTTTTTATTCTGATTAGGATTCCGGCCACGCCTCCTCCACACCAACCACCTTGGTGGCACCCACCAGGGCCGCACCTACCTCCAAAAGAGGGGCCCTTCATCACCTACAGGAATTCACCAACCAAAAAAGATGATGTTTGGGCCCCCACAAATCTGGAGAAGCTCTAGGTGCACAATCTCTCTATGCATAACCATCGTTACCACAGAAAAAGAAGAGCAGTGGCCACCCAGGCATCTCCTCGTGCAGCCTCCTCTAGGCCCGCCAGTTTGTGTTCAACAAACCCTAGCCACCTCCTCCTCCGGGCCACATAATGAGTTATCACACCCACGACTCATCCCCATCAGTTAAGGCAACGCAACCCTCCCAGTTCCAAGCCATGCTGCTAGTGGGGCCCCTCCTTCAAACAACCCTCGCGGCACGCACATACATGCTCCAATCCAATCTCGAGGTGCCCCCCATCATCACCTCCAAGCTGCGCGCAGGAAGTGGCACCGCCCCTCCAAGCATCACCTCCAGGCTCCAATATAGCAACCCCTCCCTCATTGGCTGCAGTGTAGCATCTCGACAGTTGTTGTAATGGGTTCCTCATCATGAACCTAAGTGAGGGAGAAGGAAACCTGATACCCCTCCTTTCAATATTTTATTAAAAAAATAATTAGGGAAAGAGAGTGTGTTTAAAAAAAGGGTGGTTGCGGGCCCATTGAGCTGTTGTGTGGAGATAAAAAAGAAAGGAGAGATGGGTTATATACAAACGAAATACTCCAGACCCATAAGATTGCATTCAAAGAGAGGGGGGAGGTATATGGCCCAATTGGGCTTATTTGTATTCAAAAAAAAGGAGGGAATTTTTCAGGCCCAAGTGAGCCACGTCTACCTAAAAGAAGAAGAAATAAAGTAAAAAGAAGATGATTGATCTCAATAAGGTTGTGTTGCTGCAATTTGCGAAAAAAACAAAAAAAGGATATTACGACTTACAACAAAAGAAGAAAGAAAGTATCAACAACAACAACAAAGCCTTTTCCCACAATTAAGTAGGGTCGGCTACATGGATTCTTCGCCTCCATTCAGATCTATCTTGGGTCAATCTCGGACTTATATCCAAAAAACTAAGATCCCTTCGTATAGTCTCTTTCCAACACTTCTTGGGCCGTCCTCGCCCTCTCTTAGCCGGCTCAACATCCCACCACTCGCATTGTAACATCCGGGAATTTGCGTAAACCCGAACTCGTCCGATTTTGGGTCTAATGAACCCAATAACATTGACGGTCAATACTAAACAACCTAAAACGACCAATTAATGGTGAACCAAAAGTTGTTCGGGTGAAATCGATTAAAAATTGGTCACTTCGTAATGCGCGCCGTGAAAAGCCGCGACGCAAATTCGGAAACCGCGAAACGAACCAAGACCGTCATTAGATCCGATTCGACAAAACAAGACCAACGGAATCGACCGTTCGTCAATCGGAGTTCGTTTGATATTTTAAAATCGTAAAATTTAACCTTAAACAAAAACCGTACCCGAAAATTTCGGGGGTTCAAAACCCAACCGAAAGTATATCAATATTATACTCAAATTGATCGTCGTCCCGAGACGATCAAATCAAGATACTTCGCGTCGAAAACCGAGATCCGAGGTTCGCATACGGTTCATTATAAGTATGTAAAAAAAAATTAATTATATATTTTTAAATATTAAAGTTTCAGATAAACAGTAGGCAGGCTACTGTCTGCTGTATAAAAAAAAAAAAAGATATATATATTATAAAAATAGAAATTTTTAGCCGCCACCTAATTTCTACTCCCTCCACTTGCCTTTTTCATTTTCCTCCACTTGGCTATCTTTTGAGTCCCCTTGGCAACCGCCTAAGAGATTCCCTCCCTATAAATAAACCCATCTTCTCTCCCTTTCCCTTTTCTATATTTTCTCTCTCGTTTCCAACGAAAGAGGTCTTCTCCTCTTAAATACCAATTCCTGCTTCATCAGCCGAGGATTTTCTATTGCTCCTTGTTGGAATAGCCGACCAACCGCTGGAGGGGTTGCTGTCCCAGAAATCAAATGCAGTTGCTGCTGCTCTGGGGATTTTCCAGCAACCATTTTCAGCCCAAATAGAGCTACTACAGTTGAAGTTGCAATTCCACAACCCTAACCAGCCACTGCACTCAAGGATCCTTAATCTCCAAAATTAGAGGAATAAAAAGGTACAAACCCTATCCCTTCTTTGCTGCCATACATGCACAATCACCCCCTTCATTCTTGCTTCAATATATGAAGTTTCTACACTTTTTGAACATTTATTGATCCTCTTTTATGGAGCAATATGTTGCTGGAAATCTGGGTTCTGCTCATAAAATAAAACTTGGAACTATAAATTTTAGATCTTATTTAGTTTAGCACAGCTTGCATGTCAATTTGATCCTATTAGGTACAATCTCTACTTCTTGTTGCCAGACATGCACTCTACACACAAACTTAATTCCATAATTGATGTCCTTTATAATTCGAACATTGTTATCATATATACCCTTTTAAATGGCATTAATGATGAAATCGGAGGATCCATTTTGTTGATAGCTTCAACTGAACTACTAGTTAAATCTTATTCTGGGAACCTCAATTGTTAAGAGAGGTGGTTTTGGGTAGATGAGTAGGATACAGATTTAAAAAGTTTCATATAACAAATATTAAATGGATAGTTACATTCATTTCTTTAAGAGGAATATGGGTTACTGTTGTTATAATTTCATTAACTCTCCTCCAGCATGAGTTTAAATAGACTATCAAAAGCATATATATATATATAATAAAATTTAAACTACTTAAGGTTGAGTAACAATGTTTGGCCATACAGTTGATTGTAAATAAATATATGCTAAGTACCATAGTTATTATTATAAATTATTCACAAACATGAGTTGAAATTCATGATAGAAAAAAAAATATAATTATGGTTGTAGTTGTATGGATTATAAGGATGGTGTCACTAGTTGATGTGATTCATTGAAAAGTGATAGACACCTAAAATCACTCGTGATTAATGATGTTAAATCCTACACCACACAACAACAACTTTTAATCCATCACATTTTGCACATTGTTATATTATTTTCCAGAACCTGAAATGAATGGTTATTTGGACAACATTGGATCTATGGACAGTAACAGGTCTTGAAAAATTTACCTTGGGCAATATAGTTGAGTTCTTATTATTTTGGTTATACATGTTAAAACAAAATGTTTGATATAAAACTGTGTATAGGTAAATATTGCTGGAAAATCACTTCAAATTTTCATCCTTTTATCATATGGAAAGGAATCTGTATAACCACACCTAGAAGAGAGTCGAGTGATGGACTTGAAGTTCTAAATGATATAATATCAAGGAGTTATACTTAACAATTATAAGTATCCATAAGATTTTCTTAAGTGGGTATAAGCTTAAAGGGAAAATTATAAAAAAAAAAAATTTAGAAAGAAAGGCTAAGATCTTATGAATAACAATCTTCAATCAATTGATCCTTGAGTATAACTTACCTATATACATAAAGATAAGTTGTGACAAGTACCAAGATCAGTGAAGTCAATCATAGAAGAAATTGGGAAAGTATTGAGCGGGTAAATAAGTGAGTTGATATTGAATCAGTGATAATAAATATTGCCGGTCAGGGTGACCCTAACATGTGAAAATCCGTCATCTGGAAATGTGTCACTGTTATCGCAGATGATATGTTATCAGAGTGAATTACAATTAATAGTGCCGATCATGGTGATCTTTACCATGATCGTGCGAGGGCGCGGTGACTCTCACCTGGGCGGAGGAAAGGAAGCCCAGTTTGGGCAGCGGCCGCCAAGTGCGCGGGTCTAGGATCCCAGTCCCTTTTCGGTTTTTACGTGAGCTCACAGTGTTTTTACACCTCGTTGGGATCCAGACTTTAGACCAGTTCCGCTGACCCTGTTTTAGGATGCCCAGGCGGGGGATCTTGGTTTTTCAGCTTTACGTACGAGCTCGGTTGCCCGTACTAGTCGGGCTGTTTTTCTAGAGCGACTTTTCTAGGGAGTCTCTCTCACCCGTCTCAGTGGCGTAGTTGGAGAATAGACCTATCCCTCTATTGGACCGCGCTTCCAATTAGAGGGCGAGACGGAAGAGCCATTTGTAGGCTTCTTCACCGCTTGAGTTTACTTCGCCAACAGACTGGCGATTCTACATCCAGATCATCCATATCTCCATCTATATCTACATCATCGAGAGTTACATCAGAGAAAGAGTTACAGTCATGGTTTGGAGGAAATCACAATTAAAATTGAGATAATTAGAAGTGACTATAATCAGTTTTGAGAGCCCCATAAAGATCATAGTTAAGTTAAGTAAATGGAAGTAACTATAGTCTAATTCGAAATCTAATTAAGCTAGTGGACGTGTTGGGAACTTAGTTAGGATGCATTATACAACACCGCATGCCTACGGAGGCACCCCAACCCTAAGACGTTTCCCAAGTCTTAGAGTCATAGTGTGAGGTTTCACAAGAACCAAGACCACAGACTATCCACTAGACTTAAAAATTTAATGAATCATTATATCTTCTCATCTCATCTTTCCCATCATCAAAATTCACAAATATGATCTCTAAGTAATATGAGAATAAAATATATGTACTTATGATCAATGAGTCACCGTAGACATATGCTTATGTGGGAAATGTGGGGATAAGAGCTGACCCTGAGATGTTCTTACTAAAACTTGGGAAACCTTTTACATTTGCAAGTAGAATTAAATTTTAAATTGAGTTGCTCATGCCTCCCTACTTGCTTTCTTTTGTAAATAATAAATGCCTGTTATTTTTATATAAACTTACGGGAAGTACCAGCACCCGCTGACGCCTTTTCTTCCTTGCACGCATGGCAGGCAAGGAGCCTTTAGCACAGTAGCGGGCTAATGATTTCAGGAGATAAATTTTATACCCAATGGTATGGTTTATTTTGTGCCAATTTTCGCTCAATTTATATGTATTATGTTTCTTTCTCTTTAGTCCAGATTTTGGGATATACTGTATGTACTGTCAGACTTTGTACATGTGAAATATATGGAAGTTAATGAAATAAGATTTTGGTGACAATTGTTCTAATAACTTGTGGTTATGATTGTGAATGTCAGATGAAATTATTTCATTCGCGAAAAATTTCCCCGCACTTTTAGTTACTTAATGCGATAGAAATGAAACTTGTAATGCAAAATGTGTGATTAACGGGTACCCGGATCCTAGGGGGTTCACAGTTTGGTATCAGAGCAGAGGTACCCCGATACACACATTCGCAGTATTTTAATCACGATCGCATTAAGTTCTCAGATAACGGCAGTCTTCTGACTTGTTGTAAATCTGAAAAGGGAAATATGACATTCATATTCAAATACCACAGTTGTCACCAACATCATTAACTTTCATATTATATCCCAAGAAGAGAAAAGCATATATCATATTATCTGCGAACCATCGATTTATGACTAAAAAATGGTTCTCATGCAGAGCCATGTCATCCCGACCAGACCAAGAGATGACTAACCAACTAGTACACATACTGAGTACTCTTGTCAACCTTTCCATGATCTACTAATTCTAGCGTGACGCATTCTTTTCTAGCTTTGAGACTACTAGTTTCTTTAGGTAGAGCCGTAGAGACTCTCTCTTCTCCATATCACATCCAAGGGCCAGGTGGCCAATTGTTCGTCATTTTCCTGATAGTCAGGCACTTGCCCGTACTGATTGGCGGTCACGAGATGATCGCAGTTTGCCTACTTCTGCAGCTTGATGAGTTCAACTTGATTTTGGGTATGGATTGGTTATCCGCCCATCATACACTTGTTGGTCGCTTTAGGAAGACGATTGTCTTCAGAATTCCAGATCTACCCGAGTTTACTTTTGAGGGTGCTATACATGACTCCATCATAGAGTACATCTCAGTGTTGCAAGCTCAACAACTTGTTGATCAGGGTTGTGATTCATACCTTGCATTTGCTCGGGAGGTATCTGATCAGGATCCGATGATACAAGACATCCGAGTAGTGTCAGAATACCCATATGTGTTTCCTGATGAGCTACCAGGATTACCTCCTAAGAGAGAGATCGAGTTCGAGATCACATTATTACCAGATACACAGCCGATCTCAATGGCTCCTTACTGTATGGCACCAGCTAAGTTGCGGGAACTGAAGGTGCAGTTACAAGAGTTACTTGATTTGGGATTCGTGAGGCCGAACACTTCACCTTAGGGTGCTCCGATTCTATTTGTCAAAAAGAAATATGAATCCATGAGATTATGCATCGATTATTGACAGCTGAACAAGAAAACGGTGAAGAACCGTTATCCATTGCCACGCATCGATGATTGTTCGATCAGCTCCAGGGATCTTCGGTATTCTCAAAGATCGATCTTCGCTCAGGCTACCATCAGCTGAGGATTCGCGAGTCAGATATTTCAAAAAAAAAAAAACAGCCTTTAGGACTCGCTATGGACACTACGAGTTTGAAGTCGTTTGGACACACCAATACACCTGCAGCTTTCATGAATATAATGAGCAGGATCTTCCGTCCATACTTGGACAAGTTTGTAGTGGTGTCCATAGATGATGTGCTCATATATTCACGAAATGTATGTGATCATGTAAATAATCTACGGATCGTCTTAGATACATTTCGGGAGCACAAGCAATATGCTAAGTTGAGCAAGTGTGAGTTCTGGTTATCTCAGGTCTCATTTCTGGGCATGTCATTTCTGGAGCAGGCATCACGGTTGATCCTGCGAAGATTGAGGCAGTTATGTCTTTGGAGCAGCCCAAGATTGTCACGCAGATTCGGAGCTTCCTTGGGTTAGCAGGCTATTACAGACGGTTTGTCAACAGATTTTCACACATTGTTCGCCCTCTGACACGACTGACACAGAAGGGAGTCCTATTCATTTGGGACGATTCTTGTGAGCAGGCCTTCAGTACACTGAAGGAGAGATTGACTACGTCACCTATTCTTGCTCTTCCTTCAGGCACTCAGGACTATGCAGTCTACACAGATGCATCTGGAGAAGGTCTATGAGCAGTGTTGATACAGAGAGGACAGGTGATTGCTTACGCATCACGGCAGTTGAGACCGCATAAGCAGAACTAACCCACACATGACTTGGAGTTAGCAGCAGTTGTCTTCACCTTGAAGATCTGGCGCCACTATCTTTATGGGGTGAACTTCAAGATTTTCACTGATCATAAGAGCCTGAAGTACATCTTTGATCAGAATGAGCTGAACATGAGACAACGCAAATGGCTCGAGCTACTGAAGGATTATGATTGCACAATCTCTTACCAACCCGGTAAGGGAAACGTGGTGGCTGATGCACTCAGTAGGAGAGCGCATGCTGATGGTACGGCAAACTGGCTATACACGAGGAATATGCTCGTATATTTGAGTGATTGGTATCCTCAGGAGAGCGCATCCATTTCTACTGACGTGCCTCCATGATACAGTCTTTGGGATCGTATTGTAGAAGATCAGAAGACTGATCCTTGGATCCGAGATAGATACATGCGCGCCGTCAAGGGCGAATTTGATGATTTTGTTGTGATGGAGTCTATTTTATGGAAAGCAGGACGGGTTGTTGTACCCAATGACGAGCAGCTTCGCAGAGACATACTTTATGAGGCACACAGTTCACAGTTATCTATCCATCCAGGCAGCATGAAAATGTACCGTGATCTGCGTCGACATTTCTGGTGGGATGGAATAAAGCGCGATGTGGCGCTACATGTTAGCAGATGCATGACCTGTCAGATGGTCAAAGCTGAGTACAAGAGACCACTAGGATTATTGCAGTCTCCCCATTCCCGAGTGGAAGTGGGAGAGCATTTCTATGGATTTTGTCACAGGATTACCGAAGACACCAAGTGGCCATAATTCCATTTGGGTCGTTGTTGATAAGTTGACCAAGTCAGCCCATTTCATACCTGTCAACACGACTTATACTCCATCTAGGTTGGCCAAGCTCTATGTGCAGAACATTATCAGGCTGCATGGTATACCACGAGAGGTGGTGTCTGACAGGAATTCGAGATTTACATCTCATTACTGGCATCAGTTAATATCAGCACTACAGACAGATCGGAAGATGAGTTCTGCATACCATCCTCAAACAGATGGGCAGAGTGAGCGCACCATTCCGACGCTTGAGGATCTACTCCACGCATGCACTTTGGAGTGGAAAGGGTCCTGGAAGGACCATTTGCCTTTAGTAGAATTCACGTACAACAACAGCCATCACTCCAGTATTGGTATGGCACCATTCAAAGCCCTATACGGGCGGAGATGTCTTACACCTCTCAGTTGGCGGGAGGTAGGTGACCATGCTCTCTACTCCGTAGATCTCTTGGAGGAGACTGCGAGAGCTGTTGATCTTGTGAGACGGAGGCTTCTAACGACACAAAGCCGCCAGAAGAGCTATGCAGACCGTCAGAGAAGAGATTTGGAGTTCCAGATAATCCAATCTTTCCTCTTCATCCATTCAATTATAACATATGTATGGCATTTAGATAATCACATACTAATGACATCCCTGTAAATTACAGGTAGGAGATTGGGTATTCTTCGTGTATCTCCCATGAAGGGAGTGCAGAGATTCGGTGTTCGTGGTAAGTTGGCGCCACGATATGTTGGACCGTTCGAGATTCTGGCTAGAGTGGGGAAGGTTGCTTACCAAGTAGCTCTTCCTCCACATCTTTCAGCTATCCATGATGTCTTCCATATATCCAATTTGAAAAAGTATGTGCACGACCCTCGGCACATCATCAGTTACGAGAATCTTGACGTAGAACCTGACTTTACATATGAGGAGAAGCCGGTACAGATACTTGACAGTGCAGTGAAGAAGCTTCGCAGCAAAGAGATTCCATTAGTCAAGTGTTGTGGTGTCGACACGGCGTCGAAGAGGCGACATGGGAGACCAAAGCCGACATGCGGGCACAATACCCGCAGCTTTTCTGATATAATCTTCAAAACAAGCATTTGTAAATAGATACATGATAAATATATGGCTTGTTTTCTCTTTGAGGTTTTTATGGGTTCAAAACCCTTTGAGGTTTTTATGAACATATGAAATCTCAACAAGACACCTATTAACCTTGACTCGAGTCTCGAGGACGAGACTCCCTTTGAGGTTTTTATAATTGTAACATCCGGGAATTTGCGTAAACCCGAACTCGTCCGATTTTGGGTCTAATGAACCCAATAACATTGACGGTCAATACTAAACAACCTAAAACGACCAATTAATGGTGAACCAAAAGTTGTTCGGGTGAAATCGATTAAAAATTGGTCACTTCGTAATGCGCGCCGTGAAAAGCCGCGACGCAAATTCGGAAACCGCGAAACGAACCAAGACCGTCATTAGATCCGATTCGACAAAACAAGACCAACGGAATCGACCGTTCGTCAATCGGAGTTCGTTTGATATTTTAAAATCGTAAAATTTAACCTTAAACAAAAACCGTACCCGAAAATTTCGGGGGTTCAAAACCCAACCGAAAGTATATCAATATTATACTCAAATTGATCGCCGTCCCGAGACGATCAAATCAAGATACTTCGCGTCGAAAACCGAGATCCGAGGTTCGCATACGGTTCATTATAAGTATGTAAAAAAAAAAATTAATTATATATTTTTAAATATTAAAGTTTCAGATAAACAGTAGGCAGGCTACTATCTGCTGTATAAAAAAAAAAAGAAGATATATATATTATAAAAATAGAAATTTTTAGCCGCCACCTAATTTCTACTCCCTCCACTTGCCTTTTTCATTTTCCTCCACTTGGCTATCTTTTGAGTCCCCTTGGCAACCGCCTAAGAGATTCCCTCCCTATAAATAAACCCATCTTCTCTCCCTTTCCCTTTTCTATCTTTTCTCTCTCGTTTCCAACGAAAGAGGTCTTCTCCTCTTAAATACCAATTCCTGCTTCATATCAGCCGAGGATTTTCTATTGCTCCTTGTTGGAATAGCCGACCAACCGCTGGAGGGGTTGCTGTCCCAGAAATCAAATGCAGTTGCTGCTGCTCTGGGGATTTTCCAGCAACCATTTTCAGCCCAAATAGAGCTACTACAGTTGAAGTTGCAATTCCACAACCCTAACCAGCCACTGCACTCAAGGATCCTTAATCTCCAAAATTAGAGGAATAAAAAGGTACAAACCCTATCCCTTCTTTGCTGCCATACATGCACAATCACCCCCTTCATTCTTGCTTCAATATATGAAGTTTCTACACTTTTTGAACATTTATTGATCCTCTTTTATGGAGCAATATGTTGCTGGAAATCTGGGTTCTGCTCATAAAATAAAACTTGGAACTATAAATTTTAGATCTTATTTAGTTTAGCACAGCTTGCATGTCAATTTGATCCTATTAGGTACAATCTCTACTTCTTGTTGCCAGACATGCACTCTACACACAAACTTAATTCCATAATTGATGTCCTTTATAATTCGAACATTGCTATCATATATACCCTTTTAAATGGCATTAATGATGAAATCGGAGGATCCATTTTGTTGATAGCTTCAACTGAACTACTAGTTAAATCTTATTCTGGGAACCTCAATTGTTAAGAGAGGTGGTTTTGGGTAGATGAGTAGGATACAGATTTAAAAAGTTTCATATAACAAATATTAAATGGATAGTTACATTCATTTCTTTAAGAGGAATATGGGTTACTGTTGTTATAATTTCATTAACTCTCCTCCAGCATGAGTTTAAATAGACTATCAAAAGCATATATATATATAATAAAATTTAAACTACTTAAGGTTGAGTAACAATGTTTGGCCATACAGTTGATTGTAAATAAATATATGCTAAGTACCATAGTTATTATTATAAATTATTCACAAACATGAGTTGAAATTCATGATAGAAAAAAAAAATATAATTATGGTTGTAGTTGTATGGATTATAAGGATGGTGTCACTAGTTGATGTGATTCATTGAAAAGTGATAGACACCTAAAATCACTCGTGATTAATGATGTTAAATCCTACACCACACAACAACTTTTAATCCATCACATTTTGCACATTGTTATATTATTTTCCAGAACCTGAAATGAATGGTTATTTGGACAACATTGGATCTATGGACAGTAACAGGTCTTGAAAAATTTACCTTGGGCAATATAGTTGAGTTCTTATTATTTTGGTTATACATTTTAAAACAAAATGTTTGATATAAAACTGTGTATAGGTAAATATTGCTGGAAAATCACTTCAAATTTTCATCCTTTTATCATATGGAAAGGAATCTGTATAACCACACCTAGAAGAGAGTCGAGTGATGGACTTGAAGTTCTAAATGATATAATATCAAGGAGTTATACTTAACAATTATAAGTATCCATAAGATTTTCTTAAGTGGGTATAAGCTTAAAGGGAAAATTATAAAAAAAAAAAAAATTTAGAAAGAAAGGCTAAGATCTTATGAATAACAATCTTCAATCAATTGATCCTTGAGTATAACTTACCTATATACATAAAGATAAGTTGTGACAAGTACCAAGATCAGTGAAGTCAATCATAGAAGAAATTGGGAAAGTATTGAGCGGGTAAATAAGTGAGTTGATATTGAATCAGTGATAATAAATATTGCCGGTCAGGGTGACCCTAACATGTGAAAATCCGTCATCTGGAAATGTGTCACTGTTATCGCAGATAATATGTTATCAGAGTGAATTACAATTAATAGTGCCGATCATGGTGATCTTTACCATGATCGTGCGAGGGCGCGGTGACTCTCACCTGGGCGGAGGAAAGGAAGCCCAGTTTGGGCAGCGGCCGTCAAGTGCGCGGGTCTAGGATCCCAGTCCCTTTTCGGTTTTTACGTGAGCTCACAGTGTTTTTACACCTCGTTGGGATCCAGACTTTAGACCAGTTCCGCTGACCCTGTTTTAGGATGCCCAGGCGGGGGATCTTGGTTTTTCAGCTTTACGTACGAGCTCGGTTGCCCGTACTAGTCGGGCTGTTTTTCTAGAGCGACTTTTCTAGGGAGTCTCTCTCACCCGTCTCAGTGGCGTAGTTGGAGAATAGACCTATCCCTCTATTGGACCGCGCTTCCAATTAGAGGGCGAGACGGAAGAGCCATTTGTAGGCTTCTTCACCGCTTGAGTTTACTTCGCCAACAGACTGGCGACTCTACATCCAGATCATCCATATCTCCATCTATATCTACATCATCGAGAGTTACATCAGAGAAAGAGTTACAGTCATGGTTTGGAGGAAATCACAATTAAAATTGAGATAATTAGAAGTGACTATAATCAGTTTTGAGAGCCCCATAAAGATCATAGTTAAGTTAAGTAAATGGAAGTAACTATAGTCTAATTCGAAATCTAATTAAGCTAGTGGACGTGTTGGGAACTTAGTTAGGATGCATTATACAACACCGCATGCCTACGGAGGCACCCCAACCCTAAGACGTTTCCCAAGTCTTAGAGTCATAGTGTGAGGTTTCACAAGAACCAAGACCACAGACTATCCACTAGACTTAAAAATTTAATGAATCATTATATCTTCTCATCTCATCTTTCCCATCATCAAAATTCACAAATATGATCTCTAAGTAATATGAGAATAAAATATATGTACTTATGATCAATGAGTCACCGTAGACATATGCTTATGTGGGAAATGTGGGGATAAGAGCTGACCCTGAGATGTTCTTACTAAAACTTGGGAAACCTTTTACATTTGCAAGTAGAATTAAATTTTAAATTGAGTTGCTCATGCCTCCCTACTTGCTTTCTTTTGTAAATAATAAATGCCTGTTATTTTTATATAAACTTACGGGAAGTACCAGCACCCGCTGACGCCTTTTCTTCCTTGCACGCATGGCAGGCAAGGAGCCTTTAGCACAGTAGCGGGCTAATGATTTCAGGAGATAAATTTTATACCCAATGGTATGGTTTATTTTGTGCCAATTTTCGCTCAATTTATATGTATTATGTTTCTTTCTCTTTAGTCCAGATTTTGGGATATACTGTATGTACTGTCAGACTTTGTACATGTGAAATATATGGAAGTTAATGAAATAAGATTTTGGTGACAATTGTTCTAATAACTTGTGGTTATGATTGTGAATGTCAGATGAAATTATTTCATTCGCGAAAAATTTCCCCGCACTTTTAGTTACTTAATGCGATAGAAATGAAACTTGTAATGCAAAATGTGTGATTAACGGGTACCCGGATCCTAGGGGGTTCACACGCATCTCCTAACCGGTGCAAGAAGAAAGAAAGTATGGTTGCAAAAAAGAGAAAATAGTCGAAAAATAGATGGCTATAAAAAAAGATGATTGATTTGCGCAAAAAAGGGAAACAGCAATAAAAGGGGGGAAGAGATATTTTCGATGGAGTTGTTTGTTCCCACCCTTCAGTTGTTCTCCCAACTTCGTTGAGTACCCGTCAAAACTCCAACAAGTATGGGAGAAGGGGGAGTGAGAGAGTATAGTAGACGCTCATACATGATTTTCAAAGATTATACTCAGAGACCAACTCAATGCAAGCAATGATGACTCTAATGATTGTGAGCTCTAGTACGAGATCCTTCTGAGATTCCTATGAGAGAGAACCCACTTCGAGATCCCAAGAGAGCAACCCACATTCAGAGATCAGCATGTAGAAAAGGACATTTGATGACAGATCCCCCCATAACTGACGTGTCAGCCCCTATGGGTTTTTTCGATAACATAGGGACTCATTACAGAGGCCAGACCTCAAGTTCATTCTCAGCAACATGGGATGCAAAGCACCGTCCTCAACAGCAACCAACAAAGTATGCTGAGTATTATGGTCCATAATGTCATGTATTCATCAAGTGAGTTCGTGTCTTCTTCTGTTTGTCCAAGCTGACATCGCATGTTTAGTTTGAGGGAGAGTATTGGAAAATGGCCTAGAGATAGTCCTACATCGTCAATTGATGGGACTCTGGAAAGTTAGTGGGACTATATAAAGAGCTCCACACCCTTGTACTCATTGAGAGAATGAAACATAAGAATCGGCCATTTGAGACGTTCTCTTATAGTTTCATCCCGCTCCTCGCAGAGTAGGGTTCCACGTTAAATCTCCATAGTTCATGTTTATCTTGCTTGTTCTTGATTATCGCTTCTGCTTTATCATTTTCCACAAGATTCTTAGACTATGTTTGGGTAATGGGATATGTTGTTGTAGAACATTATAAAGGTGGATCACCTTTTTATAGGTTGGTGTAACTGGACAGAAACTTGGGTTGGATTATTGGATTAACTTCTGAATTGACCTTTCTAAGAGCATGTAATGTGATCGGATGAGAAGATGACATTTCTTTGAGATTTACTGATAGATTTTTTATTTTCTTTCATGAATGACAATCTATCCACTAGTAAAAAGAGACATCTTATATTTGCACATTGAGTCAATAATGGATTGAATTAGAAGATATCTTGCGACTTATGGAGAATATTCAAGTTATCCTCTTGCCAAGAGAGATATAACCGGATACCTTGACATAAATCGAAAAATCGCTCTTGTCAAATACACATGTAGGGTAGTCCTAACATTGTCTAAAGGTGTCCCAGATGTCCCTGTCCATGCTCATCCATGTCTGAGTCATCACCATACCTTGAATTCAATAAAAAAGTTTTAAATGGTTTATCCTCAAGAGACTGAAAATCCATGGGTATATGAGTATCTTAACAAACTTCACTTCTATGATAACCCTAAAGTATCCTCGTAAAAAATCTCATAACCTAGCAATCTCCAAGGATTCCACATAATTCTAGACAAACTTGAAGTACTGAAAGGGGCTCCAGAGTCCATTAAGGTTTTGAAACCACTAGCAGCATCACCTGACAGTCTTAGACGCTGAAAGATTGATACAGTGTCAAAAGGTAATGATTCAGAAGAATCCACCCTGTGAAGTCATAACTTCATAAGTTCGGCCAGTTCTTTAGGAAACCAAACACACCTTGAGTTCATAATCCAGAGGAGACTTCAAAGTATACACATGTCTACAAGTGACAACAAAGATGTCAGGGGGAACCCCAATAACCTTAAAAATGGCGTGCACCTTAGGGTTGTTCATTGTATCCGAGTCAGCAGGAACCGAATCTGATCGAGGCAATTTGACACAGAACACGCAGGTATCTGCTGAAAATTGACTTGATCGGACACCCAAGTTAACAGAATTACACGATAGCCAGTAGGGTGCCCGAATTACTCAAGCCTCCAACACTTGTTACACCCATGCCCTACTCTCCAATGTCTGCACAATGCCTCGAGGCCAACACTCCACACTATCAAACGGGTCGGGTACCCATCTTGCAAGAAACCTTAATGCTCCTACTGTGTGGTCAATGGTCATCACCTCATTAATATGCCCTTTCCATCCTAAATATAAACCATGCCAAATGTGTCCAAGGATGCTGGAAAAAAAACTTCTCTCGGACCATCAGGAGGAAAGTTTGATATAGCATGACGAATACAAGTATCCAAAGTCTTACCAGTAGCAATAGAATGATCAAGATCATTACCTCTGATAAAGATGCCGATATTGTGATTTACTATTTCTCTGTACTCAAAGAACTATGCGCATGCTTTCACTCAACGATTATCACTATACATTATGTATAGGGAAAAGAATGAATTGCATTAATGAGAGGCCTTTGGATTCTCTTATATAGGGGAGGAACATATTGGATGAATTACAAGAAGAAGACAAAATAAATAGATAATATAAGAATAATAAGAAAATAGCAAATATCTCAACACTCACTCTCAAGCTGGAGCGTAGATATCGATCAGACTCAGCTTGGAACAATATCTCTAGTAAAGCTCTCTGGCTAGGGCCTAGTAAGAACATTTGTTGTCCGGTCTCCAGAGCTAACATGCGTAGTGGCGATAAGACCCTTCTGTATCATGTCACGAGTGCAGTGAAAATCCACCGCTATGTGCTTGGTCCTCTCAAGAAATGCTGGGTTGTTGTCAATGAAAAGAGCAGCCTGATTGTCACATTGGAGGAGCATGGGAAGGGCACCTCTATAGTCAGGTCAGTAAGAACAGATCTGACCAACATCATCTCAGTGCTAGCATGTACCATGACCATGTATTCTGAGTCAATGCTCGATCTGGCAACCACGGTCTGCTTCTTGCTCTTCCATGAAACCAAGGAATTCCTTATGAACACAGTGAAGCCTAAAGTTGATTCCTATCCTTTGGATGCCCAGCATAATCTGCATCTGTGCATGTTGTAACTGAAAGAGATGTGCCTCTACTGAAAAGAAGTCTCGTGCCAGATGATGTCTTCAGATACCTCAAAATCATATGGATTGTATCCATATGTGCATGTATGGGTTGCTCCATAAACTGACTCACCCGCGCGCACGTCGCCTGTGTGCACACCTGTGCGCCTGTGCGCCTGCGTGCACACTAGTGCGTGCCCCTGTGCGCCTGGGCATTCCAATGCATTGAGCGCTGCGTGTTTTCTGCACGCACGTTGGTGTGCTCACACGCATCTATTGCTCGACTAATCCTCTAGGGTGTGATGTGATCGCCTAATAACACCCTAGCCTTCTGAAGGAGCCTTCAGAGAATGGAAGTGGTTGTGATATGAGTCTACACCCACAACCATCTTCCTATATGTCTGTGTAGACGATATTTTTTCAAGTCTACAACCCCAGTTCTGAGAGATTGTTGTCATCATGTCAGACAACAAAGCAGATATTCCATCTCTAGGTGCCTTCAAAGGTCCAGCATCTATTGTGGAGATGGATGGAATAAATCATGAATTGTAGGCTATGCAGTTCATGAGTTTAATGCAATGCAATGGCAAGAAGCATATTCTCACTCAGGTGGAGCCTGCAGACAAAATTGGGGTTAACGCCTCATGGGAGGCAGATGACACATATGCACGAGTATGGTTGTCTGGAACAGTATCCATGGAGATAGCCAATGACATCTTCAGTCAACCCACAGCAAAGGCTATGTGGGACATTCTTGCTGCTACATATTCTCCGGCGAAGAATGAGTCAAAGATTCTGCAACTTCAACATGATATCTTCACTTCTAAGTAGAACAGTCGCCCTCTCCATACCGTCTACACTTCTCTAAGGGGTATGTTTGAGAAGCTACATGGTTACATTCCATTGACTGCTACACCTGAGCAACTCAAGGCATATAGGGATTCTGTGATGACTGGAGTCTTTCTAACAGCACTGATCTAGAGTATGATGCAACAAGAGAGCATATCCTCGTTGATGCTACTATTCCTCCAATGGAGGAGGCATATCGTCGACTGAGCAGACTCTCCATATCTTTTAGTGGTTCCCCTGGATCACAAACTTCTTCAGTCATGGCAACATCTCGTGGTAGGGGGAGCTCGACGCAGTTCCGTGGCAGAGGAGGCCGTGGAAGAGGAGGGAGCAGTAGACCTCCTCGTCAGCCTTGCACTTATTGTCATAGAGGTCATTCAGAGGAAACATGCTATTCTAAGCACCAGCCGAGTAGCAGCTCTCCTGTCGCATCTGATCAAAGATTTGACGAGTTAGTTGCACGACTCAAGGAGATTATGCCTTCCCAAGGGTCAACTAGTTCCCAGTCAAGATCGTCAGAGGTAGCAGCTTCAGCCACTACATCCATCTCAGGTACAGCATATGCTTACACTTGTTCTTACAGGGCAAATTTGTCAGAATGGATAATGGATTCAGGAGCATCTCATCATCTCTATGGTGACAGAGGTCAATTTAGTACCTATAGCCCAACTCAGTCTGGCAAGTCCATAGTGATTGCTGATGGGACACACTCTCTCATCACTGGTCAGGGGGAGTTGCAGTTAACCCCTGAAATGCATCTTCAGAATGTTCTTTATGCGTCTGAATTCTCCATGAATTTATTATCTATCAATCAAATCACCAACGATTTGCATTGTTGTGCCATTTTTAACCCCTCTGCTCTTGTGTTTCAGGATATTCTGACGGACAGGGTGATTGGTACTGGTCGTGAGCAAGGAGGCCTATACAGACTGGTGCAATCTCCATATGTTGTTGTCTCTTCTCCTCGCACTGGGTCTGTCTCTCCATATACATGGCACCTACGTTTTAGTCATCTTCCTCTGCAGAAGCTGTATCATGTTCTTCCTCATATCCAAGGCCCTAAATGTCGGTTTCGGTCACCATTTCGGTACCGACCGAAACAGAATTTCGATGGAATTTCGGTGGAATTTCGACCGAAATTTCGGTCATTTCGGTCATTTTTTGTACTAGGACCCCCATATTTCGGTCATTTCGGTCATTTCGGTCGAATTTCGATTTCGACTGGATATCGATATTCGACAGAAATTCGACCGAATTTCGCTGAAATTTGAGGCCATGCTCATATCTCCCCTCGTTCTACTTTCCAGTGTGAAGCATGCCAGCTTGGGAAGCATCATAGGTCAACATTCTAGAGTCGTCAGGGTCAAAGTAGTCATGGTCTTTTTGAGTTGATCCACTTGGACATTTGGGGTCCCAATCGTGTTCCTGATCTTCAGGGACATCGTTTCTATCTTGTTGTGGTTGATGAGTATTCTAGATTGTCATAGGTCTTTTTGGTGAAGAACAAGTCCGATGCAAGTCCTATTATTCAGTCTTTCATTAATGAAATAAGGAATGTCTTGTCTGCAAATGTCAAGTACATACCAAGATTCGAATACTATATACGTTATGATAATGCGCTTGAATTCTGTAGTACCCAACTCGCTCATTTCCTTAGATCATATAGTATTGTGCGTCAAACTTCATGTGCTTATACATCCCAACAGAATAGGGTGGCGGAGAGGAAACATCGTCATCTCTTGGATATTACTAGAACTCTTTTAATTCAAAGTTGTGCTCCTCACTCATACTGGGGAGATGTTGCTCTCACCGCATGTTATTTGACGAATCGTATGCCTTCATCGATTCTGGGAGAAAAGATTCCTTTCTCAATTGCATTTCCAGATAAAGATCTTTTTTTCTTACACCTCGTGTATTTGGTTGTGTTGCTTTTATCCATCAGATGTCTCCAGATCTTAACAAGCTCTCTCCTAGAGTAGTCAAATGTGTGTTTGCTGGGTATTCCAAGTCCCAAAAGGGGTATCGTTGTTTTGACCCTACTCGGAGACGGTACTATGTGAGTGCTGATGTCACCTTCTTTGAATCTATCATGTATTTCTCTCCTACAAGTGACAAGCTCAGCTCTTCAGAAAATAGAGAAGTGGTATATATGCCACCACCTCCTATCTCTGTTGATTCACCAACACCACCACCACCTCCACCTCATGTCGAATCATCATTCTTTCCTCAGGTTTATCAGTGTTGGCCTCGTGCTCATGAGCCTCCACCATCATCCAACACGCCCAAGGTATGTACTAAGCATTTGAATTCTACTAATGGCACTGCTGATTTGAGTTTACATGATGTTCTGGATGACACTTTGTCTGGAGACACAGTGGATATGGATGTGCCTATTGCTCTACGAAAGAAGAGACGTGTGTGTACGATGCATCCTCTTTCCTCTTACGCTTCTCTAGCACGATTGTCTGGGGACTTTCAGAAATTTGTGGTGGCCTTATTAGCGATATAGATACCTCGCTCTTATCAAGAAGCATTGCAAAGTGGAACTTGGCGCCTTGCTATGGAAGAGGAGATGGCAGCCTTACGATCTCGTGGAACCTGGAGTGTCGTCCATGCTCCTCCAGATGCTTCGATTGTTGGTAGTAAATGGGTGCTTACTATTAAATACCGAGCAGATGGTTCTGTGGACAGGTACAAGGCTCGGTTAGTTGCTCGTGGGTTCACTCAGACTTATGGGGTGGATTATCACGACACTTTCACTCCAGTTGCCTGTCATTCTACACTACGCATCCTTGTTGTTGTGGTGGTGGTAAAGGACTGGTTCCTTTTTCCAATTAGATGTCAAGAATGCCTTTTTATATGGCGATTTGTACGAAGAGGTGTATATGCAGCAGCCACCAGGATTTGCAGATGAGGAGGGTCTAGTATGGGGTGTAGACTTTATAAGGCCATATATGGCCTTAAGCAGAGTGTGAGAGCTTGGTTTCAAAAGCTTTCAGAGCTGATTGAACTACATGGCTTCGTCAGATCTACCATGGCCTCAAATTTCAGCGAAATTCGGTTGAATTTGTGTCGAATATCGATATCTAGTCGAAATCGAAATTCGACCGAAATGACTGAAATATAGGGGTCCTAGTACAAAAAATGACCGAAATTCCGGTCAAAGTTCCAACTAAATTCGGTTTCGGTCTATACCAAAATGGTGACCGAAACCGACATTTAGGGCCTTCAGATCTACTGCAGAACACTCTCTTTTTGTTAGAAGGACCCAGAAGGGTATGGTTATCGTTCTAGTGTACAGACAGCGATAACGAAGGTATTCATGCAATCAAGGACTTTCTTGGACAACAGTTCGTGACTAAGGATCTTGGTATGCTGAGGTATTTTCTTGATCTAAAATTTGCAAGAAGCCAACAATGAATGGTGATGAAGCAAAGGAAATATGTCATTGATCTTTTATCCGAGACAGGTGGATCCTAATGCACGGTTGTTTGATGATGACTCTGTAGAGGTAGATAAGAGACAGTACATAAAGCTGGTAGGGAAGTTATTGTATGTCACTATCACCAGGCATGATATTTCATTTGCTGTCAACACAGTTAGCCAATTTATGGAGCAACCAAGACAGTCACACATGAATGCAGTTCACATGATCTTGAGGTATCTCAAGTCTTCTCCAGGTGCAGGACTTTTATTTAGGAGAGACACAACTCTGACAGTATCAGGGTATGCAGATGCAGACTATGTTGGATGTACCAAGGATAGGAAGTTAACCTCAGGTTTCACTGTGTTTGTAGGCAGCTCTTTGGTTTCTTGGAAGAGCAAGAAACAAACGATTGTAGCCAGATCGAATGCAGAATCAGAGTATAGGGAAATAGCCCAAGGGAGAAGAAATGATATGGGTCAAGTCGGTTCTGACGGACCTAACGATGGAGGTGCCACTTCCTATGCAACTACAATACGACAATCAGGCAGACTTATTTATAGCAAACAATCATGCCTTTCATAAAAGAACAAAGCACATTGAGGTTGGTTGCCATTACACCCGTGACTTGATTCAAAAGGGATACATATATACTTTACATGTTGCCTCAAGGAATCAAATTGCTGACATGTTCACCAAAGCCCTTGCAAAGGGAACTTTCCATCGTTGTTGTTCCAAGCTGGGCATGATAGATATCTATGCTCTAGCTTGAGGGGGAGTGTTGAGATATTCATATCTCTTGAGGTGTTATTTTGTAATTATCTTTTCTTTTTTGTTTATCTTTGTAATTTATCCCTAGAGCTTTTCTCCTATATAAGAGAGCTCTAGAGCTAAGATGAATGCAGACGTTCTATTTTCCCTTTCCACAATAGTCACATATAGTAGCTTGCCAACAAGCTCCATGTATCTCCTCTTGTCGACCTCCTCAGTGCCATCATCATGGAGCTTCATGCTCAAGTCAATAGGAGCAGTGGCAGCTCTGCAATCTGCTATGCGTGTCTCTGAAAGAAGATTTGTAACTTACTTCATATGGGTCATCACAAGACCACGTTGGTTCCTGACAAACTCCAATCCAAGGAAGTAACGTAAATTACCAAGATCATTGATCACAAACTGTTGACCTAGGAAGTCCTTGGCAACATGAATGCCTTGCTCGTCATCCCCTATAACAATAATGTAATCAATGTAAACAAGAATGACAATAGTACCCCTTTAGGTCATGTGCACAAACAAAGCGTGGTCGGCAGTCGATTGCACAAACCCCTACTACTTTATCAAGTCGAGAGCTTCTGGAACCTTGCTCTTGGACTCTACTTAAGGCCATAGATAGCCTCATGCAATCTACAAACATTTTGACACTCCCCCCCAATAGCAAACTCATGCGGTTGCTGCATGTAGACCTCCTCCTGTAGATCACCATAGAGGAAGGCATTCTTCACATCAGCTAGTAAAGAGGACAATCTCGTGTCACGGCAACAGAAAGTAGAATATGCAGAGAATAATGCTTGAAAATCGGATAGAAGGTATCATGATAGCTCCATATGTCTGGGTGAACCCTCATGCCACAAGTCTCGACTTTTAGCGATCCACACTGCCAACTGCACGGTGTCTGCATCCCACAACGGATGTGCCAATGGAGCAAAAACAAGACTCCACGCAAACATGTAACTGTAGCACGGTCATCTCCTCCTCCATGGCCAACGTCCACTGATTGTCTGAAGAGCCTCTTGATATGCTCGTGGTATCTCCATGGCTGATAGTGCCAAGGTAAACCTCTTGAAATCTCCTGACAGTCTGTTCAAGGAAAACCTAGGCTGCAAGAGGGTAAGTAGCACACATGTTTCTGCTTTTGCAGAGCAATCGGCACATCAAGATCATCTACCAAGTCCCGAGCATGTAAGTTTCCCTATGGCGAGGGCACCTACCCATCACGTATGGAATCATATTGCATAGACAACTCAGTTGTGCCATCAGTAGAAACAATATGCTCATTACATACCTGAGGCGTACTAGATGATCGACAAGACATGTGAGCAAGGGAGGAACCGAGCGAGACCTGCGAGTAAAAACACGTGGCAAAAAATGGGTCACAGCATGAGGAGGAACCACAGGAACAAGTGTAGAAGCAGGAGTGGGTGTAGGTAGTAGTGGTGGTGATTGACGAGGTGGTGGTACAGCAGGAGTAGAGGGAGGTTTATTTATTGAAAATTGGGTGAGTCCCCACTGCGGGGATCACCGCCTAATATATTTCATTAATAACTTAACGTATTACATTACCGAGAGAGACAGAGGTTATACAAGCAAGAGTAGAGGGAGGTTGAGGAATGACATTAGGAGGTGGAGGCATGTAGATCTCATCTATAGAGTCAGTAGGGCTAGTTTGTCACCTGTAGGAAAAAAATACATAACATACTCAAAGAAAGTAACGCCGGCACTAACAAAGTATTTCCGCCTTAGCGGATCAAATCAACGGTACCCCTTCTAGGTACGAGAATAGCCGACAAACACGCACTTGACAGCTCTAAGAGAGAGCGTGTCATGACCTGGAAGACATCATTAACAAAAGCAATGTATCTGAACACATGGGTGTAAGGGAGAAAAGATCCTTCTCTAGAAACGCAATCGAGAAAGGAACCTTCTCCCTAACACAGACGAGGGCAAGCAGTTCACCAAATAGCATGCAGTAAGGATAGCATCGCCCCAGTAAGCGTAGGAGCACGACTCTGTATCAACAAGGTTTCGATCTCCAGTTGCTCAAACTATTTGTTTCTTTGTCTTATAGGTGTACAATAAAGACAATTGGGAAAGGTGATATAGTCAAACAAATGTTATACTTATAGCGAGTTCATGGTTCGATATTCCGACGTCCTAGGCGTAGACGAACCACACCAATCCCATCCCGAACTTGGCGGTGAAACTCTACTGCGGTGACGAGCATGCATGGGGCGCAGAAAAACTATCGGCTTCGCCCTTTGCTAATCGGGAAGAAAGAAAGTAGTCAAGCTAGCCAAGCGATTCTGAAATACCGAGCTCTGAATTGGACTAGAGAGAGCTTATCTAGTGGGGGGTAATAGCATTCCACAACATCTTCACCCTCATCGAGAATTGCATGTCTCCCAAAAGGTCGATAGTCTATGCTCTCCTTTCCCCTCTCATTTGGCGACATCCAGAAGCAGAACTCAAGATGGGAGTTTCCTTGTTAGAAGGCAATCCTCATAAAGAGGTCGTCCAGCGTAGCTCATTCTTGGATGAAGAGCCGCCCCTTTGAGGAGGTTCGTGACTACCTGGTTGAGTTCAGTAACAACCAGGGAGGTTTCAGTAATAGCATAGCGTAACCATTCGAGGAAGACCAAACCCTCGTAATACTCCTGCACACACACACCCTTTGGAAATCCACCCTGCAGGCTATTATCAGATTTTCTTTTCCAAGTTTGACCCTTCATCAATGGACTCGTGACGTATACGAAGGACTACGGTTCGTTCGAGAAATTCCTCTACCTTTATATCTATCTCTTTTAGCAAGCTCTGGAAGCGAGTAGTCTACAAGCGCCAAAGCCCATATTGAAGCTCGCAGTCTTAGAAAGGACTAAATGCATTATTTTTGCATTACGCAGATGAAGAGAGGAGGTAGATCATAGGTCTCTTGATGGTCAGTCTTGCCATTGAAGACTATCGAAGCATTTAATATAATCTGGGGCCAGTTTAGGAGAGTCAATAGACTGGTGACCTAGACAAGGTAGAAGAGATGACTGATTTTACCTGGTGCGAGATCTCACATTCTTCGAGGAAGCCTAGATGTTGTCGAATCGTCAACATCTAGTGCCTTCTAGATTCTTATCCAAGACTTGTATCATTTGATGACCCCATGTAGTAAGTGACGGTGTTTGTGCTCGACAACACCGTTATGCTGCGAAGTATAAGCACATGAGGTCTGTTGAACAATGCCAAAAGATCTAAGAAACTCAGAAAGTTGTAAGGTGTAGAATTCTAAAGCATTATCAGAAAGAAGATATTTGAAATTGGCAGAAAAACTACTCTTTATCTCATTAATAAAACATTTGATCACAGATCCAGTCTAGGACTTATTCTTCAATAAAAAAGACCCAGGAAAGTGTAGAAAAATCATCAACTACAACTAGATAAAAATGATGTCCCTGGTAATCAGGAACACGACTCGGACTCCAAATGTCTAAGAAGGAGCTCAAATAACTAAGAACTGCTCCGACTCTGATGAGATGAAAAGGAGGAACGGTGATGCTTCCCAAGCTGGCATGCCTCACACCGAAGGAAGGATCTCGTAGAACACTGAGGGAGAACATGACATATCTTATGCAGAGAAAGGTGGCCAAAACGAAGGTGCCACAGATATGGAGAGACTAGTCCAGTAGGTATAGTAGAAACGCCAGCATGAGGAGGTTGGACCAGTCTGTAGAGCCCCTGCTGCTCACGACCACATCCAATCACCCTGCCCGTGAGTATGTCCTGAAACACAAGAGACGAAGGGTCAAAATGGCACGACAATGTAGATCATCAGTAATCTGACTAACGGAAATCAAAATTAATCTAAAAGTCAGGAGCATATAAAACATTCTGAAAGCGCATGGATAGCACTAAATACACCTCCCCCGGTCTTGTAATGGGTAAGTGGTCGCCATTAGCAATGATAACCCATCAGCCATGTGGTATAGTCCTGTAGAACCTCAGTTGCGCTCTGTCTCCACACAAATGGTACGAAGCACCATAGTCCATAATCCACTCTATCATGTCTGCACCAGTACTACCAGTAAAAGCATAGGTGATACATGAGGAACTCAAAGAGGCTCTGGCTATGGTTGTGGTGCCAGAAGTAGGATTCATGATCCCTCTAATACGAGAGACAATATCATCCAAGCGCAGATCAACCTAGGAAGCTGGAGTCTTTGAAGGCTCAATATGTTCTGTTACTCGACCAGAAGCAGCATACTCATGCTTCTGGTAGCATGCATCCTCTACATGTCTAGACCTATGACAATAAATGCAAAGGTCATGCTGGCATCCACCGCCTCTGCCACAAGAGGTGTGACCTCTTGACTGGTTCATCCCTCCTCGACCACGAGAAGCGACCATCACTGAAGAGGGTGGAGAAGTGGTTGTATAAGGCATGATAATACGACTGAGACAGCTATAGGCCTCCTCTATGGGAGGTATGGTAGCTCCGGTAAACAGCTGAGTACGCGCAGCATCATACTCCGTATCAAGTCCAGCCATGAAGACTCCAACCATCGTGGAGTTCCTACACATCTTCTGTTGCTTAGTAGATGTCGTAATAGGCATGTAGCCATGAAGCTTCTCGAACATGCCACATAACGAAGAGTAGTACACATGCAGAAGACGAGCATTCTGTTTGGCCTTATAGATATCGAATTGTAGCTGAAGAATCTTGGCCTCTTCTTCGCTTGTGCATAGGTAGATGCCAAAGTGTCCCACATCGCCTTGGCGGTGGGGTTATCCAGGATATCTTAGTTATCTTCGTGGTGAGGGTCCCACGAAACCAAATACGCATGTATGCATCATCTTGCTTCCAAGAAGCATTTACCCCAGTCTTATCCGTTGGCTCTGGATCTGTCAGGATGTGCTCCTTGTTGTTGCACAACATGAGGGTGAGAAACTACATGGACCACGACTCAAAGTTGGTCCCATCCATCTTAGCGATGGGAATCGAGCCCTTGAAGGCTTCGGATGAAAAGATATCACCATTGTTCTCTGACATGGTTGAAAAACGGTTGAACAATGGAACTCAACTGGAAAGTATACCGCTATGAATGAGTCTACACAATCATACGGAGGATTAGTTGTACGTGTAGACTCATACAACCATTCTCATCCATCGTTGTTGCTCTCTAGGGTCGGAAAACATGATTTATAGGTCTGAAATCGCGTTTCCGATCAAAATCAAACTGAATCAGACTGCAGATCGAGTCGCAGAGATGTGCAGAGGCGCACTGATGGTTAACGGCGACCTGGGAGAGTCGGGAGGGCCGAGGGGCCTAAGTGATTAGGGGCTTACATGCACGGTGGTCAGAGCAACTGTACGACGACCTAGGTGGTCGGGGGCAACGTTTGTGGCGGCATGGGCAGCTGGCGGCCTGGCAACGATCTGGGGAGGGGTGGTGGGTTGCTATCAGCGGCCCAAAGCACCGACAACGTCCTAGAGAGGCGGCCTGACGACGGTGGTGGCAGCGTGGGGAGGGGGCGAGTAGGATTAGGGTTAGGGTGGGATACAGGAATTCCGGTCTAGAACCGTCGCTCCGATACCATGCAGAGGAAAAAGAATGAATTGCAATAATGAGAGGACCTTGGGTTCGCTTATATAGAAGAGGAACCTATTGGGCAAATTATAAGAAGACAAAAAATAGATAATAAGATAATAATAAGGAAATCGCAAATATCTCAACACTTCACATGGCACAAAAAGAAGCCCCCAATCCAAATACATCTTTCAAGTTATCATCCTTCGTTGTGTTATATATAGTAGAGACAAATTTTATTTCTGACATTTAGAACTAATAGCTGCTCCACAAAATTTGTTAACACCTTCCTTCCAGATCAAGAGGTTACAAGGTTCGAAGCATGCAGATGTCCCTCAAATACTACCTAATGATCCGCCGCCATGACTTCTCTTGTCAGGGTTTCGTTTCCCTATCCGACTAAACACATGGAGAAAAAAATTCATGAAGTCTATTGCTTATGAAAACAACATATAAAAGATGAATTGGTTACAATCAATAATCAGAAAAAAAGTCTAATATATGGTCACAACTTGCTCACACGCCAATAACAAACTAGACATGTAACAATCAAATTAGAAATTTGATAGAGACCTAATTACACAATAAAATTGCTAGGCAAAGTGCGGATATTTTTTAAAGAAGCCCAAATTGAAGAATATGTAGTACAGTTCTGCGTAATGATAAAGTACATAACAATATTGAGCCCTCTATCACCATATCTATGTGGACTATAAAAATAGAATCGTTTCATTCATCTTAACCCTAAGGCTCTCTTACATAGGATAAAAGTTCTACGGAAAAATTATATAAAGTAGACAGAAGGAATATGAAATACGAAATAAAGAATCGAGAAATACAAATCTCAACACTCCCCCTCAAGCTGGAGCATATATGTCTACCATGTTTAGCTTGGAACAGCAACGATGAAATGAACCTCTGACAAGGGATTTGGTAAACATATCTGTAGTTGATCACCTACAGCAACATGAGAAGTGAAGATAAATCCCGCTCTGCATCAAATCCCAAGTGTAGTGGCAATCTACCTCGAAGTGCTCGGTTCTTTCATGGAAGGTTGGATTCTTTGCTATAAACAGAGTGACATGGTTGTCACATTAGAGGTGCATGGGAAGTGGCACCTCAATAGTTAGGTCAATCGGGACAGACCTGACACACATCATCTATGTGCTACCTTGTGCCATGGCTCTATACTCTGATTCAGCACTGGATCTAGCAACAACCGTTTGTTTCTTACTCTTCCATGAGACCAATGAACTCCCTACGAATACAGTGAAGATTGAGGTAGACTTTCTGTCCTTGGAGCATCATGCATAATCTACATCAGCACATGTTGTAGCTGTAAGGGATGTGCCTATACTGAACAAGAGTCATGCTCCTGGAGAAGACTTCAATATCTCATAATCATGTAAATTGCATCCATGTGTATCTGCCTGGATTGCTCTATAAATTGACTAGCTCTACTAATAGTAAATGATATATCAGGTCCGGTAATGGTGACATATAAAAGCTTCCCCACAAGCTCTCTATATCGTCTCTTATCAACTTCCTCGGAGTCATCATCATAGAGATTAACATTAGGATCCATTTGAGTGGTGGCAGGCCTACATCATGTCATGAACGTTTCAGTTAGGAGAACAGTAACGTACTTCCTTTACGTCGTCACCATGCCATGATGATTCCTTGCAAATTCGAGTCCAAGAAAGTAATGAAGATTGTCAAGGCCCTTGGTCACAAATTGCTGTCCAAGGAAATCCTTAGCATCATGAACACCCTGCTTATCACCTCCTGTAACAATGATGGCATCCACATAGACCAGGATAGCAACAGTGACTCTTTGGGATCTTTGAACAAAAAGAGAGTGATCTGCAGTGGATCTGACAAATCTCTGGTGTTCAATCAACTCGGATAACTTCTGGAACCAAGCCCTCAGATTATGCTTAAGGCCATAAATAGTCTTGTGAAGTATACACATCATATGCGACTCTCCCTCAGCTGCAAACCCTGAAGGTTGTTCCATGTAGACTTCCTCCTGCAAGTCATCATACAAAAACGCATTCTTTACATCTAGTTGAAACATATGTCAATCGCATACCGCAACAACAGAAATAAGAATCCCAGTGTAGAGTGTCGAGCGATTAGAAAAAATGTATCCAGATAATCCATCCCATATGTCTAAGTGAACCCACAAGCAATCAGGCTGGCCTTGTATATTTCTACAGTATCATTTGCTTGGTGTTTCACCGTAAGCATGGCCTCAAATTTCAGCGAAATTCGGTCGAATTTCTGTCGAATATCGATATCTAATCGAAATAGAAATTCGACCAAAATGATCGAAATAACTGAAATATGGGGGTCTTGGTACAAAAAATGACTGAAATGACCGAAATTCCGGTTGAAATTCCACCGAAATTCTGTTTTGGTTGATACCGAAATGGTGACCGAAACCGACATTTAGGGCCTTGACCGTAAGCACCCACTTGCTCCCAATAACAGATACACCAGGTGGAGCATGTACAATACTCCACGTACCACGAGACTATAACGTAGCTATTTCTTCCTCCATAGCCAGACGCCACTGACTAATTTGTAATACCTCCTGATATGACCGTGGTATCTCCACAACAGACAATCCCACAACAAACCTCTAAAACTCCTCTGAAAAACGTGCAAGAGAAACATGGAAAACAAGGGGGTACATAGTACATGTACGCCTCTGCTTTCTTAAGGCAATGAGCACGTCAAGGTCCTCAGCCTCCTCAGTGACAGAGACTGGAACCTCTAAAATCACATGCTCATCATGTTGTAAACGCAAATTACCAGTGCCATCAATAGAAAGTAGAAACCAAGTGCTCAGAACATACTCGATGCGTGCTGGATGATGGAGGAGGCGCATGAGCACGAAATCGACGCTCGTAAACTTGTGGAAAAAAGATGGGTGCTATTAGTGGAAGTGGTGGTGGAGGTGGAGAAGATGGTGAGGTAGGCGGTGAGGAAGTGGAGCTCGAGGTAGAACAAATCCGAAATAAAGGTACGTATACCTCTTCTCCAGACTCTGAAGGAATCAACTTATCGTATGTAGGAGAGAAACAAAATGGATTCAAAGAAAGTGACATCTGCACTAACATAATACTTCCTACGAGCAGGATCAAAACAACGGTATCCCTTTTGAGTCATGTAATACCCCAGAAAGACGCACTTGACAGCTCTAGGATAGAGCTTGTCATGGCCAGGAGGCGTATGATGAACAAAGGCAACAGACCCAAACATACGTGGAATGAGGAAAAAAGATCTTTCTCGAGAAATGCAGTCAAGAACGGGATCTCTTCCCCCAACACAGACGAGGGCATGCGATTCACTAGGTAGCAAGCATTTAGAATTGCATCCCCCCCAATATGAATGAGGAGCACGACTCTGGATCAAGAGAGTTCTGGTAACATCCAAAAGGTGACGATATTTGCATTCAACCACTATTCTGTTGGGATGTATAAGCACAAGAAGTATGACGAACAATGCCAAGGGTTCTAAGAAACTGCGAAAGTTGAAGAATACGGAATTCTAATGCATCGTCGGATTGAATATAATTGGCATTCGCAGAAAAAGCATTCTTTATTTCATTAATGAAAGATTGCATAACATCATACTTATTTTTAAGAAGGAAAACACAAGATAATATGGAAAAATCATCCAACATAACAAGATAAAATCTGTCCCTGATGGTCTAAGGCACGACTTGGACCCCAAATATTAAGATGAATCAACTCAAAAAAACTATGACTACTATAACCCTAACGACTCTGGAAGGTAGACCGATGGTGCTTCCAAAGCTGGCAAGCCTCGCATTGGAAGATAGAGTGAAGAGAAATCTGAGGAAGAATGTGACACAGCTTCTGCAGAGGGAGATAACCAAATCGGAGGTGTCACGTATATGGAGAGACTAATCCATTGTGAAGAGATGAAGGACCAACATATGGGGATTGAACCATTCTATAAAAACCTTGCTCATGACTGGATCCAATTATCCTACCCATAAAAATGTCCTTAAATACGAGAGATGATGGATCAAATATGGCATGGCAATGTAAACCTTTGTTGATTTGACTAATAGACAGTAAATTGATAGAAAATCAGGAGCATAAAGAACATTTTGTAGGCACGTTGCTGAAGTCAACTGCACCTCCCCTAGACTAGTGATGGGAGACTGGGTCTCATCTGCTATGACTACATATCTACCTGGTTGAGTCGATATGTATGTACTAAACCGTCCTCTATCATCATAGAGATGGTGTGAAGCTGCTCAGTCCATAATCCATTCTGACAAATCTATCCTGTAAAAGCTAGTAAAAGCATTTGTGGTACTTGATGTGGATGCAAATGCTGAGGTGGCTACCTCGGAGGATCCTGAAACAGCAGTAGATAATCCAGGAGCATGCATAATCTCTCTTAGTCATGCCACAAGCTTATCAAACATTTAATCAGATGAAGGAGGTGGAATACCAACTGTAAACATATATTATTCACTTATGTACCTTTTAGTTATTTTTCTTTCCCGTCGTACTCTTTATGTAATTTACTCATAGGCTACTCTCCTATATAAGAGAGCCTAGGGCTGATGGAATAAACATGTTCTCTCATTTTTCCGACATGGTATCAAAGCGACGGTCCTAGACCGGAGTTCTCGAACCAAAGAAACCCTAGCCCCACCATCAAGCCTCTCTCTCTCCCTCTGCGCACCGCCGGCTTCACGCCTCAGCCTCCAGCACATCTCCGGTCGTGCGCCTCGGCCTCTAGCGCGTGCTTGCGCCTGCGCCTCTCGCACGATCGCCTGCGCCTCCCGCACGCCTCTAGTGCGATCACCTGCGTCTGCCCCCTGCGCCTCACGCGCACCTTATGCGTGCTCGCCAAGGTTGCAAAAGTCGGTAGTCGGTACGTGGTCGGTTGGGTCACTGACTAAGGATTAATCGGCAGTCGGACGACTAATCGGATTTAGTCGGACTTTAATCGACTTTGAATTTTATAATTATTTTAAATATATAACTCATTTTTATACATATATTTACATAGATTTTGTACATTTATATACTACCATAATAAAATAAAAGAAAATATTGAATTTAAATAAAACATTAGGCATATTATACTAAGTTTGCTTATAAAAAAGTAAAACATTAAAAAAATACGGTATCTCCGAGCGAAAATTGGTCGATTAGTGTACCTAGTCGGAATTAGTCGGTACTCTGTCGGCCACCCCACTGACTAGACTAGTCGGACCTACTAATCGGGCCAGTCGGGCGACTTCTACAACACTGGTGCTCGCTTGCGCTCTCCACGCGCCTCCCGCGCGTTTTCTGCACGCCTGCCTCGCGTGCGCTTGTGCGCCCTCACGCGCGGTCTGCAATGCGCCTCCCATCTCGCGCACTCGCCCTCAGCACGCCGTGAACCAGCCCCGCACGTATTCCTAGCACCTTTTGTGCCTCCTGCGGGCATCGGACTGCGAGACCTATAGAATCCTAAGCCAAGCGCGCAAGCCTCCAAAGGAATGGGTTTGGTTGCTTGAAGTCTACATATGCAACTAAAACCCGTATATGTCCGTGTAGACGATCATATCTTCAGTCTACTACGCCAGTCTTCAGTTATCAGTATGTCAGAAAGCAAGGCAGATATTCCATCTATAGGCGCCTTTCAAGGTCCAGCGTCGATTGTAAAGATGGATGGTACGAACTATGAATTGTGGACAATGCAGTTCATGAGTATGATGAAGTCAACCGGTAAGAAGCACATTCAACCGAAGAAGAGCCTGCTGAGAAGACTGGAGTTAATGCCTGGTGGGAGGCAGATGATGCATATGCCAAAGTATGGCTATCTGGAACTCTGTCAATCGAAATTGCCAATGATATTCTTCATCAGCCCACGGCCAAAGCAATGTGGGATATTCTGGTTGCCACATATTCTCAAGCGAAGAATGAGACAAAGATTCTGCAACTCCAACATGACATATTCACTATCAAGCAGAATGGACGCCATCTACACTCACTATACACATCTCTACGAGGGATGTTCGAGAAGCTGTACAGCTTCATGCCCCTGACAGCCACACCAGAGCAACAGAAGACCTACCGGAATGCTACTATGGTAGGAGTTTTCCTTGCTGCCCTTGATCCTGAGTATGAGGCAGCACGGTCCCAGATCTTGGCAGATTCTACTATTCCCCCTATGGAGGAAGCCTTTCACAGACTGAGCCGCATCACCGTCCCCTCTACGACTACAAATCAGAATGCTTCAGCCATGGCTGCCAACCGAGGTCGTGGAGGTCACCATCATCAGGCCCGTGGTCGTGGCCCTTGTGGCAGAGGAGGTCGTATTCGGCCAACGTGTACCTGCTGCCATCGCACTGGACATACCGAAGACACATGCTACTCCAAGCATGGATTTCCTGCATCCGTACGAGTCGCTGAGCAGATAGAGCCTCCATCTGCTGCCTCTTTGGATCAGCGCTTTGATGATCTTGTTGCCCGTTTAAGGGACATTATTCCTCCATCTGGCCCAGCACCCACTACTGAGAACCAATCTGATGTTGCCGCATCCGCCTCTGCATCTACCAGTGCATCAGGTAGCACTTATGCATTTACTAGTAGTGGATCAGATAATTTAGCATGGATTATGAATTCTGACACCACACATCATCTATGTGGCGATCAAAGTCTGCTTACAGGGTACAGACAGATCCCTCCAGGTCGAACAGTGGTCATTGCCAATGGTACACATTCCCCGATTACTGGTCAGGGGGAGATTAGACTGACATCATCTATGCAGCTTAAGAAAGTGTTACACACACCCGATTTTTCAATGAACTTGTTCTCTATCAGTCAAATTACAAAGGATTTACAGTGTCGGGCGATTTTTTATCCATCTTCTCTTGTTTTTCAGGACATCCTTACGGGCAACGTGATTGGGTGTGGCTATGAGCAAGGAGGCCTCTATCACCTCAGTCAGACTCCTTTTGCTGGAACCTCGCCTCTATTTGTCGGACCCGTCTCTTCTCTGCTATGGCACCTACGCTTTGAACATCTACCGCTTCGAAAACTGCGTCGTGTATTACCCCAGGTTTTGCCTCACACGCCTATTCAATGCGAGGCTTGTCAGTTGGGAAAGCATCATCGGTCTACCTTTCCCAGTCGTCAGTGTCGGAGTAGTACCTCAAGTTTGAGTTATTTCATGTCGATATCTGGGGTCCGAGTCGTGTTCCTGATCATCAGGGACACGGGTTTTATATAGTCATTGTGGACGGTTTCTCTCGAGTATCATGGGCGTTTTTGTTAAAGAATAAATCTGAAGCAGGGAATACTATCATCAATTTTCTTAATGAAATTCGTAATGTCTTTTCTGCATCTGTTAAAATTGTGAGAAGACTAGAAGTGATAATTCCCTGGAATTCTGTACTCATGTCCTATCCAGTTATTTCTCATCTCAAGGGATTATCCACCAGACATCATGTGCCTATACCTCCCAACAGAATGGAGTTGCTGAAAGGAAACATCGCCATTTACTGGATGTAACCAGGTCGCTCCTTATACAGAGTCATGCTCCTCTTTCTTATTGGGGTGACGTTGTTCTTACAGCGTGTTACTTGATCAATCGTATGCCGTCATCTGTTTTGGGTGAGAAGATTCCTTTCTCACTTATCTTCCCTAGAAAGGAATTATTCTTCCTTACCCCCCGTGTGTTCGGTTCGGTTGCCTTTGTACACCAGTTGTCTCCCGAGACTGACAAGCTCTCTCCTAGGGTTGTTAAGTGTGTCTTCATTGACTGCTCCAGAACTCAGAAGGGGTACAAGTGTTATGATCCATTGCGTAGGCGGTATCTTGTCAGTGCAGATGTTACATTTTTTGAATCCGTTATGTATTTCTGAGCCTCAGGTGATCAGTTGATACCCCCTGCTAAGACTGATGCCATTTATATGCAACCACCACCATCACCACCACCACCTCCTGTCACTATACATGTTTCACCATTACCATTTCATTATACCCGTAGGCCTGCTCCAGCTCATGGTCATTGCTCATCACCTAGCTCGCCTAAGGTATGTTCTGAAGATATTACTATTGATGGATCTGATGATTTTTCTGAGCAGGATGTATTACAGGGGCCAGATGAGGACACAGATGATTTAGATGTTCCTATTGCTATACGAAAGTCGAAGCGGAGCTGTGCATCATATCCTTTAGCAGCCTCTGTGTCCTTTGATCGACTAACTGGAGAGTTCAGGAATTTCGTCACCGCATTGTCAGCAGCAGCTATTCCACGAAATTACCAGGACGCACTGAAGGATAGTAGATGGCGTCTAGCCATGGAGGAAGAAATGGCAGCTCTCCAGTCTAGAGGAACTTGGAGTCTGGTTCCTGTACCTGCTGATGTGTCACCAGTGAGCTACAAGTGGGTATTTACAGTCAAGCAGAATGCAGATGGAAGTATTGACAGGTACAAGGCTCGTCTTGTTGCTCGTGGCTTTACACAAACATATGGGGTAGATTATCTTGACACATTCTCCACAGTTGCCCGCCATTCCACTCTACGGATTTTGTTGTCTGTTGCGGTCACTCGTAAGTGGCCGCTATACCAGTTGGATGTGAACAATGCGTTCCTATACGATGACTTACAGGAGGAAGTCTACATGCAACAGCCACCTGATTTTGTTGTTGAGGGGGAGTATCCCAAGGTGTGCAGACTTCATAAGGCTATCTATGGCCTTAAACAGAGTCCCAGAACATGGTTCCAGAAGCTCTCAGATCTCTTTGAGAAACAGGGATACAAACGTTCTAATGCTGATCACTCCTTGTTTGTACAAAAGATTTCCAGAGGTATTATTGCAATCATGGTCTATGTAGACGATATTCTGCTTACAGGCAATGTTGAGCAGGGAATAAAGGAGGCGAAAGAAATGCTGGGTCGTGAATTTGTTACCAAGGACCTTGGAGTTCTTAGATATTTTCTGGGATTGGAGTTCGCTACAAATCCTTATGGGTTGGTAATGTCTCAAAGGAAATATGTCACTGACCTGTTGAACGAAACAGGAATGCTTGGTTGCCGACCTGCTACCACACCTATGGACCCGAGTATGAAGCTATATGATGGTGATACAGAGGAGGTGGATAAGAGAAGATACAGAGAACTGGTGGGCAAACTCCTGTATGTTACTATTACTAGGTCTGATATAGCTTTTATTGTGAGTCGAGTGAGCCAGTTCATGGAGCAACCACGTCAGGTACACATGGATGCCATACATATGATACTCAGGTACCTCAAGTCATCTCCAGGTACGGGGTTGTTATTCAAGAAAGGCAAGGTGATTACTATCTCAGCATGTGCAGATGCATATTATGCAGGATGTCCTAAGGACAGGAAGTCCACCTCTGGCTTTGCTGTATATGTTGGAGATTCCCTAGTCTCATGAAGGAGCAAGAAATAAACTGTGGTTGCAAGGTCTAGTGTTGAATCTGAATATAGGGCTATGGCCCAGGTTAGCACAAAAATGATGTGGGTGAAGGCTGTGCTTACATATTTACATATAGAAGTCCCACTTCCTATGGCATTGGAATGTGACAATCAGGTTGCCTTGTTCATTACAAATAATCCAGCATTCCATGAACGAACCAAACACATTGAAGTCGACTGTCACTTTATACGTGACATGATTCAGAAGGGATTCATTGCTACATCCCATGTTAGTTCAGATAATCAAACGGCAGATATTTTCACCAAGGCTTTACTGCGAGGCCCCTTTCAGAAGTGTGCATCCAAGCAGAGCATGATTGACATCTATGCTCCATCTTGAGGGGGAGTGTAAACATATATTATTCACTTATGTACCTTTTAGTTATTTTTCTTTCCCACCATACTCTTTATGTAATTTACCCATAGGCTACTCTCCTATATAAGAGAGCCTAGGGCTGATGGAATAAACATGTTCTCTCATTTTTCCAACACCAACTTATTGAGCTTGTTTTGCAACTCGAACTGAAGTAGGAAAGCCATGCTTAGATTAGATTGTATCCTCAGAATGGCCTGGCATATGGCAATAGGAGCACGACCGACGGGGTCGACTACCCCCTCCCCTACCATGGTTACCACATCCATGGTACTGTGTAGAGCTCCATCTACCATGATATGCAGCCATACTCGAGGAGGTCCAATACTTCAAAGCAATGCCACCAAGCGTTATAGAAAGCATGCTCAATCTGTGGTATGCCTCCTCCATTATAGGTAACAATGGCATTAGTAAGAATCAGAGATCGAGCGGCATCATATTCAGGATCAAGAGCTACTAGAAACGTCATATTCAGGTTGTTGTTGCTGCGTGAGAATGGTCGCAGCCTTGGGTTGTTGTTGCTGTTGCGCGAGAAGGCAGCGGCGGTAACGGTTTGTTGTGCATGAGAGAGAGAAGGCAATGGTGCCTTAGGGTTTCGGTGGGGTGGGATAGCTAGAGCACAGGCACCGGCTTAAGATTGTCACTCTGATACCATGTGAAATAGAAAAATAGAATCGTTCCATTCATCTTAACCTTAGGGCTCTCTTATATAGGAGAAAAGCCCTATGGAGAAATTACATAAAGTAGACAAAAGGAATATGAAATACGAAATAAAGAACCAAAAAATACAAATCTCAACAATATCAACCTGCAACAGCTATCACTTTCCACTACTAGCCACTAGGACTCCTTTACAATTATATGAATATTTAGTCTTAATCCATGGGAAAATAAATGCCCTTATAATTGGATACTGACCTGAAACTTTTCAGCCGCTTGTGGATCATTTTGATTCTTGTCAGGATGGACTTGCCTAGCCTACAGATAGAAGTACAGCAACATGTCAGCTTAAATGAAGAACAGCATGTAAACTTTAAAAAACTGGATACCAAATTTAAATAAATTAAGGCAAAACAGTCAGAAAGTGATTTGAAAATATATAATCAACATAAAATCACAGACATAGCACAAAGCAGATCATCAAGTTATCAATATTCACGTAATTTAGAGGATTACTGCTCTCTGACAGGAGAAAAAACTCACTGGGGTCACGTGTTGTGCTACTCTTCTCAAGTATTCTCAAGTATTACTTAGTACAAAAGTTTATATAATACAGATATCCAAAAACTTACACGTCCCAATCCTAAAATATATCTGGCTATGAAGAATCCAACTAGTAATAGATCTTGCAGAGATCCAACTTGCTCGCTAGCTATGTACACTGATACTATGCCTGAAAAATTAAACCAAATCATACATCCTTACGCATTCACGCATTCACTGTCTGAGTTTTTTTTTAATCCAAAAAAGGGGGAACACTCTGGAAGTATTTGTCCCATATATTAATAAAATACGGTAGGGGCATACAGCCACCGGGTCTCGAGAAGAGATCAAGCATAAAGAGTTGCATTGCCTACCTAGAATCTATCTGATCAGAAGATAACTCCATTGCGTGACAACCAAATTGCCCAAATGGTGGCAATAGGGGCAGGAGCTCCACCTCCATGGGCCTGGACTAGTTGGCCACCAGCGTATTCCAGAAGTCGATGTGGGAGGAGAGATCATTCCAATGAATATTTGAAGCAGCCCAAACTTCTTAGATGCAAGTGGAAGAGGGGAAGAGATGGTCCAGGTCCTCATTATTGCTATTGCACATGGAGCAGGTGGTATCGTCCCCATGAATAAATGTAGATCTTATGACCTTGATGGGAACCTATTCTCACCTGTGTGACTATAGAAAAATCTTCAGCTTGAGTGGGACCTTGAGGGTTCAGATCAGATTGCAATCACGCTCCAAGATGCCAAATCAAAGGTCAAACTGGAGGAGAGCGCCCGATAAGCCTTCTTTACATAGAAACACCTATCTCACCAAACCCAATGATCGCGGACCCTAAATGGGACGAGCAGTTTGCCAAAGCCTCGGACAGATGAAGGAACTCATCAAAACGTTGATCAGAGAGGAAATTAGAAACACAACATCCACTGACCATCCACCCCGGCCACCCTGATAATCAGGTCAAGATTCTCTGCCAATGAGTAAAGGAGAGGAAAACGTTCTTCGAGCACCCGCCACCATACCAGTTATCCTTCCAGAAAAGAAAGAGTCCATGTCACACACAACCGGACACATCTACAGGGGAATCTCATAAACAAACATGCAAATCCCCTTCCAAAACGTTGAAGCATGGTGAAGGGAGGAATATGCCACTCGTCGTTGCGCTCGAATGTTATAGATGTCTCTAATGAGCCTGCAAGGGATGTCCTCCCCTTGCCCCACAAACACGCCACCCACTTGAGCACAAGAACATTGTTCATCTCCTCCAATCGGAGGACCCCAAGTCCACCACGATCATGTGATCGAGGTAACCATCTCCCAATTCACCAAAACTATCCCTCTCGACTGCATGTTATTCGTACCCAGAAAAAGTGTCGCATGCAAGCCTACATGCGCTTACGTAAACCCGGAGGCATAATCCTATCGAAGTTGAAAAAGATGGGGATAGTTGCAAGAATTGCCTTCAACAAAACAAGTCTCCTCACACGAGAAAGACAAGAGGCCTTCCAACTTGCGCTCAAGCCTCCCGATCACCGGAAACCAGTTTGACTGCATCAATCTTCCACAAATGAGTGGAAGGCCAAGGTATGCTAAGGGCAAGGTCCCACGCGGTCGATGACCACAGCGCACTCCTTGTTGGGAGAAATGAAAGAGATATTTATTCCTTGAGCCCTAGGCTCTCTTATGTAGGGAGAGACCTATGGGTAAATTACATAAAGTAGACGGGAGAACAGAGAAATATGAAAAGAGAGCACAGAAGTACATAAAATATCTCGACACTCCCCCTCAAGATGGAGCATAGATATTTATCATGCTCAGCTTGGATGAACACTTCTGGAAGGGCCCTCGAAGTAAAGCTTTGGTGAAGATATTTGTTGTCTGGTTCCCTGAACTGACATGAGTTGTAGAGATAAATCTCTTCTGGATCATGTCACGTATATAGTGACAATCAACTTCAATATGATTTGTCCTCTCATGAAATGCAGGATTGTTCGCAATAAATAGTGCAACCTGAACATCGCACTCCAGTGACATTGGAAGTGGAACATCTATATGTAAATCAGTTAGGACGACTCAAACCCACATCATTTCTTTACATGCTAATGCCATTGCTCGATATTCAGACTCAACATTGGATCTAGCAACAACAATTTGTTTCTTACTTTTCCATGAGACGAGAGAATTTCCAACGAATATAGTAAACCCTGATGTGGATTTCCTATCCTTAGGGCATCCTGCATATAGTCTGCATCTGCACATGCTGAGATAGTCATAGAGTCACCCCTTTTAAATAGTAGTCATGTACTTGGAGATGATTTGAGATACCTCAGTATCATTTGTATAGCATCCATATGAGCTTGACGGGGTTGTTCCATGAATTGGCTCACCGACTGACTGCAAATGAAATATCGGGTCTTGTGATGGTAACATAAAGGAGCATTCCAACCAGCTCTCTATATCTTCTCTTGTCTACCTCATCAGTATCATCATCATAGAGCTTCGTGCTTGGATCCATGGGTGTAGTCGCAGGTCAACATCCAAGCATGCATATATCACTCAACAGGTCAGTAACATACTTTCTCCGAGTCATCACAAGCCCCTCTTTATTTCTGATTAATTCCAATCCCAGAAAGTATCTTAGGACTCCTAGATCTTTGGTGATAAATTCTCGACCCAGAAATTCTTTTGCCCTCTTTATTCCTTGCACATCATCTCCTGTAATGAGTATATCATCCACATACACCATAATAGCAGTCATGCCTCTGGAGGTTTTCTGTATAAAGAGAGAATGATCTGCATTTGACCGTTTGAACCCTTGTTTTGCAAACAAGACGGAGAGCTTCTGGAACCACGCTCTAGGACTCTGCTTAAGGCCATAGATGGCCTTATGAAGTCTACACACCTGTGAGCACTCCCCCTCAACAGCAAACCTCGACGGTTGTTGCATGTAGACTTCCTCCTAAAGATCACCATACAGAAAAGCATTCCTGACATCCAACTGAATAGAGGCCAATCTTGCATCACAGCAACAGATAAGAGAATACGTAAGGTAGAATGGCGAGCAACAGGGAAGAATGTGTCAAGGTAGTCTACCCCGTATGTCTGTGAGAACCCGCAAGCAATCAGCCGAGCTTTATACCTATCAATAGTACCATCTGCATTCTACTTCACCGTGAAGACCCATTTACAACTGACGATAGATGCACCAGCAGGGGCGAGGCCAATAGTCTAGGTACCTCTTGACTGAAGTGCGGCCATCTCTTCTTCCATAGCTGATCGCCACCGACCATCCTGCAATGCCTCCTGATAATTCCGTGGGATGGCCACGGCAGATAGTGCACATGCAAACCTCCTGAAGTCGCCACTTAAGCGATCAAATGAGACCAGGGACGCAATAGGATATGTAGCACAGTTGCGCTTCTACTTTCGAAGCGCAATGGGTACGTCCAACTCAGTAAGCTCTACACATGTCTCCTGTACAGTTCCCTGCTCAGCAAGATCATCAGAACCATTATTGGAAAAAATATATTCAGAACATACCTCACGAGAGCTAGATGATGAGCGGTGACCATGAGCAGAAGTAGGTCGGTGTGTATAGTGATGAGGTAAGGGGGGAACCTGTATCATAGGAGGTGGTGGTGGTGGTGGTGGCGGAGGTGGTGGTGGAGGTGGTGGTGGTGGTGGTGGAGGTGGTGGTGGAGGTGGAGGTGTTGATGACGGCGTTGACGGCGGTGGTGATGGAGATAATGGTGGTGGTGACATGTATATTTCATCATCAGAGTTTGAGGAGACCAACCGATCACCTTCGAGGGGAAAGTACATCACTGACTCAAAGAATGTGACATCCGCACCGACATAATACTTCATGTGCAGTGGATCATAACACCTGTACCCTTTTTGGGTTCTGGAGTACCCTACAAAGATGCACTTGACAGCCCTAGGAGAGAGCTTGGCAATACCTGGAGACAACTGGTAGACAAACACAACTGAGCCGAACAAATGAGGAGTAAGTGAGAATAATTCTTTCTCGGGAAAAGTAAGAGAGAAGGGAATTTTCCCACCTAAAACTGACGAGGGCATGCGATTAATAAGATATCATGTCATAAGAACGGCATCACCCCAGAATGAGTGTGGAACACGACTCTGAATGAGAAGGGTTCATGTAACATCAAGTAAATGACGATGTTTCCTTTCTGCAACGCCATTTTGTTGGGAAGTATAGGCACAAGATGTATGATGAATAATGTCCTGGGATGAAAAATAATTTGCAAGGAAATGAGTACAGAATTCCAAGGCATTATCAGTTCTCACAATCTTCACAAAGGATGAAAACACATTTTGTACTTCAATGAGAAAAGTTCTAATAATATCTTCAGCTTCAGATTTATTCCATAATAAAAAGACCCAAGACAGACGAGAGAAATCATCCACTGCAATAAGATAAAACATGTGTCCATAATGATCTGAAACACGACTGGGACCCCAAATATCTATATGGAACAACTCAAAAATAGCTCTACTGCTCCGACCCTAACGACTGGGAAATGACGACATATGATGTTTTCCCAGCTGACAAGCTTCACAATGAAAAGATGAGTGAGAAGAAATCTGGGGCAAGACACGACATATTTTCTGGAGTGGGAGATGACCAAAGTGCAGGTGCCACCCGAAGGGAGAGACAGATCCATCAGAAAGAGAAGAGGTTCCAGCATATGGAGTCCGGGTCAAGCGATAGAGGCCACCATACTCACGGCCACAACCAATCACCTTGTCTGTAAGGATGTCCTGAAATACAAGTGAAGAAGGGTCAAAAATAGCTCGACAATGTAAATCCTTTGTAATCTGACTAATAGATAGTAAGTTCATAGAAAAGTCAGGTGTGTGTAGCACATTCTGTAAATGCATAGATGGTGTCAAACTAATCTTCCCCTGTCCTGTAATTGGGGAGTGAGTCCCATCTGCAATGACCATCGTGCGTCCTGGATGGACATGTCTTTATGCTGTAAGTTGACTCATGTATCCACATAAGTGATGCGTGGCACCAGAATCCACAATCCATTCAACAACATCGGATCCACAATTGTTAGTTAGTGCATAGGTACTACATGGAGTGCTAGAGGAGGCTGAGGCAGCCACATCAGGGTGGCTCCCCGGGGCTGAGGAAGACACGCAGGACTGGTTGGAGGTATGATGCCCCTCGATCTTGCTACAAGATCATCAAACCACTAATCCATAGAAGAGGCAGCTGGAGGCTCAATTTGCTCAGCCACACGAGCAGAAACGGGAAATCCATGCTTATAGTAGCATGTATCTTCAGTATATCCAGAACGATGACAGAAAGTGCAGGGCTGGCATGCTCAACCTCCTCTTCCTCGAGGTCCTCGTCCACGAAACTGAGAAGATCCTCCTCGACCTCGAGAGGCTGCCATCGCTGAAGAGGTCTGACTGCCAGAAGAAGATAGAACGGTAATCCGACTGAGCCTACGAAAGGCTTCCTCCGTTGGAGGAATGGTAGAGTCTGCTAGAATCTGAGAACGAGCTACCTCATACTCAGGATCAAGGGCTGCCAGGAACACACCAACCATGGTGGCATTCCTATAGGTCTTCTGCTGCTCTGGAGTGGATGTCAGAGGCATGAAGCTATAAAGCTTCTCAAACATCCCTCGCAAGGATGTATATATAGAGTGAAGAGGACGTCCATTTTGCTCAATCGTAAAGATATCATGCTGAAGCTGCAGAATCTTCGTCTCATTCTTTGCATATGAATAAGTGGCAACAAGTATATCCCACATCGCCTTGGTTGTGGGCTGATGAAGTATATCATTGGCAATTTCCAGTGCCAATGTTCCTGAAAGCCAAACCTTGGCATACGCATCATCCGTCTCGCATGAGGCGTTAACTCCAATCTTCTCGGCCGATTCTTCTTCGGTAAGAATGTATTTCTTACTGTAGACTTCATCATACTCATGAACTGCATAGCCCACAGTTCATAGTTTGACCCATCCATTTTTACTATAGGCGCAGGACCTCTGAATGAGTTTATGAAGGAAACGTCGACCTTACTTTATGACATGATGGCTCGAGAAGACTAGTAATGAGTACTTAGAGACGGGCTTGTCTACATGGACATAGGAGATATGGTTGCATGTGTAGACTCATGCAACCAATCTCATCAAATATAGAGAACCCCTGCTACAACCTTCAGCCCACGTGGAAGAAGTTGACTTGCAACGGGGGCGAGGCGGCCTGGCGGAGGCCTGGCAGTGCTGCACCCAGGCGGGCTTGGCGGGGCTCAGGCAGCGCCTGGAAGGGGCCGCTAGAGGTTGGCAGTGCCCAGGCGGAGGCCGCAGGGCCCTGGCGAGGCGGCAGCACCCAGGCAGGGGCCTGGCGGAGCCTAGCAGGGGACGCGGCGAGTCAACGACGGCAGGGGCTGCGGGAGCCTTGGCAGCTGCAGGCTGACCCTGGCGGAGGCGAGATGAGGAGGAGAGGCGTGGAAGGGAGGGCTACGGTTAGGGTTAGGGTTTCAAAGCTCCGGTCTAGGACCGTCACTCTGATACCATGTTGGGAGAAATGAAAGAGATGTTTGTTCCTTGAGTCCTAGGCTCTCTTATATAGGGAGAGACCTATGGGCAAATTACATAAAGTAGACAGCAGAATAGAGAAATATGAAAAGAGAGTACAGAAGTATATAAAATATCTCGACACTCCTCAACATCGGAGAAGCCGAAGGGTACAAAGATAGACTTTGCTCTATTCACCGTTAGACCGGAGAGCTCACTAAAGATGTCCAACATGGCGCTCATAGCCCTGACCTCCACACATTCCCCTTGATAAAAAGACGGTATTGTCTGCGCACTGCAAAAAAGGGATAGAGATATCTCCACTAGTAAACCTCGCAGCCATGTCCCTCTGAATCACACGCATAGTCATAGTGGCAACCACATTCGCAGCAAGAAAAAAAGAACAAAGAACAAAAAGCAAACACATCCGCACACATGCATAGTCATAATTTAAATCACCCCTCTTCGATAATAAAAACAAACTAAAAAAAGAAAATAAACACAAATCGCCTCTGAAGCATCCTCACTTTTGTGTTGCATTAATTCACGGCTATCTAGAACAATCTGATTCCAGGAGCTAGTGGCTCTTTAATTCTACTACTAATTATGTGCATCATCAAAAAACTTCCAGAAAAAAGAAGTTAGAACACAGAAATTACTCTTACATTATTCATGCATAAAGATCTAAAGGTGATTATCTAACACTTTATTAAAGAAATCTCCATTCAGTGAATGTTTCTGAAAATTTAAGAGCAATGGAGATGCAAAAATTAAGGAAGAGATCATGTGTGGGGCACTGGGCATCAAGTACAATTTGTTAGAAATATCACCTATCGTAATTATCTTGAATATATCAATTATTTTTTTATTTTCCTATCACCTGAAAGGAACAAAAGAAACATTTTTTTTCCTTCAAAAATGTATGATCTCTAGTGGACCCCTTGGTAGGATTCGAACCCAGATGAAGTTCTAGTCATTTGTCAGAGAAAAAAGAAAGAAAAATTATCTAGAAAATTCTACATTGAAGAGGGCATATCCAAACCCATCCGAGGTAATACATATGCTGCTATAAAATACTTTATTTTCTTTTTAAATAGCATCTGCACATATATGGATATTGTTTAAGGTAAAACCAATATACCTTACCTACATAACTCAGTCCATCACGATAGGAATGCAATTAGTGATTTATTTGTGAAAACAACATCGAGTTTACTTGGCCGATATAGCAAACGTATAACTATTTACATTTATTTAAAAAAACTCAAAGAATGAGCAGTAAATTTAGGGATTTTTATACGTGTCCCCTTCCAAGTTTTTCCATAATACTTTTGTCCTTTTTTGCAATTACACATATTATATTTGTGCACCTATATTACATTGATGGAAGGGCAATACTATGATTTTTGTAAGAATGTTGGGGCACAAATGTAATTGCAAAAAAAAGTTAGGGGTATAAGTGTTATTGGGAAAACTCAAAAGGGCACGTGTAAAAATCACTAGAATTTAATAGCGATCCGCGAACTTTATGTATTTAAAAAAAATACAGTTCTCCCGCCTAGAAGCTCTAGCAGTATTAAACATCCTAATTAACATTGTCAACATAAGCTCTACTAGATCCGCAAAAGCATTGGCTAACAGCAGAACCCATGAGCCCATATCACTGTCAAAGGCCCAATTACAACATTTCTGTTCACGTGCACAGTGCTACCAGAACCTCTCCGTCCTGTGAAGCACCAGAAGGAATTTACTGAAGTTGTGTCCAATCGGGAAATATCAGATCTGTTCCACACCTCCCTAGCAAAGGGACATGTGGAACAATTGATCCTGTTTTTCTATCCATCAGCAGACAGAGGGCAAGCAGTGTCTGAAGATCGGGCCCACCTCTTCCTGTAACCTTGGTGACCACTTTTCTTCTAAATAGCCACATAAAAATCCTAATCTTGAGGGGAAACTCTCTTCTACAAATGCACCTGCAGTCGCAAAGAAACAAGGGATCATGAGCTATAAGAGTAGCAACAGCCAACAGCTTTCGATTAAGCCAAGCCCCAACCCCCAATCCCAACATCCTCAATGAACAAACTGTGTTTTCGCTCTCGAGAATGCTAGTAGCAACACAAACTCCCTAAAACGAGCATCAGAGAAAAAAGAGGTAAGCTTGGGTGCCCAGATCCCACCATCGCCCATAAAGTTCGACCACCAATCAGCGGCATTTACACAGAAAATTTCAGCCAAATCCATCATCTCGAAAAGGACTCTTCAAGCCCTGCAATTTTATACTAGTACAGGACTGACCTCCATCCCCTGGTTTCTAAACCAGAAAATCAGAAATCTGAGCAAACACCTTCACCACCCCCTTCACAGTTAATGATGGATGTGGCAGAAGCCCACAGCGCTCATCCAGGTCCGAGGAACAGTCAGGTCAGGAAAACAATACCCTCTCAAGAAACCTTCCAGACTGCCAAACATCCCCATCACCCATTAGAGAGTAGACCAAGGTTCCAAGTCATCGGGTCCTAGACACCAAGGCCCCCATCCTCCACAGGATGACAAACATTTTTTCACTTTTCCAAGAGCATTCCACCCACAGCAACACCAATAACCCTCCAAAGGAACCTTCTCTTTAAGGTATTCAGCTTTTTGGCAACACCAGCAGGAAATAAATAGATTGAAATGTAGCATACGGCCAATACCAACCCAATGGACCTCAAAAGGACCAATGTTCCACCTATAGACAGGATCTTGGCCTTCCAAACGACTCTACTGACCAAGAATTGATCCAGATCACCACTTGACACCAGTGCCAACCAGAGGAAGTCACGGACAAAAAATAGACAAACACCATAATATGCTCGGAAGGATCACAGAGCAAGTCAATCACAAGTAATTGTCCATATAAAACAAAATGACGCACGATATTGATTATAAACCATCATGCCATGAGCATCACCAAGATTGTCGAGAAGTGTCCTGACTATGGTTTTAGAAAAAAACAAGGCGGATTGAGGCGGTTTTATGTTGTCGAGACATGGTGTAAGCCTCGAGGCGGTCGAGGCGTAAGCCTCTGTTTATATGGGAAAATATGCATAAAATACAGTTAAACATAACTATATATATTTATAAAATCATAAATTTAAGACGGTGCCATGCTTAGTAGCAGGTGGCCTCTTAGGTGGACCCTCATGAATCCAACTCGAATTCGCCCCTTTCGGAGCCTCTGATTGACCAAACCATTAAGATGTGCTTCCCTAGATCCGAAAATGGGGACCCCGGATCCGATAATGGATCATTTTTGTATTTAGAGTATACGAATCAATATAGTTATCCTTCCTCTGACACAGCAACATGGTTTCGACTAGTAACAAACAAAATAATACACAAGTCAATAATGATCTCTTGCGGCCTTTCAGACACCGATGCGGCAAACTGTGATGCTGAGTTGGGTACAACATGTTACCCACCGCCCATTCACTATATCGGTCTACCATGAAACTCTGAACACCTTCGGGTATCTAATTGGCTACCAATCATTGAAAAAATGAAGAGGAAACTTACCAGGTGGAAGGCATCCTTATTATCTCGAGGTGGGTGCTTGATTCTAGTTAAAGGTGTCCTCGCAACGATCCCTTTTTATTTCATGTCATCGAGAGTGCTCCCAAGTGGGGTACATCGGTGTTTGGAGAGGGTTACTTCTTTTTGAAGAAAGTTTGGAGAGGATTATGAGAAGATTATTCTCTGATACATCAGGTTAGAACTCAGGGAGGATCTAACTAGTAGATGGGGATACTGTTACATTCCACAAGGAGAACCATGGTGGTCATGGTGACCATCTTACTACACGAAAGGACTCAGTTAGGACAGATCATTATAAGTCTCAAGAGAGACAATATATGAAGCTATTTATAATTTTTATATAGCTCCACCAACATACCCAAGTTCCACCACTAAAAAAATTGGGATGAAACATGGGCGCAGAGTAATTAGATCTTTGAAAGATCCAACTGCCCATCTAATACATGCTCGAACATTGTCCTTTGGAAGCGTAGCTCAACAAATACATTAAAAATTTAGGCACCAAAATCCACCCTAAATTCCTACTTATCATAACCCTAACCCTGCAAGATGAAGAATCCAAAAGGCCATCAGGTGTCATCCTTGATCCACTCCAACCAAATGTTTAAATAAAAATGATTGCGCATAAAGCCCACCGAGAACAAGTGAATTCCAGCATCACACTCACTTCATTGTCATTTCACTCGTAACATAAACCGTTGTAAACTAAGTGGGATAACGTGAAAAAAGCACACGAATGCAGCATCAAACTAAGGGCCACTACTGGAAATCACGAGAAAACGGAATTCATAAAAAAAAATAAAACAGCACCCTCGGATCATAGCACGAGCCGAAACGGATCCCAAGAGGAAGAGCGGATTTCGCTCCTCAACACCGCCAATTGCACGAAGCCAACCCCAGGCCAAACGCGCAAATCCAGCAAAAAAGAAAACGCGGTCACCTTGATGTAGTAGGCCTTCTTGATCTCGGCCTCGGAGGCGTTAGGGCTGACGCCCAGCACGTCGTAATACCCCGTCTCCTTCACCATGCTTCGCCGTCAAACCCTAATCGCCGATCTCCCGCGGCGATCCGAAGAATGCGAAAGGGGATCTCCGGATCGCAGGAGCCGGGGGAAGAAGGCGGAGGCGACGACGAAGGGAAGCGCGCAGTGGCGGTGTGGAGGAGGCGAAAGGGGAAGAGGAGGTCAAAAGAGCGTCGTGGTGGTGGTGGTGGTGGTGGTGGTGGGGAGGGGAGGAGGAGAAGAGGAAGAGGGGGGAAAGGGAGCGGGTATTTATTTATATATGGATATATTATAGGGAGGGAGGGTGGTCTCCGGTCTCCCTCTCCTCTCCCGTCTCGGTGGGCTCGCCTGTGAATGTCCGAAGTCTGACTCAGATCTATGTGTCCGCAGGGTGAGTTGGCGGACAAACCACCATTCTGCTCTTCTGGGTCTTTTGCAGTTTAGGTACCGTAACGTTGCACGTATTGCGAATTCATCCCTATTCTGCTCTTCTGGGTCTTTTTGCATATTCGGTACCGGAACGATACACGTATTGCGAATTCATCCCTATTCTGCTCTTCTGGGTCTTTTTGCAGATTTGGTATCGGAACGTTGCACGTATTGCGAATTCATCCTTGTGTGCGTGTATGATGTTTCTCAGTCTAACTTTTGTGTGGGCATATGTTTAATAAAGGAGATCTTAGGTTTGGGATTGGTCAGTTTCGATTCGTTAAAAGTGCGAAGAAAATTCTTTTCGAAAATAAACGAACAAAAAATTGAACACAAACTTATCGTTTGTGTAAGTGAATGTGGAGTATTTACATTTGCTCAAGAAGTTCAATTCTTTGAAGATTTGATAAAATGTAACGTATTTGGAAACAAGTGTATTTACGTATACGTTAATCAATATATGTGTGTATAAATTTGTGCGTGCATGTATGAATATAGATTATGAAGATTTAATTAGTACTTGTTGATTATATAATATAATTGTTTTTTATACATCTAATTAATGTTGAATGAATCAAATCATCTATACAAAAATCTAATCAATGCTAGACTAAAGTCTACCCTATAGAAGGTTTGTTTCAAAACAAGTTCTAATCAATAAAACATAGGTCTAAAATGGAAATTATGCAATATTTGTTCTAAATCAAACTTTAATTAACCAAAGCAATTCTTTGGGACAAGCCAAATTGGACTTGAATACTAGTTTCATCCAATGTTGTAAATCATTACAATGTAATCTACATATTAATTTCCATCGAAAAATATTGTAAAATCTAGTGAAGATCATAATAGTAGTATTATTTATTCTTTAGTATTGGCAAATTTATAAAATATGATAGTGTCTTCCTCGTCTTCTTCATTTTTCTCCTCGTCTGGACATCCACCACTCTTACCTTTCATCTCGTTCACTACCTTTAACCGTATGTTTGTACAACTCTACCTCCTGATCATGTCAAGCTAATTGTCAGTCCTGCAACTCCGCATATGTTATGCGCCCACGCCCTTTGTCATGGTTTTGTATGAGAACTAAGTGACTAAGGTGGATCCACCTTGACACCAGTCATCCCCAACCATATTGTTGTTAAACCTTCTCATCACTCCTCCTCCCATCCATCTGCATCCTCTATTGTTATTGACTTTGTCTTATTTCCAATCCCCTTCACCGAATTTCATCATCTAGCACCCTCTGCGCCCTCACACACAAATAAGTACACCTTACCCTTCCCTTGCCTTTGTCGATCGATCAACATTTGTCTAGTGATTTTACCTAGAGAGAGTGGAGGGGTATATGTACCATTGTATTGTTAAGTCTTGTATAAGCATGCTTATTTTGGCCGTGATGATGATGATGATGATAAGACTTTGATTTAGTAGTTTGTGAAAGCTCAAATGAAGAAATGATATTCAATCTCAAGCTAAGGATAGATCGCAAGCTCGTAAAGAAGATTCATGTATGAAAGACTAAGGGAACTCAAGAAAAACAAGCTAAAAACTCCATACTCAAAAATGAGTTTGGTTCTACTTTTTGAGTCGTGTACTATGTATTTTTATTTTATAAGTATGTAAAAACCTCAAGATATCAGGTGTCACACACATTCGCTCTGATTAGGTTTGAATCAGTCGACTAATCATATGTAGTGGTTGATTGATTTAAATCACGAAGTCGTGTACATTTTTATCTATTCGGTTTAGTCGATCAACCTTAACTCAAATCGATTAATTGACCTTTTGGTCGATTAACTTTTATTCTAGTTGAATACTTGTATTCGAACTGTCAGCGTGAGGTATCATGGATAAAATGACATTTTCAGTCAACAAAACTATTTGCAATTAGCTAATCTTTTCAATCTACTAATCCATTAGTTGACTAATTTATTTTTTAGTCAACTACTTTTGACATGAATACTAGTTCTTAATGGCAATGCCACTTTACCAAAGATCACATCCTTCATCATTTAACGGCACTAACTCCCTAAAACAGCCAGTATAGTAGCTTATAAAAGGAAAGTCATTCCATTAGATTTCCTTACCCTCTACGTTTACTATTTACACTTAATTAGTTCTTTTCAATTGTAGAATTCACTCGTGCTCTTCATTCCATCCTTTGTGAATAAGTTATGGAGCAACATTCTACTATGTACTTCATTCGCAAGTTCTCAAAGATCTGATCGTCATCTTATGAGTTGCTCCTTGCTCAATAAGATTGTTTTGTTTATCTCGCATTACTTCAAAAGCTTAGGTGACTTCCTTAACATGGGAGTCACCGTTCAGTATACTTGATGCTCGGCTAACGTGCTTCGCTCGTTCATTGTGGTTCCTTAGGTGCCCCTTTGCAAGCAGAACTATACCATCAGCAATGATATGCCTTCAGGCGACATTTATTTGTGTTGGTTTCTCTTAGCTTGCATAGGCACATACATTTGGGAGGGATCTTTTATCCCACGTTATTTTCCCCCACTATTCAAGTCGCTTGTGTCATTGATTGGGAGAGTATCAACCTCCTGATACTCTCCCAATCATCAGTTGGCTTGGGATATGAATTTTAGCTCGAATGTGAGTATGTTGTTGAAAACATGATCGTTACCGCATATGTTAAACAGTAATTACACGAATCCAAATGGATTGAAATAAAAGCATTACAAATTATCGATATTAAAATCATGCAGTTCGAATCCATTATCCAATTACATAATGCAAGCAAGAACCGATTAAATGAACAGAAACATAAAACTGGGCAAAATCCAGAAAAGGTTAAGCAATAAATGAATTGCGGCAAACAAAATAAGAGAGAGATTAGATTAGAAATCACCGAAGCGTCCATGAAATGGACTGTCCTTAGAGATGACATCGCTCCCACAATACCAGTGCGCAAGGTACTGGTGATCCACTCACAGGATACGATAGCACATGATTTTCGTCTGCGCACACCGACGAGATCGTCCTTAAATGTACATCAGAGAACTGCAACTGAGAGAAAGAGAGGGTGGTTCGTCCGCGGGAGGAAGAATCAAAACGCAAATAGAGACGGCGTGAGATTTTCTTGCGAGTGTAGAAAACACGACGTGGGGGAAGGTATATATATATAGACGGTCGCGTGCCCTAACGCGGTGCCTTTCGATTTCCAAAAACGTCCCTCAAAGGGCGCGTCATTTCGGATCCCGAAATTGTGGCAAGAATCGTGTCCATAATGGCGAGTTGAATTCCCATTTTAGTCGACTTACCAAATTAATCGTGTGATTAATTTAATCGACTTACCAAATGAAACCCGCAGCAAAAGTATCGAGATACGAGATCCGAATTGACTCTCTCGAGCCCGAGTCCGAGCCCGAGCCGGAGATGGAGCGTACGCGTGTGTGTGGTCCTCCATTCCTCCATTCTACTATTGCTACAAGAGCTTGGGGTGTGAGCTCATATATAAGCCCGCCAAAAGTTTAGATCTCCAAGGTATGGTACTAAACTTCCATCCAAACTTTTCCATATTTCAAATTTGGGAATTCTCAACTTTCCCTCCAAGCCATTTGGTTTCCCAATTGAAACCAAATTAACTTCAATTGTAATTACATAGATTTTCCAATTAAAATTTAATTACAATTCTTAATACAACAATCCCACACGAAATCGCCAATTTGAAAAAGAGATTCAAAGAGAGTTAAAATACAACTTTCGGCTGCCACACTTTACTTTCAGTAAAGGTACCTTCCGGTTTAAATATCTACTTGAGTTTACTACTTTCAGTCTAACAGGAACGAAGTGAATTACGTCTTGAACTTCAGACCTTGGTGTTAAAGTATACGGTAGAAACAACAAAGCGTTGTTCTTGGTACAATCTTCAGGGTTGGTGCTCTTAAAGGTCATGCACTCTTATTATGTTTCATGGGTGTAATCAGGAAAGATCCTCTTCCTTTAACTACGACCCACACTAACACTCACATAGGCAATGTTCTCCAATGATGCACTGCTAACATCCTGCCCAAAGGCTTGAACCCATTCAGAGCCTATGGTCTTCCTAAACTTGCAGCTTAAATGGCACTCAGGCTTCCATAAATAAGACACTCATGCATACACATTAAGATTAGAGTGCCAACCAGTTCTCCATACAGCTTGTTATTACCACATTGAACCTACTTTGTAGGATGTCCACTCAGGTAGGTTGAGTTGATACTATAGAGGAACTCCCCATGGGTCTCAGTCCCATCCCAGGCCTAGACTTTAGGACTAAAGATCTATCAAGTCTCTTAGTCAACGGATCTGTTGTGTTGTCTTTGGATACGACCCCCTCGAGACACCAAATCCCTTAATGTCTTAAGTCTGATTTGTATGTGTCTTCTTGTTTTTTATTGAACCTTGAACTTTTGATATTGGTAATTGTGGTCATATTATCACAATGTACCGAGATCGCAGGAACAGGTTGATCTACCATGGGAATTTCAGACAGAAGTTCCCTTAGCCATTCAGCCTCAATTCCAGTGGTATCCAAAGCACACAACTCGCCCTCAAAAGTGGATCGAGCTAGAATGGTCTACTTTATAGACCTCCAGGAGACTGAACCGCCTCCAAGGGTAAATACATACCCAATAACACCATTACTCTCAAACTCCTCTATTTTCCCTATCCAGCTTGCATCACTATATCCTTTTAGTACATATGGATGTCTACCATAATGCAAACTAAGGGAAATGGTTCCCTTTAAGTACTCAATCCAGAGCCTCCCAATGAGTATGGTCAGGACAGCTAGTGTATCTACTTAGCTTTGCAACCGAGAATGAAATATCAGGTCTTGTGCAATTTGCAAGATACATTAAACTTCCTATCGCTTGTGAATACCTTAGCTGAGCTACAAGTACTCCACTTTTATTCTTAAACAGCATTTTGGATGAATCAATAGGAGTGCTTACAACCTTGCAATCTTGATATCCAAATTTCTCAAGTACCTTCTCAACATACTGAGATTGAGAAACTACAATCCCATCAACTGACCTTATCAGTTTGAGACCCAAGATCACATCAGCGGTACACGTGTCCTTCATCTCAAGCTTGTTACTTAAGAATGCCTTAGTCTCATTAATAATCCTCATTTGTGATACGAACAACAATATGTCATCAACATACAGGCACAAGACAATACACTCATCACCTTTCACCTTAGAATAGATACACTTATCGGATTCATGAACCTTAGAGCCAAATGACAAAATAGTTTTGTCAAATATTTCATATCACTACTTTGGTGTTTGTTCAATACGTAAAGGGATTTTCCAAACTTGTAAACCTTTCCCTCATTCCCAGAAGTCACAAGCCCATCAGATTGATCCATATAGATCTCTTCCTCAAGATCGCCATGCAAGAAGGCAGTCTTCACATCCATTTGGTGGATAGAGAGATCATATACAGATGCCAATGCTATGAGCATCCGGATTGTGGTCATCCTAGTCACAGGGGAATAAGTATCAAAATAATCGATACCTTCCTTTTGTTTAAAGCCATTGGCAACTAAACTGGCTTTATACTTTTCAATTGATCCGTAAGGCCTAAGCTTTCTCTTAAACACCCACTTGCACCCAATGGTAGAGCACCTTTTGGGTAAATCAACCAATTCCCAAGTTCCATTAGCCATAATGGAATCCATCTTAGATTTGATGGCTTCTTTCCGTTGTTTTGCTTCAGATGAAGTCATGGCTTCCTTATAACTTGGTGGATCACCCTTGATCTGGTAGATAACAAAGTCGCTACCCAGATCCTTGGCTATCCGAGGTCTTTTACTCCTCCTTAGCTTAATCTCTTCTGAAAGGTCATTGGGATCAGGTTGAGTCTCAACCCTCACATTCGTTATCCTTTCCACTTGATCTGGAATAGATCTTGACGTAGAGGTGTCCTCAATGGTCAGATTCTGAGGAATCCCAGTCTTCAGCAGGAAGACATCCTCAAAAAAGGTAGCATCACGGAGTTCAACAATGGTGTTGACATCTATGCCTAGTATCTTGGATTGAATTACCAAAAACCAATATGCATAGCTATTTTCCAAGTAACCTAAGAAGACCGTATCAACAATTTTAGTACCAAGCTTCTTTCTCTTGTGTTCTGGGACTAAAACCTTAGCGAGGCAGCCCCACACTTTGTGATATCTTAAGCTTGGTGTCCTATTTCTCCAAAGTTCTAAAGGACACTTCTCCATATGCCTTGGAGAAACCCTATTCAAAATATGGCAAGCCGTATTCAAGGATTCTCCCCACATATAGGTTGGAAGTCCAGAACTCTGTAGGAGAGCATTGATCATGTCAGTTAAGGTTCTATTTTTCCGTTCTGCAATTCCATTTGATAGCGGTGAATATGGGGTCGTAACTTCATGAATTATGTCAAACGATTTGCATTGTTCATCAAATAAGTTAGAGGTATATTCACCTCCTCTATCTGACCTAAGGTGTTTAAGCACTTTTCCTATTTGTATCTCAGCCTCATTCTTAAATATAAGAAATTTCTCTAAGGCATCATCATTGGCTTTCATTAGATATACATAGCAGTATCTACAGCCATCATCTATAAAAGTGATAAAGTATTTCTTATTGTCTCAGGTCAACACACCATTAAACTCACAGATATCCGTGTACGCTAGATCCAAGATCTCACTATCTCTAGACACAGACTGAAAAGACTTCGTAGGTGTCTTACCTTGCATACAGATTTCACATTTTTTAGTTTTATCAATAATGTGTTTAGGGATCAACTCTAAATTCATCATTCTCTTAGTTGAATTTAAGTTCACATGTCCCCATCTACCATGCCACAGATCACAGGATTCTATATTATTCACAACATGAGACACATAATTAGAACATTCAGAACTTAAACATTCATTTCATTAATGTTTACTGAATCACATCTAATTCTAAACAACAAATCAAAATATTCCAAATAGCCTTTTCCATAAAAAATACCATGTCCCAAAATGACAACTTTAATACATTTAAAGTTCAATTCAAAACTATTTCTAACAAAGATGGATCCAGATAAAACATTCTTCTTGATGCCAGGAACATGCAACACCCTGTGCAATGTCCAGACACGTCCAGAGGAGAACCTCAAGTTGACTTGTCCTGATCCTAACACCCTGGCTGCAGAATCGTTCCCCATCTTCACGGTCACACCACTGCAGGTCTGATAAGAAGAAAACCAGGTTCTGTCAGAACAAATATTTATATTGGCTCCCGTATCCACGAGCCCCTCATTTAGATCATGGATATGGTATAGTTGAGGTTTTACAGAAACATACCCCTCGCTAGCCCCGAGTCCCATAGTGATCATATTCACTTGCGGACTCCCATCTACAGGCTTAGGTTAAACCTTTAAGGACGAACAGTCCTTCTTCCAATGGCCAACCTGATTATAATGCCAGCAGGGTTTATTCTTTGCCTTTTTCTGTATCTTGCCCTTTGATTTCATTTTATTATTATTAGCACACTTTCCCTTCTTATCTTTGCCCTTCGAGGTCATGAGATTGACCTTAGCCTGAATATTGACAGGAAGCACATGCTTTTGTTTCCTGTGTTCCTCCTCTATGGCAATTGCCATCATCAAGTCATAGAAATTTTTCCCTTCCTGTGTTTCAGGGTCATACCGAAGTCTTCCCAAGACTTAGAGAATTTTTCTATGATGCACATGACCTGAAACTTCTCTGAAAGTTTCATTTCCTCATCTTCTATACCATGAAGCAGGAGTAAAAGCTCATGTGCCTGTTCAGAAATCGACTTCCCTTCGGCCGTAGAAAATTTCAAAAACTTGGCCACGGAGTATTTCTCAATATCAAGGTCTTCGGTGTTATACTTCCGATCCAAATCTTCCCATAACCCCTTCGTAGTATGCGTGGACGAACAATACACGTCAAACAACGTGTTGGACAGAGCCAACAGGATGCAACCATGACATATACGATCGCGTTCTTTCCACGCGGATTGTGCCTGCTGGCTATCGGGTGTGGGGTTTTTCGTTTCCATACTAGGACAATCAGTTTCAAGCATAGAGATTAATCCTATGGTGGTTAACCAGATCTTCATGCGTTGTTGCCAACGCTTAAAATTCTCACCACCGATTTTTTTAGCCATACCCATCATATCAACCCTCGATTTAAACATAGTTTCCGACAATATTTTAAAAACGGTTCCCCATATCTTCTCTAAGATTGTTGAAAACAAGATCGTTACCGCATATGTTAAACAGTAATTATACGGATTTAAATGGATTGAAATAAAGGCATTACAGATTATCGATATTAAAATCATGCAATTCCAATCCATTATCCGATTACTGAATGCAAGAAGGAACCGATTAAATGAACGGAAAAATAAATCTGGGTGAAATCCAGAAAAGGTTAAGCAATAAACGAATTGTGTCAAACAAAATAAGAGAGAGATTAGATTGGAAATCACCGAAGCGTCCATGAAATAGATTGTCCTTATAGAGGATATTGCCCCCACAATACCGGAGCGTAGGGTACTGGCGATCCGCTCCCAGGATATGACGGCACACGATCTTCGTCTGCGCACAGCGACGAGATCATCTTCGAATGTACCTCAGAGAACTGCAGTCGAGAGAAAGAAATGGTGGTTCATCTGCGGGAGGAAGAACCAGAACGCGAGCAGATACGGCGTGAGATTTTCTTGCAAGTGTAGAAATACGACGTGGGGGAAGGGATATATATAGACAGTCGCGTGTCTTAGCGTGATGCCTTTCGATTTCTGAAAATGCCCCTCAACAGAAGCATCATTTCGGATCCCGAAATTGCGGTCAGAATCGCGTCCATAATGGCGAGTTGAATTCTCATTTTAGTCGACTTACCAAATTAATCGTGTGATTAATTTAATTAACTTACCAATTGAAACCCACAACAAAAGTATCGAGATCCGAATTGACTCTCTCGAGCCCGAGACGGAGCGGAGCGCGTGCGTGTGTGTGGTCCTCCATTCCTCATTTCTACTATTGCTACAAGAGTTTGGGATGTGAGCTAATATATAAGCCCACCAAAAGTTTAGAGCTCCAAGGTATGGTACTAAACTTCCACCCAAACTTTTCCATATTTCAAATATGGGATTTCCCAACTTTCCCTCAAGTCTTTTGGTTTCCCAATTGAAACCAAATTAAATTCAATTGTAATTACATAGATTGTCCAATTAAAATATAATTACAGTTCCTAATACAACATACGCGTAATTATCAATCTTGATATATTTGAGCAATTGGTTGACTTCTAGTTGTTATTCGGTTACCATCGATAGCCTTTGTCTTTTAAGTAGTTGGCTTGGAATTCTTACTTTAGCTCTTATGCCACAAGTCAATTACATAATCCACTATGTTTAAATGACATAACATAAAAATAAATGAAAAAAATCCACAGAAGTATTTTTCAAAAATTAAAAAAATAAAAAAAATGAGATAGAGGAGTCAAGTTAACTCCTCTTTGTCCTACCAACTTTAGCTCAACGATGGCTAATCAAATACCAATAACTTGTTTATCCATGATTTTCTCCAAATATGATAAATCATTTCATTTTTTTCAATATAATACTAGAGATTAGTTTTGAAAGAAATTAAGAATAAGATAAAATACTGAAATTGTCACCTTTGTACTTAATTCACTTTGCTAATTTCTTCTGCAAACCTTGGTCAGCTACTATTTTAATTGTTGTTTAAGAAGAAACATCACAGTAGGAGTAAAAAGAAAGATGAGTTTGAAGTTGTGCATTAGAGATCAAACATCTATTGTAGTAATATTTCTTTATTTATACATTTGGATTAGTGAACCATAATCCAAACCACGGTTTAAAAAATAGGACCGGTTGGATCGGGAACTGACTTCGACCCTATCGGTTCGGTAGTTTTAGTATAATTAATTTCAAAAAAAAGAAAATAAAAAATTGGGTCAGAGCGGTGGTCGGACTGGATTGACCCGAATGGTCGAACTGGGTTGACTCGGATGGGCCCAGTTTTGATAGTTGGTAAATTTTAAAAAAAGGTTTAAAAAGCGAAATAATGGGTTTTTATCATATGTACCCTTCTTAACTTCTGCGATATAAGTTATGTCCCTCTCTTTTTTGGAATATACGTTGTGCCAATACTTTCTTAAAGTAATTTTCTAGAAGCAACTATAAATAAATGATTACAATGTTATATTCATATAGAATTGTAGAAAATGTGACTAACTTTTATATAGTTTTACTCAAAATAGGCAAATATTTTATTTTATTGAAAGATTTGACATTTTAAACGATTATTTCATTGATATATAAATGCATACTTACATATATGTATCCGGTTTATCGGTTCAACAAATCGGTTCGACCAATCTGACCAGTAAATTAAGTCTGGTCTGATTTTTTTCGAGTCGACGGAAATGATGACGTCATGTTGACATCATCGACAATCTGGCAGGCTTGGACCGATAGTCCAGCCCGATTGGACCAAACCAAAGACTAACCGGTTCAATAACCGGTTCGATTTTTTAAAACCTTGATCCAAACACCGAGTACTACAAAACATGAAAGTATGACTATTTAAGAGGAATATGTAATTATCAAATTCCAAACTAATTCGTACTCTGATGAATCGGCTCAGGCTAGATTTCATGTTTAATAGGTTGGATTGGACTAAAAAAAATCGCTTTATTAAAGTTGGATAGGACATGCATTAAGTAAACCAATCCTATCTTATGATGCATCATATTCGTTTATCTAATGGCGGATGGAATGTAGATAACTTTCATATTTTTTTCCTTCCTTAAAACTCTTTCCATTTTCCATTGGAGTTAATTTCCAAATGTTAGCCGTTGATATTGAATATTGTTATGACTAAGCATCTAGATCTAGTAGGTTGTGTTGCAATAATCTTGCACAATCAGAGTGCTAGTAAATTCAAACAGATTTTTATTTGCTTGTTAATTGGAGTAGATGTATTTATTTATATATATTATATAAATTTTAGGTCTTATTTGTTTGATTGAGAAGATACAAGGGCAACCATTAAAAATAAGAAATAAGAGAATCTATTCTTGATTATCATATGATTGAGGAATTTGCATTTGAGGTTTAAGTTAAACATGTATATGTCATGTTGGTTGTCGTCTTATCGAACGCCACATATCTCATTGTGGTTGAAGTTTTGGCAAACTCGCTTCGTGAGGTTTTAGACTCCATTATGACGATTTCATGGACTATATTCATTCATGGTTGCCACATGATGGATGGATGGATGGTCATTGTCTCGAAGATTATTGTGGATTGGAAAAGAAGGAAGACTAAGGGGATGTTTTGGAAAGTTGACTTCTATAAAGTGTATGACAGTGTAAGCTAGAGTTTCATTCAAGCATCTATTTCCTACCGCAGCTTCCTAGATGCATAGTGTGCATGTATAAAAAGGGGTGTGTGTGTGTGTGTGGTTATAAACTCTTGCTCAGTTCTGGTGAATTGACGTCAAGAAAGTGGTTTTCTTCCAGCCATAGAGAGGAGTCCGGCATGGATGATCTTTGTATCCTCTGCTCTTTGTTTTGGTGGCAGACATGTTGTTGCGAATGGATTTGAGCAGTTGAGTCGGACTTCTGTGCAAGTTATCGGTTGGATAACTTGTTGATTTGCATCCTGTAGTATGCCAAAGAAACAATTTTTTCACAAAGGGATAGCCCAGGAAGTAACGGGGATGGCTACAGTATTGGACCTTTTTGGGGAGATCTTTATCCTCAAAATCAACTATGACAAGTCATTGTTTGTCCCTTTTTGGTATGACAGATGTAGAGGTGATGGTGTATGGGATCTCGCTCAAATCCCAGAGGGGCGTCTTTCCAATCAACTATCTGGGACTACCATTAATTAATGGGCCTCTCTGGCATACATATTAGAAGGCAACAATGTGGTGATTTGACAAAGAGTTGCAGGTTGGTGTCCTTCTTGCCTCCTACGAGGGTGGTGCATGTTCCTTCTAAAGACATTGCTATCCACAATTGTGACGTTCTTCTTGTCGTCAATGTTTCTCCCTTTAGGGCTCGACTGATACTTGCAGACAATAATGTGGGTTCTTTTGGTCGGGGAGAAAGGAGTCCATCGGGGTTCCCCTAGTTGGGTGGAGGATGGTTACACTCCTTATGTATGATGGTGATCCGGGTGTTCTGGACCTGGATATAATGAACAAGGCCTTCCTAACGAAGTGTGTGATGTGTATCTATGGTAATGTTTTGGACCTTTTGTGTTCGTTATTGTGGAAGACCTATCGGATTTCGGAGGCTATCTCTTGGAAATCATACCAAGTGTATGTGTCCTCGAATTTTTAGAGGGAGTGTGCTAGATCCTTTCTATGATCATATCATCCATGTGAATCTATCTTGGTGTCGGGGATGCCTTTCGATTTTGGATGGATAATTGATCTGGGCATGGGGCTTTTTGTGATAATTTTTCGAACTTGTTCGCTTTGGCAGTGAACCAGGGGGGCAAACATGCGAGCCATGGATTTATGGTGATTGGTCACCTCGGTTTCATGCGGAGATCTCAAAGAAGCATATGACAAATCTCTTGAGAATGAGGGAGTTACTCGTTCTGGCGGGGTTCCCTTAATCGGACGGGACCATTGGACTTGAAGGGATGGTCAGTTTTCGATAAAGAATGCATATAAGGAAATTTGTTTTCGATCTTGGAATAGCAATGCCAATTTGGAATAGATTTGGACTTAAAGATCCCTCGTCATGTCAAGGTATTCATGTGATGTGGCTATGTGGTAGGGAGCAAATCATGACTAGAGCACGAAGGGTTAAGCTACTCGTGGGGCCAAATGATGTATGCTAACATTGCACGGAAAGTGTCGAGGATATTTACCACCTATTTTTTACTTGTTCAACATCGAGAGAGATCTGGGTGGAGCTTGCGCTCATCTGATCGATGCGGAGAATTCTCGATCCTTCTGGGATCCGGTGGGGACTTCAAGCAATTTGCAGTCTTCTACGACGATCCATGCTTTGCCCACATTGTGGCAATTTGGCTTACGATGAATGATGCAGTCTTCCGAAGAGTGAGAATGTATGTTGAGAATGTTCGTGAATATGCCAAGATCCTACTGGACTCTTGGTCTTTGTATTTTGGGACATAACTTTCGAACATAAAGTTTTTGGATGTTCGCCTTTACGACTTTGTAACCTTTTTCTTTTAAAAAATAATTAAAGATGTATATTTTTGTGAATGAAGATAAATAAACAACAGTTATGACGAGAAAGATAGTTAATAAGTGGAAAATGAAGGAAAGCAAATATTATAATTATTTCTTGACATATAATATGAAGAATAAATGGGAGGATAACTAGTATTCAATAAGCGAGTACACAACCCATTTGATTGTTACTTGCTCTCAGCCTATAATTATCGGGTCATGGGTTGACTCAACCTGTTCTAGCAGGTCGCAAATGCTAACGAGTAACAAGTATTCAGGTCATTTCAATGATCAAAGTTGATTCATTATCATATCTCTTTTAAAAAAGATTAAAATACATATATGGCTTTGAAATTCTTTGTATTTGTATTTGTAAATCCATTTGAATATGTAAACATAGTTGTATTATATTAACAAAGTTTTAAATCTTTCTTTTGCCATTTTGATGTAATTGTTCTGAAACAAACACGTTTGCTAAATAAAAATAAAGTCCTTCAAACTTCAATTAATGAAGGAAGGGAACTTACCGATTCCTTTGGGAAAAGATGTTGGGCATAGTGTTGTAACCTCACATAACTAGAGGAACCACAAAGTGACGAAAGTTCATAATTGTTTTTGTAAATTGTTCTCATGAGGAGTGATCTTATGAGAGCAAAAAATTGTGAGAGCATGAGAGGGGTGATTCTGGACCACATGATTCACTCAGGAGAGAGAAAACATAATCTTGTAGTCTAGAATCATTCCTCTCATGCTCTCACAATAAGATCACTCCTCTTGTTCTCATACATTCAATAACGGGAACAATTAACAAATAGGGATTTTTACCCGGCAGACCCTATAATCTTTGCCAATTAACTCCACGACCTTTGAAACAACGTATTTCCTCCCTCGACCCCGTAAACTAGTTAACCCTTACCCCACAGACCTTGTGGTTAACTCTCATCCATTGGGCCGTTAAAAGTAACCGGATTCCATTAAAATCAGATACATAACACCCATTTCATTTATCAAAATTACAATGAATGCCCTTCTTCTTCCCCCCTCACCACCCCCAACGTAACAGCAAAAACCCAAGAGGTCATATACCTTCACTTCCCATGAGGAAGGGTAGGGGTTGCGGGCGGAAGAGCTGGAGGGGCAGGCGCGGAGGACAGAAGAAGAGGCGTGGTTGGAGAACGAAGGAAGCTGGAGGGGAAGGTATCGGGTCCGATCGATGCGAGCTGCTAGAGACCGTAATGGTGGTACGTGAAACCATGGATGGGGAACTTCATGTACTTAGGGTAGAAAAATGGAACGTAAGTGCAAGCTCTGATGGAGAGATTGTAGTTCATGCCATGATTGCGGGTGCAGGGGACAGATCTCTCGAGGCAGGCAGTGGTGTGTGCCCGGTACGCGTCGACGAATCGCTGATCGGAGATGATGGCACGCCATTCCCGACAGACGAGCTCTGCGCTTAGGAGAGACGTCGCCTGAAGTCTAAGGAAAATATGGAAGAGGACGTCGGTGGGGATGCTGTGGAATTCTCCTCCGTTCTTAGTGGTATTGGAGATGTCATGTGACGAGAGAGACGGAAAATCTTGATTTCCGTTTGAGATTGAAATGGAGCCATGATTGTTAGTTTATTACCGTAACTAAACAATTCTGGTCGCGATCACGCGTAATTTCGGAATAGGGCTGTGCTTGTTGCCGTTTATATGAGATATTCCTTATTAATATTTCGAAATATTTTTTGCGTAATAAAGCATAAAAGAGTATTCGACTGTAATCTCAATTGACCAAGTCCACTAAACATGCCGTACAGAAAAAAATCTGTAAATATTTTAAAAGAACAGGATTAAGGGTATAGCCACCGTCATAATCTAGTTGTTATTTGTAAACAGATATTAAAAGGTTTTTACCCGGAACTCCTCAGGAGAAGGGGTTGGGGTCGCGAGCGGAGGAGCTGGAGGGACAGGCGCGGAGGGCGGAATATGGGGCGTGGTTGGAGAACGGATGGGGCTGGAAGGTATCGGGTCCAATCGATGCGAGCTGCTAGAGATGATCTTGCTTCGTCTCCACGAATGCTTATCGACCCTGGAGGTGGTCGATCTCCATGGGTTCGTCTTCTTCTTGCTATAGTTTGTGTTGCATAAGGTCCGATGAGGTGTTATGGGCATCGATGGGAGGGAGAGGACGCCTGCGAAAAGGGTGACGAGGACGTCGACGGGGAGGGAGGGGGATTGGGGTTTGAGTCCATGGAAGTGGGGCGGGGAACAGAGGCGGATGGGGGAGGAAGGGCAAAGGGTACATGACCTCCTTCTCCTCCTATTTGTTTAGTAGCATTACATGTTTGATTCATCGATTTAAGAATTCATCTTAAAAAAATTTTAAAAATCATTTTCATGATCAGAAGATAGGATTTATCCGTGAAAATAGAAAAAAATCTGTGATTTGGTGGACGGATGAAGATATGGTGAAGAGAGAGAAAATAAAGAGTAGGGAGGAGAAGATGAATGGAAAAGAAGAAGATGAATAGGAAGAAGGAGATGAGGAGATAGAAGATCCACCGTCCAATGCTCCTCTGGTTAGATTAACACAAGCCATTGACTCAAGTAAAAGTAAATTTAACGGCGAGGTTCGTGGGGTAAGACGGAGCAAGTTTACGAGGTCGGAAAGGAATTAGGTTGTTTCAAAGGTCGTGGAGGTAATTGACAAAGATTATAGGGTCTGCCGGGTAAAAATCCCTAACAAATATGGGGGTATAGGAATGTTATTGTTCATAACATTGGGTCATAGATATGTAACATCAACATCACGAGTTCAGATTATTCGTGCCGTGGAGTCATAGCTAAGAAAACAAAATATCTTTTGATTTGACCACGTAGTTGTCTTTTAAAGACCAAAAGGTACCACCACATAAATGTCTAACAAATTAAAATTACCCAAAAAAGACCTTTGACTGCTCTATTTCTAAGGAAAATATTTCTCGTACCTAAATTAGTAACTAAGAAACCTACCCAACCTAAGTGGAATGATACATCAGTCGGCCCACGCCTCTAGGTTCGGGTCAACCGAGGCTCCATCCGAGCTTCCACTGTCGCTCGTGCCTCATCTCCAGGGTCCCGAAGCACGTGCACCTGTCACATGGAGCTTCGGGACCTTCGAACCTCATCGCTTCATCCGAACCTCCCACCGCATGCCACGTGCTGGCTCGAGGAGCCAACCACTAGCTGGACACCGAGCCTACCCCTCCACCCGGACCTATGTCAGCATGTGCGTAGCACATGAGGTCATGAAAAAATGCATCTAAGCCCCTACTAGTCCAGAAAATTGCGAAAAGGTCCCAACCCAGTAGAGCCGCGTGCCCCACGCATGCAAGCATGGGAAAATTGCATTAACAAACCGGTAGGTTTGCATAATTACATATAAGTTCCTCCATAGATCATTTCGAGAAAAAGAACAAATTATTTTTATTGCATTTTAATCTCTAAAATTTCAATTTAACATATCTTTCTCATTTGAAACGTAGCAGTCACATAAGATTCGTGTTGCTTAATAGATGGGAAATGCATTGGAAGTTTGTAATCTCAATGTATGATGTGGCATCTCCCTAACTAGTTGGATTGCTCATTATTTATGATATGTCTCTCCCGATTCATCATTTATGAGCATTTTTTATGACAACCCTTCGGAGACACGCAGTGTATTAGTTTGTTTTGATGATGGATATTTTGCGATCTTTCACGACTTTATTCATTCTGATGGTAGATCCCCCTTCCCACTTGTCACAGGGTTGTTCATTTTGAAGACAAGTCTTCCTCCCAACTGTCATGTGGGTCATTCATTTTGATGGAAGATCCTTTCCCCCACCTCCCATAAGTTGTTCGTTTTGATTGAACGTCCCCTTCCCCTACTTGCCATTTTATTTACAATTCAAAAAGGTCTAGCGGCGCAACTTGTTGCTTGCTTGCCTTCCGTTTCGATGTAAACCTGCTCCATTTATAATATAGTTATTTACCACCACTAATGCTACTTTCTCCTTCAACCTGCCACCCTTACAACTATACCATCACCTTCTCCTTCCTCCCTATTGTTGCACTACCTTCACAGATTAAGTGTGTCCCCTAAATTTTTAGATAATATATATATACACTTAATTATGTCGTTATAAATTTATGAAGGCAAAAATAATCATAACCTTTTCCACGTACAATGCCCCCTTTAGAATTTTTTAGGGTAAACCACATACATGCCCCCCCCCAACCCTATTTCATTAGGGTAAAAAATATGGATAATATTTTCCGATAGATAATATATTTAAAATAAAATCTTTAACCAACAATAAAATATTTTACCTTGTAATTATCCTATGCGGGATAATTTTTAAAATGAATCAATTTATAATGGATCCCTTTTGATACACGGTTTAGTTTGCCATCTCAAAAAAATAATTTGTTTAAAAAATCAAATTATTACCAAATCTCGTAGATTAACTATTGATTGTAATTATTATCAGTTAAGGTAGTCAAATACATAGACATTCTTGATCGGTGTATTTTTCATAGATGTTAACATTTATGATTGATGATAATAAAAAAGCATAGAGTTATGTGTTCTATATTTTCAATTCGCTAAAATTTGGAACAAGTGTAATTTATGTTGTAATTAATCAAAAATTCAAATATTAGATTAAAAAAATAAAAATACTAGAATATGTCTAAAGTGGAATTGAGAGGGCCCAAGCTTATTTAAGTGGAGGGATGGACCTAATTTCCTTTTTTATATTTAAAAGGCGAATGTGAACTTTCGGGATTATTCTTTTTATTAAAGATTTTCACATCATGACCCCTAAAGAGAGGCAATTGGCCATGATATTGGTTTTGGTATTATCATATTATCATCTATTGTTAACTCTTAACAATATATAGAAATGCATGTCTTGCAATATTCTTTTTAATATGGATGTAAATATGGAATTGGAATATCAAAATTAAGAAAAGAACTTTTGCACGTATCTATATAGATTATCCTACTGATAATAAATATCTCTTGACACTCATATTTAATAATGATTTTTTTCCTAAATTTGAAATTAATAGCCAATTAATCAAACTTACATAATGTACAAATGAATTAACCAAAGGAATATACAAAATTAAATCACTAATATATCAATAATTAAATAATTAAAGATATATTTTCGCTAGTTGGATATGAAAATTGTTTCAAAATGCAATATACTATGTGTAAACGTTGTAATGTATTTATATGTCTATACATGCATTGTCGCGTGCCTATACAATACGAAACTTGTATCCATATCTAACAAAATGGAAACGATATATGTATCCATATCAATATAACAGACATCAAAATCATTAATTCTGAATATGTATATCTGATTTTTTGTAAATTCGTCGTGCACACCTATTATAAGTATATATTTAGATTAATACATCTGTGAGTTTGTAAGAAAACCCCTCTAATATTATAAATCAAGCCATAGAAATCAGATTTTTATTATATTTACTTTATAAATTTCACATTTTACCCATATAATCCCCATAAAATAGATTTCTGACAAGAACGTTTAAATTCTTTTTCTTTCCGTCTAATCCTTGTGGAACCTCCCGGTTTCTCCATCAGTATTTTTAAAAGCGGCCCGACTATTTTAACTAAAGAACCGGATCCGGATTTCATCCGTTCGATTTAAATATATATTGTTTATTTAACTTTCAACAGAATTTAAGCAGAATATAAGTTTGATTTTATCAAAAATAGTGTTTTTTTATGAAATTGAACACATGACCTCTAATTTATCCTACCCCGCTTACTAAGGAACTCTACTACAATCACTTCTTGTTGCAAATTGATTCGAATTATTATATTTTAAAATAATTTTATGTAGTATTTAATTTAAATATTACATGTACAATTGTATATGTTAAAATATTGTATACGTAAAGCAAAAGCTCGACAATTTCTTAACTCCTAAAAAAATAGAAAGTTTTCATGGGTAACAAAGCTAGCGATGGCAATGTTACGCTCGTTGCAATCGGACAAGGACTCACAGGCGTAGATGCTATTGTCCAGAGGATGCACTCCTTATCTTTGAGGACTCATGCAGACACGAAGACGCCGAGGATAGATTGTGGTACACGTGCCCCATAGACATAAGATTTAGATTTAAGAATGCATATTTAAATTAATTTAATTATTCATATATTGTGTAACATCACTGCATTTTCTTCTTTGCAGAGACCGTGCAGATATAAGGTCAAGGCGTCAACGTTGCGACCGACGCAGAGTCCTTGACTTCAGAGAAGGTATTCCTGACCGTCATAATAAATGTGATGGGATTTTCAGAAGAAAATCGAACGACAGCTCCGGGAGGAGAGAATGTACACTTGACAAGCAGATCAACTTTCGTGCATGACTTTGTCAATGACCCCTTGTGTGATAAGCATGCGGTGATGTAGTTCATTCTATATATTAAACTTTGTCATGTCTGTGTGGAATTTGAATTTATAATAAAATGATTGCAATTTTCGAGCATTATATGAGGACGATATGTAAGGCGGTAACAGTTGCACGGTCCATGCCTATAACAATTCCAAGTGACAGCTTTAACTAATTTACAAACATTATTCCTTATCCCACATTTACCAACCAACCAAAGCATAGCACTTAACAGAGAATAGTACTTACTTACCCCTATTCCTCCTTATTCCTATACATTTCCAGGCGAACGGGAATAAACACTTATTTTCCTTATTCTCCATTCGTCTTCCAACTTATTCTCGAACCAAACGCCCCCGTAAAGGTAAAACAAGGAAACTAGTTACACTAAACAATTTATTATTATTTGCAACGTAGCCAGAGTTTAAATGAAAGTTGAGCAATGTGTTGACATTTTTTCAGTGTTCAGGAACTTGACCGAGTATACCGTATACTCGGTCACATACTCATACTCGGAAGCCTTGGCGCTCCGAGTATGACCAGATCGGCATCTAGGCGGGTCTGACCGCATACTCGACCGAGTATGCATTATATTCGATCGAGTATGCGGCCGATTTTCAAATAAACATTTTCTAAAACCCTAACATAAACTTAGACACCCGACCTAACGCTCTTTCAATAAATATTTTTGCTCATTTGACTCTATATTACTTTTTATCCCAATAGTTTTGTTCCTTATACCTTCAATTCTTTATTATTATATTCAAGAGATATAATATTTAGACGATATTAACATGATATTAAAAATATATTTATATTTTTTATAACAAAAAATACCAAACCGCATACTCCCCGCATACTCTCCCGCATACCGCATACTCTCTATAGTGACCCCTCCGACTGAATACCGCATACCGCCTTCCTGAACATTGCATTTTTTAGAAACAAAAGGGTGATTATTCATATCTAAGCCATATCGACAATTTCAAGTAGCACCTTCAAACAAAAAGTTCATCCTGAAGGAGTAGTATCCTAAGAGAATTACCATAATTTATTTTGAGGAACAAAACTATTGAACGACATCTATGCCAATTGGAAATTTTATATAGTCTAGGAGTTGTAAAGCATGACCTTGATTAGGTAGGAAGGTATAATTTCTCGTTTATAAGCCTCTCTTCAAATTCAAGCAGTGCAGTGACCAGCAAGGGGCCTGCGTCCCGATTTCGCCTCTCCGCTTGGAAGCCGCCTCGAACATTCTTTTCTGAACTAGCTAAACATGTAGTCTACAAATATTTCGGAAACGATGATATTGACCTGACTGCAACTAATTATATTTCTGTAAAAAAATTTACAATCGTAATGCCATCTTTGAGGAGGCGATTTCTGCCATGAATAACTATGAATAACTGTGACTTTTAGGCTCATTTTATACATAACTGTTGAAGGATTTACATCAGCCTAATCTTTTATCAGACTGTAATGAGAATGACTATGAAGGTGTACCGTTGACTGCTACCGGAGATTGAAGGACCTGTTGGAGCATACGTGCAGCAAGGCGCTGCGTTATTCCTCCCATCACCCGCCCACCAAGACTGCGAGCTTCTGGCTCTTGGAGTACCTGGTCATTGCATTCATCAAAGATTAATAGATTGAAGGCAAGTAAATGTTTCGATGACAAATATGAAAATTTGTAAATGATTTCGAGCATGAACAACAATAAAGTTAAAAAAAACTCTACAATCGGATAGGTACATAAACATTTTAGTATGAAAGAGATTCACCAGATGTCTATGGCAATATGCAGATCCATCAAGGCGAAATAAGAACCACTTCAGTAAGTCCGTGCATCGAATTTTAGCTTCCTTTGTTCGTATCTAAACAAGTAGTTCGCACGCACTTCGAGCTGAATATATATTCAGATATCACATGGAAGATTCTAGTAGGAAACTATATATTCAGATATCCTCAGGGAGAAACCATGCATGACAGTTCACTACAGTTGATAGATGGAACATGTTTTTCTTGTTAGGGAATGATAACCTAGGGCACCTTATTTAAGGAGAAACGTACATCTCTCATAATCAACGTCGGAGTAGACTACGAGATCAAGAGGCCCTTTTGGTGAATACCAATCCTTTTTGGTGAATACCAATCCGTATCGTGGAGAGGACTTGACATATCTCAAAACCATCATGCATGCATTAAAGTGATCTAAAGCAAAAGAATCCATAATCTGACTTGGCTTGCCTCTTCAAGCGATATATTTGGTAGTGCGGCGGTTAATATAGTAGATTCCCAATGCACCATTTGTAGCAGCTTGTGTTTCCGATCTCTCTCAACTTATAGATGTGTGCTTTGGGATCCATGAGTATCTGTAATGGCATGGATCTCAACAACCCAGTCCTCTGTAGCAAGTCAGTGGCGTACTTTCTTTGGGGATGTTACCGGATTTCATTTAGAGTGAGCAATCTCAATCCCAAGAAAGTATCTCAATGGTCCAGACCTTTGATTGCAAATTACTCTGCCATTTGTTTCTTCACTTCTATAATACATTTTAAGTCGTCACTGGTGAGAACGATATCATTCATATCAACGAGTGTGATTATTGTGTCTTTTCCCAGTATTCGCACAAACAAGAAATAGTCGAATGATTATCTAGAAAGTCGCGAACTCCCAAGGACCTCCGAAAGCCTCCGGACCAGGCTCAAGCGCTCTGTTAAGGTCATAAATTTCCTTCTTCATCAAGCATACCTTCAAACACTCCCATTGAGCCACGAAGTCGAAATGCAAGGAAGTCGGAGAAAGCAAGTTGTCCATTGCTTGGAGGTTTGTAGCCAGAAAATCAAGTCAATGGACTTACCCAGGAAAGGGGAGGAGGTGCCGACTCGGAAGGGGATTGCCTCTGCTAATATTGAAGGTTGAATCAAGTGTCTGGAAGAATATGAACATGTGTAAAAGTAGTTTTAAAGATAATAGGAGGCAAAGGCACACGGGTACCGGTACAAGAAAATAAGGGAATATACTCAAAGAAGGTGACTCTTTGCAGTAATGCATTATTTCCATGACCTTGCGTTGTAGCAATTGTATCCTTCTGATTCCAAACATACCCAAAGAAAACACATTTAAATGCCCTTGAAACAAACCCATCTAATCCAAGACAAAGTCTAGGAAAGTAAACAATGGCAACAAAATCAAATACTTTGGGGGGGCACATGGAGAACCCCTTTTCCATAGTAGAGCACCTCAATCGGAAAGTGCTTGTCAATAAAAGAGGAGGGTGAATGGATCACTCCAGGATCCATTTATCGCATCCATTGTTTAGTCCCACATCTACCAGTGGTGGAACTTGGAGGGTCTGTGAAGGTTATATAAGAAACCCAAGACCTCTTGTATCCAGTGAGAAAGTGCAATGCATAAATCAACCATTTGAGACGTTCTCCCGTGGTTTCATCACGCTCCTTAGAAAGTAGGATTCCACATTAAAATCCAGATGTTCCTATCATGTTTATTTCTATCTCTCTAATTCCGCTTCCGCATTCTTATTTTCTAACATGGTACAGAGCAGAACGATTCTTGAAGATTTCAAATTCTTTACTTATTCGAGATTCGATTTTTTGGTGTGTTGTTTATGAAGATTATTTGTTAAAGTTTAGGGTTTTCTGAAACCCTAAAATCTGCAAGTTAAGCCTCAAGCATCTTCTCAAGTAGCTCAAGCCGCTCCATCCTCCAGGCTACACCTCTCGAAGCCCCCTTGCAGATCGACAACCTCTAGGATATGTATGATCTGTTCGAGTTTTAGGGTTTCATCAGAAACCGTAGGTCAAGCAATACTGCCATCACCAAGCAGCGCATCTTCATCCTCCTCAAGTCCAGAACCCGTAAGCTCATGTTCGAAGAAGTTCCTCTCTACGGCTTTTTCAGTAGATTCAAAGAAGTTGCAACAAGGCCGCAGTCTCGACTTGTCCTTCATGGCGATGGTGTCCATCACAGTTCTAGTTCCAGTTCCAGATCCGAAAAAAAATGATGAAAGAAGAGGGGCTCGCCGCCCTCTTCCCAGTTCCAGGCGACAACCCTCAGGCAGACGCACCTCCTTCAGGCAGCCTCGAGCGCATCCAGGCAGCCTCGCGCGCATCCAAGCGGTGCTCTCTAAGCACCACAACTCCTTTCCTCTCCAATCGTGCAAGGCGGCACGATTCCCAGTCACGTGTTGGCAGTGGTGACCTCCTCTCCACTCCAGGCTGCATCTATCCAGGCAAAACCCGAGGCTCCAAGAACCTCGTCTTGCACTCGCGTTGTCAAGCAAGGCAACAACGAGCACGCTGCAGGCGATGAGAGCCCCTGCTCCAACTCGCGAGGCGGCGCCATATTGCAATCCAGATCTCCTTCCAGGGTAGCTCCTCATCCTAGCACGGAACCTCTTCAGGTGGCGCAAGGAGCCCCACCGATCTCTCCATGACGGAGCTCTCCCTCGCGTGCGATGCCCCCAAGCGGAGCCGCTCCACCAAGTCCAAGGAGACGACGCGAGAAATCCATACGGTGATCCCCATCATGTGTGCCTCCTCTCCTTCACCCTTACGGGCAACGGCGTCGATTTGATGAGTTCCCAATCAGAAACCCTAGTCGTGAGGGGTGAAGGGTCCATGCCCCTTCTGTTTTAGAAAAAAGGAGAGAGAGAGAGAGAGGCCATTGGGGGCTGAGGTAAAAAAATTTGGGTCAACTGCTGTTTCGACCCAATTGAGCGATACGTTGTAAACAAAAGAAAGAGAGAGAGGAAATAGCCGAAATGATTAAAAATGGAAAAGAAAAAGAGAGAGTGAGCAAGAGATGGGCCCGCTATTTGGGCCATGATCTTTGGGCCCAAGTGGGGCAAGTTTCTTTGTTAAAAAAAGGCACGGACAAAAGAAAAGATGTGTGAAAAAAATAAAAAGAGCAAAAAAATGACGAAACAACTATAAAAAAGGTGGGGGAAATAAATGAAAGAAAGAAAAGAATGAGGATCGTAAAAAAAACCATGCGAAAAAAATGATGATTTGGAAAAAATCGAAAAAAAGAAGAATGAGATTGGAATTTGTGAAGTTGTTCCCCATTTTCATGTCTTGCCCCAACATTGTCGATGTCATTGTATTCCGGCAAGTATGGGAGAACGGGGGAGTATTATGTAGAGTTACATGCTACAGATTAAGATTCTCCAGTCCAAAAGCAAACCAAATTTTTTCAGACTCTACAGTTCATATATTTCAGACTCAACGTTCAGATGTTTTCCGAGTCTGTTGTTCAATGTGCACATGTGTGCCATCAGTTGTGAGGTCCCCATCTTTTCTGGTCAGCTCAGAGTTTTCATGTGTTCCATAGGGACTCCAGAGTAGAGATCCTATTCATTATGCCATGTGGTTAGGGTTTTCATGGGGTTTCATAGGGACTCTAGAGTAGAGATCCCATTCTTTGAACCAGTATGGAAGTGACTCAGTTCTCCGATGAGGAGATTTTTTCAGACTCCATTCTCCAGCGACCGTGGACTCCGATGAGGATGTTTCCACAGCTTTTTCCAATTCAGCCCTTCGGAGATGGAGCAATTGTCCACATGATCCAGTCTTCTACATGTGGCAGGCCAGAAATCCCCAAGTACATACCCATCCAATTTCAGTAGCTCTGACAGGTGCAGTACAGAGCACACTCAGTTTGACTCATACTCCAGCCCATTTAGTCATCCTCACGTGTACGGCATGAAAAGCAATGTCCTCGACAACAGCCGACAGTTGTGCGCGTTGAGTTGATATTGTTTGTAGTGTCTTGTAACGTGAGTTTGAGATTTCTTTCAGTTTGTCCAAGCTGAGCATTGCATGCTCTAGCTTGAGGGGGAGTGTTGGAGTATATTGTGTTATGTGTCACTCATGGTTAAGATAGCATGGATCACTCCAGGATCCATTTATCACATCCATTGTTTAGTTCCACATCTACCAGTGGTGGGACTTGGGTCTGTGGAGGCTATATAAGAAGCCCCAGACCTCCTGTACCCAGTGAGAAAGTGCAATGCATAAATCAGCCTTTTGAGGCGTTCTCCCGTGGTTTCATCCCACTCCTTAGTAAGTAGGGTTCCACGTTAAAATCTCGACGTTTCTATCATGTTTATTTCAATTTCTCTGATTTCGCTTCCGCATTCTTATTTTCTAACAATAATGAATAAGCAAGATGCGAGCACTATTAAGAGGATGCCAATGTTTTCGTTTGGCAACCCCATTTTGTTGTAAAGTATGACCACATGAAGCCTGATGTATAATACTTCTAGAGGAGAAGAAAGACTGCAATTCCTATCAAAGAAATTCCCTAGCATCATCGCAAGGGGTTGTTATAGTGGCAACAGATTGAATTTTTATTTCAACAACAAAGTCGACAATAATGGAGCTCGTTAAACATTAGAAATTTTATCAAGGAGAAGAAGATATTATCGATGTCCCAAACAACCTAGAGATCAACTGGGTACTCAAACATCAAGAAGTACCTACTCAAGTAAGGTTGTAAAATAGATTGTATTGTAAGAAGGAAATAAGCTTTAGTGATGTTTCCCCAATTGGCATGCTTCACACTCAAGATTAATAGTGGGAGGGGTTGAGAAAAAAGCTAGCGAATCTTCTAAACAGAGGGGCGACCAAAGTGTTGGAGCCATAGGGCACATGAAGACAAAGAATTAAATCTCGAAGTAATAGGGGATTGTGCCCCATGATAGATACCCTTTTCGTCACAACACACACGTGTCGTCCTCACAGCATAGCTCAATAGTGGAGCTCTTTGCAAAACAAATTGCATAATAAGCTGATTGGAAGCTTAAGGACAGATAAAACAGTTGTGAACTTGATATTGGAAGATATGTTAACTTCCCCTCATCCCTTGATAGAGGACAATCTCTTATCAGCTACTTGTATAGTTCATCCTAGGTGTACGTATCGTATATGCATAAGTTATGTTTTTTTTATATAGATGAGTGAAAACTTCATATCAACTAACCTATCTACATTAGGGTTTGTAGAGAAAGAATGAGTTGCACTAATGAAAGGCTCTCGGGTTCTCTTATATAGGAGAGAAACTTATTGGAAAAATTACAAAATGAAGACAAAATAAATAGAAAATAAGAAAAGCAATACAAAAGATAACAAATATCTCCACACTCCCCCACAAGCTGGAGCATAGATATCGATCAGACTCAGCTTGAAACAACATTTCTGATAAGGTCCTCTAGCTAGGGTCTTAGTAAGAACATCTGTTGTCTGATCTCCAGAGATGACATGTGTAGTGACAATAAGGCCCTTCTGTATCATATCATGAGTGTAGTGACAGTCCACCTCTATGTACTTTGTCCTCTCATGAAAGGCTGAGTTGTTGGCAATAAAAAGTGCAACCGATTGTCACATTGGAGGTGCATGGGAAGAGGCACCTTTAGATCAGTAAGAATAGATCTGACACACATCATCTTTGTGCTAGCCTGCGCCATGGCCCTATATTCTGACTCAACACTCGATCTGGCAACCACAATCTACTTCTTGATCTTCCATTAAATTAGGGAATTCTCTATGAACACAACAAAGCCAGATGTAGACTTCATATCCTTTGGACACCCAGCATAATCTGCATCTACACATGCTGTAACTGAAAGAGATGTGCCTCTGCTGAAAAGAAGTCCCATACCAAGTGAAGTCTTCAGATATCTCAAAATCATATGGACTGCATCCATATGTGCATGTCTGGGCCGCTCCATAAACTGACTCACTTTGCTCACGACAAAGGATATGTCAGGCCAGGTAATAGTTACATATAGTAGCTTACCAACAAGCTCCATATACCTTCTCTTATCAAACTCCGTAGTGTCATCATCATAAAGTTTCATGCTTGGGTCAATAGGAGTAGTGGCAGCAGGTCTGCAATCTGACATGCATGTCTCTGAAAGAAGATCTGTAACGTATTTCCTCTGGGTCATCACAAAACCTCGCTGGTTCCCGGCAAACTTCAGTCCAAGGAAGTAACACAAATATCCAAGTTCTTTGGTCACAAACTGATGGCCTAAGAAGTCCTTGGCATCCTGAATGCCCTCCTCGTCATCCCATGTAACGATAATGTCATCAACATAAACAAGAATGAAAACAGAACCTCTCTGGGTCCTCTGCACAAATAAAGAGTGATCAATCGTCGATCACACAGGCCCTTGCTGCCATATCAAGTCTGAGAGCTTCTGGAACCATGGTCTTTGATTTTGCTTAAGGCCATAGATAGCCTTGTATAGCCTGCAAACCTTCTGACACCCCCCCTCAGCAACAAACCTAGGTGGTTGCTGCATGTAGACCTCCTCCTGCAGATCACCATCGAGGAAGGCATTCTTCACATCAAGCTGGTAAAGGGGCTAACCTCGTGACACAGCAAAAGAATGTAGAATACGCAGAGTAGAATGTCCGGAAACTGGAGAGAAGTATCTTGATAGTCCATCACATATATCTGGGTGAACCCGCGTGCCACAAGTCTCGCCTTATAGAGACCCACACTACCATCCGCAAGGTGTTTCACAGAGAACACCCATTTGCATTCCATAACAGATGCATCAACTGGAGTAGAAACAAGACTCCACGTACTACGTGACTGTAGCGCAACCATCTCCTCCTCCATGGCTAACCTCCACTGATTGTCCTGAATATCCTCCTGATATGTCTGTGGTATCTACACGGCAAATAGTGCCAAGGTAAACCTCCTAAAATCCTCTGATAGCCTGCTCAAGGAAACCTGGGCTACAGTGGGATAAGAAATATACTTTCGTTTCGGCTTATGCAGAGCAATCGGTACATCAAGGTCATCTACTAAGTATGTGACCTGTGAGCTCCCCTCTTGAGAGGGCACCTGTTCATCCTATATGGAATCCTTCTGCATAGATAACTCAGTAGTGCCCTCAGTAGAAACAATGTTCTCATTACATACCTGAGGCGTACTGGATGACGGGCAAGACCTGTGAGCAGGGCGACCAGAGCGAGGCCTGCGAGTAAAAACACATGGTAAAAACTGAGTCACAGTAGAAGGTGGAGCCACAGGAGCAGGTGGTGGTGGTGGTGGTGATCGTGGTGGGGGTGGTGTGACAATAGGAGGTGGAGGCATGTAGATCTCATCGTCAGAGTCAGATTGGACCAGTCTGTCATATCTGCAGAGGAAGGTGGCCAAAACAAAGGTGCCACAGATATGATGAGACAGGTCCAGTAGGTATAGTAGAAACACCAGCATGAGGAGGTTGGACCGATTTGTAAAGCCCCTGGTGCTCATGGCATATCCAATCACCCCGGTCGTAAGTATGTCCTCAAACACAAGCGACGAAGGGTCAAAATGGCACGAAATGCAGATCCTTAGTAATCTGACTAATAGAAAGTAAATTCATCTGAAAATCATGAGCGTATAAAACATTCTGAATGTGCATAGGCCACGTCAAATGCACCTCCCCCTTTCCTGTAACTGGTAAGTGGTCGCCATTAGCAATGACAACCCATCTGCCAGGTGGTATGGTCCTGTATGACCTGAACTACGCTCTGTCTCCACGCAGTTGGTGTGAAGCACCAGGGTCCATAATCCACTCGGACATGTCAGCAACAATACTACCAGTAAATGCATAGACGATACATGAGGAGCTCGAAGAGGCTCTAGCTGCAACTACAGTATCTGAAGTGGTGGTTCCAATAGCAGGAGTCATGATCTCTCGAATACGAGAGATAATATCATCCATGCGAGGATCAACATGGGAAGTTGTAGTCTTTAAAGACACAATCTGTTCAACTACACGACTAGAAACAAGATATACATACTTCTGGTAGCATATATCCTCTACATGTCCAGGCCGACGACAATAAGTGCAATGGCCACGTTGGCATCCACCGTCTCTACTACGAGGGGTGCATCCTCTAGACTAGATCTCCCCCTCCTCGACCACGAGAAGTAGTCATCGCTGAAGAGGGCGAAGAAGTGGTTATATATGACATGATAATCCGACTGAGATGAGTCAGATGACTATAGGCCTCCTATGTGGCAGGTATGGTAGCTCCGGTGAGAAGCTTAGTATGCGCAGCATCATACTCTGTATCAAGTCCAGCCATGAAGACTCCAACCATCGTGTAGTTCCTATGCATTTTCTGTTGCTCAATAGATGTGGTAATAGGCATGTAGCTATGAAGCTTCTCAAACATGCCATGGAACGAAGAGTGGCACACGTGCAGAGTGGACATTCTGCTTGGCCTTGTAGATATCAAAATGTAGCTCAAGAATCATGGACTCGTTCTTCGCTTGAACATAGGTGGATGCCAAAGTGTCCTACATCACCTTGGCAATGGGCTGATTCAGAATATCATTGGCTATCTCCGTGGTGAGGGTTCAAAAGCCAAACCTGCGCATACGTGTCATCTTGCTTTCAAGAAGCATTCTGTCATGATGCACTCCTTGTTGTTACACTGCATGAGGGTGAGAAACTGCATGGACCACAACTCAGTTGGTCACATCCATCTTAACGATGGAAGTCAGGCCCTTGAAGGCTCCAGACGAAAAATATCACCCTTGTTCTCTAACATGATGGAAAAATGGTCGAATAACGAAACTCAACTGGGGAGTAGACCGATATGAACGAGTCTACACGATCATACAGATGATTGGTTGTACGTGTAGACTCATACAACCATCCTCATCAATCTTCGCTACTTGTTAGGGTTGGAAAACATAATTTAAAGGTCTAGAATCACATTTTCCGATCAAAATCAGATCGATTCAAATTGTATATCAAGCCGTAGAGGTGCACGGAGGTGCACGGGAGGGCTAACGATGGCCCGAGAGGTTCGGAGGGGCTTGGGCAGCGGCTGGAGGGGTCGCGCAATGATCGGAGGGGTCGGGGGGTGGTCTGGCAGCAGCTCGGACGATCGGAGGGGCCTGGCAGCGATTAGGGGTGGCTTGGGTTGTGGCTTGGGCGGTTGGCAGCAGCCGGGGGCAGCGCCCCGGGTGGCGGAAGGGGCTGACGGTGGCGGTCGGGGAGGGGAGGGCAACGCGTGTAGGGTTAGGGTTTTGGTGGGATAAGGGAACTCTGGTCTAGGATTGTCGCTCTGATACCATGTAGAGGGAGAAGAATGAATAGCACTAATGAGAGGCCCTCGGATTTTCTTATATAGGAGAGGAACCTATTGGACAAAATACAGACGAAGATAAAATAAATAGAAAATAAGAAAAGCAATACAAAAGATGACAAATATCTCAAAACAATTGGTTTAATAGCACCGACAAAAATACCTGAGTGAGCACAGTCAATTAGAGTGATTACCATGCCGGACACTAGCATAGTCATTAAGGGTTAGCAAACTTATGCAATGCATCAAATTATAAGAGTCCCCTTTATGGACTATCACATATCGATCATCACTGTCAGCAATGATGGATCAAGCAGCCAATGGATAGCCATTCTTGACCCAGAAAAAAATCACAAGATGCCCAAACTTCGCACGAAATATGTATTATGTTGTTACACATCACATATTTTGTATTGGGTGATCATGACTGCATCCTTTATTTTGTATTGGACGGCCATGACCACATCCTCAATGCAGATTATATCATCCACCTGAGGTGCAACGAGGGCGATATTCCCTTTGTAGAAAACGAGAAAGCGAAAGCGTAATCAGAGATAATAATGATAAGAACATGAAGAACACCATGAATTTGCATGGAACCTTACTCAATAAGGAGAAGGATGAAACCACGGGAGAACCGCCTCAAAGGGTTGATTTGTATATTGAACTCCCTCAATGAAAACATGTGGTGTGGGCTCTTTATGTAGCCCCACCAGTATGACCAAGTCTCACTAATAAACGATGTGGAACTAAACATGTGGATGTGCTAATTGGACCCTGGAGGAATCCAATTACCCATCTATGAACGCATACTTTAACACCTTTGCAAGGCCCAAGTGGTGATGTTGTGGTCAATACGCTAGTCGCTAGACAACTCGATTTGCCACACACCTTGAAAGTGGGAAGTGTACATGACAATCATTTGATCTTTGGAAGCTACATGGCATGGATCATGCTCAATGAGGAATACCATGACCGCCATGTGTTTACGTTATCCCTTCTTCGTCGAACATTTGCATCCTAAAATACAAGAATTATAATATTTTTTCAAAGATATTTTTACCCCATGAACCCTAGATCGCTATAAATTACCTTCCTGGCCTTTTAAACATCGTTATTATCCCATCGACTATGTAAACTTGCTATGTCTTACTCCACAAACCATGTCGTTAATTTTATTTCTATTTGAGTTAATACCTTGAGTTAAGGCAAAGTTAATCAACCCCCACCTAAATTCATGCGCTCTGGAACGTCAGATTTTTTATCAAACAGTTGTACACGAAGATGAATGGATGGTTCTGATCGATACTCCTCAGATGATCTGACGGAGGTAATAGAGTATGGACGGTCAAAATCTCCCCACTATACAAAACACCACAGACCCCATCTCATACCAAAATCTCGTGAGTGAACAACCAGTCGAACCTTACCGATCGTTGCTCTACCTTCTTCGTGCAGGGCTCCGCCTGCTCCTGCAGCCTATGCATCCTTGTTGCCAACCTGCAGACGAACTCTTTCCCCGCCCGCCCCGCCTTGTTAAGCCCCTCTAGCTCCTCCAACCTCCACCTCCCCACCAGGAACTACACAATGTCAACGTAGTCGTAGGCGGTGTACACGCCCAACTTCTGCGTCATGATGGAGAAATGGTCGAATAGCCAAGGGTCATGCCCATCGTGCATCAGGTGCGCCAGCACCGTGATCCTCTTTCTCATCAAGTCCTCGATCGTGAGCATTGTCTCGTTGGGATCGATCTCCAGGAGCTTCTCGACGATGATTTGGTAGCCCACCACATGGCGCTTCTCGTCAGTCGCAATGGTGTCGCAGATGCGCGCAAGGACTGCATCACCCTTCTCCATCGCGAGACGGGCGGTGTTGCATGGGACATGAAGGTGGCACGCTCCTGGAAGGACCTGTACACGAACCCTAAGAAGGGGTTATTCTCCATTCCCAGTCCTGCCCAGACTGATAAAATTACATCACCATATGAGATTATGACGGGAATGCTCTTGAAGATGACGTAGATGTGTGCTTTGTTTGCTCCAGAAGCATCAATTTCCTCTATGATATTTGGTCAATACACGAGGAATAGGGTTCAAAGAAGAATGATGATGGAAAAGGGCACAATTTGTTAATTAGATACAGAAAATGGGCAATGATTTGTTGTTTTTAACAGATTCCATCCATTTTTTAGACACAAATGGATGGGAGTTAACAACAGGGTTTGTGGAGTAGGAGTTTGCAACTTTACGGGGTCAAGGGGACAATAACGATGTTTACAAGGTCGAGAAGGCAATTTACAAAGATTCTAGGCTTCGTGGGGTAAAAATCCCTTTTCAAACAATAATTTTAGTCGCAGCTAATATGTAGAAATACTTAGCCGACCCTGCTTAATGTGGGAGAAGGCATTGTTGTTGCGTAGAAATATTCAGTTAATCAACGTCCAGCCAGCTTGATATTCATTATATCATTATAACTCTAAATCTGCGGATTTGAATTCTAATCATGTCCATATTTCCATAAAAATATTTCATAGGTGATTCAGTTAATGACATCGACCATAATCCGAGAAGGCGAGAACAAACCATATGATTGTCCTTGTCCAAAGTAACATTTTACCTATCTTGGTTGTAAGCTCTTGCTCCATAAAAATATACTATATATCATAGTCACATAAGATAAATAAAAGCATATATGATCAATTGGGATGATTGGACTCATCTAACTTTAGGATTGGGCCAAACGAGGGCAGTCACACAATCCCTCCTTGTCCTTGAGATGTTACCTCTAAGCCGTCAAACATCCTTTTTGAATTTATTGTGTCAATGCCAGCAAGCAATGGAAGAAACTATGTTATATTGTATTTAATCATACCACGATACAAATCAACAATAAGATTCCCCGATGTACATCACTGGGATTCCAGGCAATGGGGATCTAGGACCATTGACATGAAGACGGTAAACATCTAATAGCCTTAGCAACTTGCGTAGACTAGAGATGACTAAAGAGGACGATAGGGGCATGGAGTAAACATGGGTGAAGGGCTTGACTAATAGGCGATACGTAGGGGCCATGAGGCATGGATTTGGTGATAGTGGCGTGCGTGGTGGTGGTGCCTAATGGAGGCATTGTCGGTGACAATGAGGGCCTTAAGGCCTGGTTATAGTGGTGGCGGGACTAGGGATGTCAGCGGGTTGGGTTTGGGTAGGTATTGATAATCCCAAACCCAGACCCATTTATAAAATCACTACCCATACCTGCCCATTTATTAAAAGGATATTTTGTAACAGGTACCCATAAACCTAGCAGGTACTCGTGACCCCAATGGGTACCTACATATTCGACATAGTATAATCTTTAGCTATTTATAAATGTAAATAAGATCTCAACACAAAATTTAAATAGAGGGAGATCATGTAAAATAGTAATACACAAAAAAGTGCAATGTGCAGCGAATGTAAAAGTTTATATATACCAAATATTTAACTCTTTAACTTTTATTTATTAAAGATATAAAAAGGTAGTTGAATATGAAAAAAATGGATGGAGATGAGAAAATTGAGTTGGCTTTTTATATATGTAGACTAATACCTATTAGATATGAAATGGATTTGACGAGTATGACTAAAACGCAACACATATATATGTATTTATTTTTATTTTTTATTCGATGTGGGGTGGGTTCGGATATCCACAAAGCAATCCTAAACCCATACCCATACTCACATGGATATTAAATTTAAAACCCAAACCCGTCCAAAAGTGAATGGTACAGGTTTTCGGTCCTTAAATGGGGGGGGGGGGGGCAATGGGTATACCAAAATTAGCATCCTTGGGCAGGACTGTAAGCCCATAGGCCTATGAATGCAGTCGGTGCTTGGAGATGGTAGTGGGGTGATCTTGCTTTGGTACCAAGTTGACAGATTGAAGATATTTTTCTTAGTAAAGAACAATACCCTAAGACAACCGACTCCCTATATAGGGAGAATCATGGAGTCAAGGAAACACCACTGTGGCATAGCAATAATGAAAGACAAGACAAGTATACTTGTAAGATAGAAATATCTCTCGACAATTATAATAAATAAAAACAAGCAATAACATTATCAAGTAACCTCTACTAGAAATAAAGAACCATCATATATTATGGAACCTTCCTTTATTACTATATGCAACGTTGGATGGTGTGGTTTGCCTTGTCTACTCCAACCAAATGGACTATCAGAGTAAAACTAAATTCATAGTGCAACCTTATTAAGGCCAACATAATTGAGTCAGCTTGGTAGGTTGCTTTTTTGTTTTAAACCGAAGGATGACGGTTAGAGTTTAACTTTTATAGAAGCCAAAGGATAACCATCAAAGATTGATAATCATCCAAATATATTAAACTAAACCAAAAGGTCTCAAGAGAGACATCATCATATCACCCATCTTGTGTCACGCATCCAAAAGACTAGGATAAGAGCACATTCTCATTTATATGATGGCAACCCTCTAAAAATAACATCATTTAGTGTAACTAAAGAGCTTTAGTAACCATAATCTATTCGCTCCTCGTCGATGAGAGCTGAATCCGCCCAGCCACCCCCCCCCACTGCATCTACCAGATCACTATCCCAAATATATATATCCAAACACTTTCTCAAAATGTGTATTCCAACTGCAAGTATCCCATCCGAATCCAATTTTGCAACATGAAGAAGCACCGGAAAAAGAAATAGTCAATGTAGAGATATATTTATGTATTCGTACTACATTATTGTTCTCTTGTTTTGGTGTCTATCATATGTAATTTACCCATAGGTCTCTCCTCTATTTATGAGAGCCTAGGGTTCACAGGAATCACATCTCTTATTTTTCCCAACATGTTATCAGAGCGACGGTCCTATGCCGGAACTCTCGTACCCGAAACCCTAACCCTAGCCCTACCCTCCATCATCTTCCTTGTCGTGCGTTGAGAGCAGGCTACCAGCATCACGGTCCATGTCGCGCCGCCTAGCGGTTGCGTCGCCTCACAACCCGTCGCTGCTCCAACCAACGGCTGCGTCGCCCAGCGACCCTCGTTGCGTCACCCCACAGTTGTTGTGGTGCCGCAACACCGCCCAACAGCCTCAGTACCACCTTGTGTCACCCAGCGGTCTCAGGCTCCCATGCATGCGCCCTACTCCGTGACGCGGTGATTGTTCTGTGGGCTGTGTACTTAACCTTTTGTCGCACCCCTTCATGTGGCTCGTCATCTAGCCACTCCATCGTCGGCAAAAGTCTCTCCGGGTATTTGATGGATTTGGGTGCATAAATCTACATATACACTCAAATCCACGTATGTTTGTGTAGACATTCACACATTAGTCTACAAGATGTCAAGATCCTAGTTCTTTACATCCGACAATATGTCAGAGAGCAAGGTTGATATACCCGCCACAGGCGCCTTCAGAGGTCCAGCGCCTATTGTCAAGATGGACGGGACAAACTATGAGCTCTGGGCAATGCAGTCTATGAGCCTTATGAAGTCAAGCGGTGAGAAGCATATTCTTATTGATGAGGATTCGACTAAGAAAACTGGGATCAATGCCTCATGGGAGGCTGATGATGCTTATGCCAAGGTTTGGCTCTCAGGTACATTGGCGATAGAGATCTCCAATGATGTATTACATCAGCCCACCGCAAAGGCGATGTGGGATATCCTTGCTGCTACTTATTCTCAAGCAAGGATGAGACGAAGATTCCGCAACTCCAACATGATATTTTCACTATCAAGCAGAATGGACGACTCCTTCATTCATTATGCGTGGAATGTTCGAGAAGCTCCATAGTTTCATGCCTTTCAGCTACCCCGGAGCAACAGAAGACTTATAGGAACGCCACCATGGTGGACGTATACCTAGCAGCCCTAAATCCTGAGTATAAGGTTGCTCGCTCTTAGATTATGGTCAATCCCACTATTCCTCCCATGGAGGAACGTTTCGGTGGCTTAGTAGGATCACGGTTCTGTCTATTCTTGCCAGTCAGTCTTCCTCAATGATGGTTGCCTCTCGAGGTCGAGGAGGTCAGTCTCAATTTCGTGGATGTGGACCTCGTGGACGAGGAGGTCGTATTCGTCAGCAGTGCACTTACTGCCACCGTCTCGACATACACAGAATACATGCTAATCCAAGCATGGATTTCCCGCTTCTGCATGAGTTGCTGAAGAGGTTGAACCTCATGTTGCTTCCTCTTTGGATCAGAGAATTGATGACCTTATCACACGATTGAGGGGCATTATACCTCCCTCCAACTCAACTACTTCTTCATCGGCCCCTGGGAACCATTCAGATGTGGTTGCTTCAGCATCTTCTAGTACCTCAGGTAGCACTTTTGCACTTACTAACTGTAGTATATCTGATGTTACAGAATGGATCATGGACCTTAGTGCTACGCATCACCTTTGTGGAGAAAAAGGTCAGCTTACAGCTTACAGGCAGGTTCCCCCAGGATGGACAGTGGTTATAGCAGATGGAACTCATTCTCCGAACACTGGATATGGGGAGATTAGCATAACACCATCTATGCGCCTGCAGAATGTGCTTCAGGCCCCTGACTTTTGTATGAACTTGCTATCTATTAGTCAGATTACAAAAGATTTACATTGTCGAGCTATTTTTGATCCATCTTCTCTTGTATTTCAGGACATCCTCACGGGCAAGGTGATTGGTTGCGGTCGTGAGCAGGACGGTCTCTATCGTTTGGTTCGCACACCTTATGCTGGCACTTTCTCCCATTTTGCTGAATCTGTCTCCCCCTTTACATGGCACCTGCGTTTTGGTCATCTTCCGCTCCACAAGTTATGTCGTGTTCTACCTCAGATTTCTCCTCACTCATCGTTTAAACGTGAAGCATGTCAGTTGGGAAAGCATCACCGGTCTCCATTTTTTAGTTCTTTCATATAGATATTTGGAGTCCTAGTCGTGTTCCTAATCATCAGGGACACGGGTTTTATCTAGTCGATGTCGATGATTTCTCTCGTTTGTCTTAGGTTTTTTTATTAAAGAATAAATCAGAGGCTGGAGATGTTATCAAGAATTTTATCAATGCACTGTTAAATTTGTGCGTACTGATAATGCTTTGGAATTATGTACTCATACTCTTTCTAAATATTTTTCTGCCCATGGTATTATTTATCAAACGTCATGTGCTTATACTTACCAGCAAAATAGTGTAGCAGAAAGGAAGCATCGTTACCTTCTTGATATTACCAGAACTCTTCTCATTCAGAGTCATGTCCTACATTCCTTCTGGGGTGATGTTGTTCTTACGGCATGTTACCTTATCAATCGCATGCCGTCATCGGTCTTGGGTGAGAAAATTCCTTTTTCTCTTGCATTTCTTGAAAAACAATTATTCTACCTTAGTCCTCGTGTGTTTGGTTCGGTTGCTTTTGTCCACCAATTGTCATCATGTATTGACAAGCTCTCTCCTAGGGCAGTCAAGTGTGTCTTTGTTGGGTACTCCAAGACACAAAAGGGATACAGATGATATGATCCACTGCGTAAGAAATATTATGTCAGTGCGGATGTCACCTTTTTTGAGTCGGTGACGTACTTTTCTCCTACATATGATCGTTTGACTTCCTCAAACATTGATGATGAAATCTATATGCCACCGCCACCTTCATACTCGCCACTATCACCTCCTTCACCACCTTCCCCATCACCATCACCTTCTCCTATACTACCGGGTCCCATCATCCCTGTCCACCGTTACCTCACCATTATACGCGTCGTCCTGCTTCTGCTCATTCCGTCATCTAGCACGCCTGAGGTATGTTCTGAATACATTATTCCTGCGATTGGATATGATAGCTTGCTTGAGCAGTATTCCTTACAGGAGACGGACGCGGAGGTTGTAGATCTCGACCTTCCTATTGCACTTTGGAAGCCGAAGTGTAGATGTGCCTCTTATCATTTGACATTCTGGGTCTTGTTTGAGCGCTTGACTGGTGATTTCAGGAAATTTGCTACTGCATTATCTGTTGTGGATATCCCAAGGAATTATCAGGAGGCTCTGAAAGATAGTCGGTGGCGGTTGGCTGTGGAAGAAGAAATGACGGCATTGCAGTCACGTGGTACATGAAGTCTGATGGATGCTCCTGTTGGGGCCTCTATTGTCAGATGCAAGTAATGTTTACTGTTATACATTGGGCAGATGAAAGTCTAGATCGGTACAAAGCTAGACTGGTTGCTCGTGGTTTTACTCAGACATATGGCATGGACTATTTTGACATATTCTCTCCTGTGGCTTGCCATTCTACTCTACGAATTCTTCTCTCTATTGTTGTGGTATGTGACTGGTCCCTTTTTTAGCTTGATGTTAAGAATGCCTTTTTGTATGGGGATCTACAGGAGGAAGTCTATATGTAGCAACCTCCCGATTTTTCTGTTGAGGGGGAGTGTATGAAGGTTTGCATATTTCATAAGGCAATCTATGACCTGAAACAGAGTCCTAGGGCATGGTTTCAGACAAGGCCCTAAATGTCAGTTTCGGTCACTATTTCGGTATCGACCAAAACAGAATTTCGGTGGAATTTCGATGGAATTTCGACCAGAATTTCGGTCATTTCGGTCATTTTTTGTACTATGACCCCCAAATTTCGATCACTTCGGTCAAATTTCGATTTCGACTGGATATCGATATTCGACGGAAATTCGAGGCCATGGTTTTAGAAGCTCTCAAACTTAATTGAGAAGCAGGGATTTAAGAGGTTAAATGTGGATCATTCATTGTTTGAACAGAGAATCTCTTGAGACATGGCGGTTATTATGGTTTATGTTGATGATATATTAGTTACATGTGATGATATGCAGGGAAAAAGATTTTTTGGGACAACGGTTTGTTACCAAGGACCTTGGCACCTTACGGTACTTCTTGGGCCTAGAGTTTGCTAGGAATCAGCAGGGTCTTGTGATGACACAACGGAAGTATGTGACAAATATGCTAGTTGAGACAGGAATGATTGGATGTCGGCCAGCCACCACTCCTATGGATCCTGGCATGCGATTATATGATGATGATACAGAAGAAGTGGAAAGGAAACGATACAGAGAAATAGTTAGGAAGCATTCTTTATGTTACTATAACCAGGCCAGATATCTCATTTGCAATCAACCGAGGGAGTCAATTCATGGAACAACCTCAACAGGTACACATGGATGATGTATATATGATTTGAGGTATCTAAACTAAAGTCTTCCCCAGGTACATGCTTATTATTCAAAAAGGGGGGAACACTTATTGTTTCTGCATGTGCTGATGTTGATTATGTTGGATGTCCAAAAGATAGGAAGTCCACTTCGGGCTTTGCAATTTTTCTTGGTAGCTCTCTTGTTTTTTGGCGGAGTAAGAAACAAATTGTTGTAGCCAGATCCAATGTCGAGTCTGAATATAGAGCTATGGCACAAGCAAGTACAAAAATGATGTGGGTTCGTGCTGTACTAGCAGACGTACATATAGATGTACCCATTCCTATGTAACTACAATGTGATAACTTAAGCAGCTCTGTTTATCGCAACAATCCGGCCTTATATATTTATGTATTCGTGTTGCATTATTATTTTCTTGTTCTGGTGTCTAGCATATGTAATTTACCCATAGGTCTCCTCTATATAAGAGAGCCCAGGTTCACAGGAATATACACATCTCTTATTTTTCCCAACAGTCAATATCTTCTTTTCTTTTTGGGATTTTTGTACCCATAACCCCATATAGTTCAATATTACACACATAACTCTCCATAACCGCGAATTACACTTAGAACCTCGAAAAGTTATTGTCTTACATGTGGTTCCATTGTTAATTTACACCATTAACTCAGCTGTACGTTTGAGTTAATCAAACCCTCATTGAATATCCAATTGTTGGCAGTTATCCCCAGTTTGCACCCCCACCCCACCCTATTTCAGTGCAAAACTCCCAAGCTCTAATATGATGACTATAATTTAATCCCATGTGATATTGATCCAACGGCTACGAATCAAATCTAATCTAATATGCTTATCTCGAATATCTTCTACGAATGAACAACTGTACATTCTTGGGATACAAATATGTTCTTCGCTAAATGCTTTGTTCGCATCTCACCAAGCAGTAAAAGATATCCATCGTGAAGAAGGAGGGGGGTTCAGGATGAGGCATTTGCGATGCACACCGGGAACATCTCCTCCTTCAACTTCGATGCTCAATTAAAGGCGTTCAGATGGCAAAGGTTAGCTAAGAGGGATTCTAGAGGCTCAAAGATGGGGGTTCTTTGAATTTGTTAGGACTGAGATGTAGGTCCAATTGTGGTGCTTGCTATTGATCAATAGATGTTAATCGATTCTCAGGCTCTGACGATGCGGTTCTGAAGCGACCGTTTTATTAGGCTGAGAAGGAGCTATGGTGTAACCGCCTCGAGAATGGGTTCTTTCCATCATGCTCGATGAGGTTGGGCGAGTGAGTGTTCACTATGAGAACGAAGGAGCATGAGTTCCTTCATCGATACAGGTATGCGACGACGTGCAATAGCTCTTACACTGATGTGATGCGGGTTTGAAAATCAATCATGTGTCATTTGCTTGATCTTGGTTGGAGGGAGTTAGAGGGGTAAGCAAGCTGAAAACATGTATGGAGCAAAGAAGATGGACTCTAGAGCTTGTGCAAACTCAAGGAAGATCGAAGCAGAAGGTGTGACGGAAAGGGGAGGGGATTCAGATAGAGTTGGATTTGGGTTCTAATTGAAAGAAGGAGATGGGAGACGATAGCAGAAAATGGAATAGGGAGTAGAGAAAGAAGAACAAGATGGAGGAGAGGGGGCAATGGCGGCTCACTTATGTTGACCTTCATATACCGATGGTTTAAGCTCCAAGAGGAACCAGGATGTAGAAAGACTTGAAGGAGAGGGGAGGGGAGGAGGAAGGAGGAGTAGCATCATTTGTAAATAAGGTGATAAAGGGTGGAATAGGTAAATATTTGACGGATTTTGTCATAGTTAACGGAAAAAATCCATAGAAGTTAGCATAGGGTTATGTCATGTAAGAGTTAAGTATTATTTGGGGTTCTGGGTGTAATCCACGATTATGGAGGGTTATATGTGTAATACTGAACCTATACAGTGTTATGGGTGTAAAAACCCCTTCTTTTTGAAAGAGATGGTCAACCACCCAATTATAAACAACTTGAGAGGCTGCTATTGAGCTCCTCCATTGTCCAAGCTGTGTGATAACTACACATCTTTCAATGATCATGTCTCCTTAAAACATTCATGATTCTTTTTTTTTGAAAAAAATTAAGATTACTCAAGGTTATCCAGATTTCATGATAAAATTGGATACACTTGATCACGATCACAGGAAACTAAAGACATGAATGTAACAAAGAAATGTGTTTTCTTAATGTCAAAGAATGTATACTAGCCATCAATTAACACATCGTCCCCCCTCGTGGCCCACAAAACTAACATTTTTCATCACAAGAAACCACATTCTCAAAATAAGATCTCCTCCGAAGATAGATGCTGCAATTTAAACTGCCCACATCACACAACTGACTTCACCCTTTCCCAGCGCCGCTTCACCTCAGCAGTGTTATCAGGCAACCGACATTATTTGAAAGATCTCAAAAAGCATGCTAGGGGGATGATCATTCCATGTAATTCGTCTCATTCCAAACCAGCTGAACCATATCACGTCCAAACAAAAGATGTTAAACTCTGCATCTGAATCCATCTACTTCTGCACATCATAATCTTCTCCTTGAGCAAAATCCAAAGCTTCAATATCAACATGTGGTCTCATGCCAAAACTTGATTCCCATGATGGAATGGACATCAGAGAGAATCATAGACACACTGCAAAAAAAATGCTTTCCACTCATTCCCTGAATATTGAGCTCCTCCAACCACAATTAACTTGCAATTCTCCACTCTTAGTAGCTTCATTTTAATCAAAAAGTTGATTCAGAAAGAGGTGACTCATTATTACATTTTTTTTCACATAATTACTTTTTTTTGCAAACCATTATAAAATTGCAAACAAGTGTGGTATGTAAAACAGGTTGATAATCAAAATAATCTACCATATCGAAAAATGGTTGTGTGCAATTCCAATTACTTCAATAACTCAATGCACCAATATGATTTGATGCAATCTTCAGATTTTTACAACTAGCATAAAAAGCATAATAAAAAATGAACATGCATCAAAGGAGGAAGTTAAAAAAACCTGTAGGATGGGTTGCAGAAGGCTTGGATCAAAATTTTGAGATGATCTCAAAAGGCCCCATATTCTAAATATTCGGTCACGAAGATCAAGCATCTTTTGTTGCTCATCAACACTAAATTTGAAAGGCTGAACCCCATTGCCATTAGTAATTAACGTTCTCAAAATTTCAGGAATAGAGTTGTATGTATCGATTGCTGCACCTAGAACCACAGCTTCAGTGACATATATGGCTTCTTTGATCACAAGAACTCGCAATTCCTCCCCATCAGGATCTAATAGTAACTTCAAAACAGGTTGCAATGCCTCTTTTGTTGTAAAATCTCTATCTTTGCGACCTTGAACAAGAAGATTCTCAAGCCTATTCCACCTGGTAGAATTGGCAAGTTAATACAACCATATGTGTATTCAAGTGTATCTCAAATTCTAAATGATCTCATTAGCAAAAGACTAGCCTGAATCTGCCATCTTTGAAGAGCAATTCGATAAGTGCGTCTCTGAGATATGGATTTGGATCAGTCAGTAGCCTCTTTGCAAAATATGGATATGAGGCCGCCAAAACTTTGAAATTGGGGTCAGCGTAGATAGCCAACCCTTCAAGTACAGTAAGTGACCTTAAAATCAATGCATAATAGGCAGGAACTGCAAAGACATTGAGAATTTTGAAAATCAGGAGTGTCTAAGAATGCACGATGACATTTCTAACTTTCTAGGAAAAACACCTATCTGAAACATGACAACAACAACGAACGAAAAGGCATCTTGATAGAGAGGAGAAAAAACACAAAACCTTCCAGCCTGAAATGATCTCTTCCAAGTGAACCAACTGGACCGTTATCAGATTATGTGTGCACGTATCAGAAATCGAAAAAGAAAACTTAGTTTTCTACTGCTTGAAAAGTACCTCTGGCAATAAGTTGACCAACTACCCATTACATCCTCTACTGACCTGTTGGTCATTATCACGGTAGAGTTGACTGATGCAGACATGAGAATAAATTGGTGTCTCAGTAACTGAGCTGAATATTGCTTCATAGCATTAGTAGCATACTTTCTCTGAGCTCTGATACTCAGGGCCCAAGTAAAGAGAGAGATATGCATGCTTACTTGGCAACCATCAATTTTGTTTCATCTTGAGATTACCATTTTGGTTATCTAATCGAGCCTACAAATGGTACGCAAATCAGGATTCTGATAGCTGATTACAAATATATATTTTAAAGCATGCCTACAAGTATGTATGAGTTACCATTCAATTGTAGCAAGATTTTGAAAATGTTAACTTATTTCAGCATTTATAAAAGATTGCACCTTTAAGGTGACTGACTAACATGAAGGAAAGAAAAAAAAACTTCCATCAATGCATTGGATAAGTGACAGCTAATAAGGACGGAAATATAGACAGCAACGCTTCTTTTAAGGAGGTGGTTAATACTACAAACAGGAGACAGTTTACCATTAAATGGAAACTGATAGAGAACGGCGCCCAAGCTATCCACAATTGTCTTGAAATTGAGCTCGCTCACGGTTGAATTAAGAGCATCGTCAAAAAATCCTTTGAGAGCTGGCACAATTGGGGAAACATCCACATCAGGCGGTAAGAAATCCAAGGCATAATAATCACGCGCCATAGCTTCATAGTCCCTATTGACCATATGGACAACGTGTCCTATAATAGCAAATCTTGCCCGTTCAGGTGTCTCGCTCATCATCCCAAAATCAAGAAAAGCCAATTTCCCCTCTGGTGTCGCTAAAAAGATTGCCGGGTGAGGGTCTGCATGAAAGTAACCATATTCTAGCAGTTGCCTTAAACTGCACTGTATACCAATGTTGACTAACTCAAGAAGCTTCAGGCCTTGCTTTTCAATTTCAGCTTGTTGATTCAACTTAATGCCATCCACCCATTCCATTGTGAGTACTTTTGCACTAGTGTAATCCCAAAATATATCTGGAACAAGAACATCTTCCTTGTCAGCATATAGCTTCTTGAATCTCCTTGCATTTTGACCTTCCTGCAAGGATCTTACATCTTTACAAAGCTAGATAAAATGCCTTTTACGTATTATCTCGTAAAAGTAAGAACGAATTGACAGAAACTCATAGTCATGCATGCAACGATTCATATATCAATAGCACAAACAATTGATCCAATTGTATCAGAAAAAATAACAGGTAAGGGTCTCTACCTGCACATAATTGAGTTCTTGGTAGACTCGACATGCAAAACTCATCGATAAGGGCAACAACATCTGTCGTTACAATGTCCACATATTTATTAATAAGGAAGCCTAGCCCTCTTAAGAGGTAGAAGTCCAGTCCAATTGCTTCTTCAATGCCAGGTCTCTGCACCTTGACAGCAACAATTTGTCCAGAATACTTGAGCTTTGCTTTGTAGACCTGTCCTAAACTAGCTGCAGCGATAGGTGACGGCGACATAGATGAGTAAATCGAATCAAGAGGCAATCCTAACTCCTCTTCAATGCATGAAAATGCTTGCTCATCTGGAAAAGTCGGCAGTGCATCCTGTAAAAAAAGAAACATGACACCAACTGAAATATGCAAAATGAGAACAAATCAAACTTTTGTTCGAAAAAAAACAGAAATCAAACTTTTTTAACAAATATAAACTCTAGCCAGATCAGTGACATGAAGTCTTATCA